>CM068744.1:49975022-50565022 GCA_035084275.1 Hydrolagus colliei | reverse complement strand
AAGCAGGAAGAAGATACATATTCTGGATATTATTTTAATAACTTTGTAAAATAATGATTTTTTAAATGATAATAAAAAGCTATGCAATGTTGGAGAAAAATAATAATAGTAATCCTTGCATTTGATAGAGCACTTTTCACGTCTTCTCAAAGCGCTTCGCAGAATAGGGTGTAAAGTGAATTGACTGATTCATATATTCCTAACTGAAATGGACATTAGAAGTGCAAAAAAAGCAATAGAAAAGTATGTCAACTCAAGGGATTCCGAAGATTGGATTTAAGTATAGATCCAGACTAAAAATGGAATAAAGGTAAAGATAAACACTTATACAATAATCATTCATCTCCACAATTTACACGAATTCCCTGCCCCCCCATCCCACGTGGAATTTCTCTAATAACCTCATTACAACTAAACCTTATTGATATCAGACAGTGAGTGGGGTTGCCAGTCAGGTCCACATCCAAAGCAAAGAGGCCGTTGACTCAGTACAAATTACTTACACTAAGAATACTCCAACATCACCAGACAAGCAAGTAGAGATGGAGCAGTTGTCCTGACTGACCAGTTGTGTTAGATGATGTATTGCAAATGATATAAAGTTGCGTTTTGATCCAAACTAAACACACACATCAGGCGAGTTCAGTTTATGATGGTAAATGCTCTGCGCCAGTGAACACACTATTTTCCGTGTATAGTATTGCTGTGTCTTTAGCTCATTCGGCCATTTGAAAAGTGGCAGATTCAAAGGATGGGTGAAGTGCACCAGAAAAATATTAAAAATATTCTTATGGCTTTAATATTTGTTTTATTAATGAACACATCATATTAAATAAAAGCAGAACACTTCGGCCAATTTGATCTCAGCAGCCACATGGCCTGTGATCTTCAAATTATAAAATTGTACATAAACCAAATTATGTTCAACAGTTTAAACTCCATAACAGTACTGTTTCAATACCTGTCCAGACAGCTAGAAGGGAAGGATCTTGATTACAGCCAGGGGAGGAAGGAAAGTCTCAACAATGCAGTTTGATTTTCATTCAAGCTTGAGTCCTAGAGTTGAAAGTACAGTTGGGTAACAAGCATCTAATATTACCAGCTCAAGTTAAATAAAGTCAGATGTTATTGCAAACAATAGTTGGCTGAACTGGTAGTACTCTGGGAGAGAAGACACCTGAATTATACTTCCACATCAAGACTTTGAGCTTGCAATCTGGGAAGACGTTTCATTTCAGTGCTGGGAAGGGGTGCATTGCTGGAGGTGCTGTCCTTTGAAGGAGATAATAAATCTACGTCCCATCTGCCTATTCAGGTGAACATTAAGGATTCTGTGACACTATTTGAAAAGAGGAGCAATAGTAAACAGCAGCTAAATCCCGCAGCTAATTTGATTGTTCACTTAATGGCTGTGCGTGGAGCTTGCCATAGACAAAATCATTTTTTATCTTAAAATAGTCACTACATATGATGGCAACTACTTGTGTAGTGCCTTGAGATGTTCAATGATATAGGTTTGATATCAAATGCAATCATTATTTTATATCCAGAGTGCAAACATAAACAAGAATGCCATTTGAAGTTTAATTTCAGTCTTAAGAGCTGAACAAAAATTCACATTAAATGATTAATTAATAGTCCTTTTACTGACATCTCAACAGCATTGGAAAAATTCATAAAAGTAGCAAACTACCGTTAACTATTCTTAGATGCCCATAACAAAGGTCACCTTTACCCAACACTTGGGCAAAGCACACAAACCTTTGTACAGGACACATTCAGGACATTTAACTGCCTTTGGCAGAAAAAACACCCTTGGTAGAGTGTTGCAATTCTCAAGGTGAACAAGAGAATTCAGATTATAAACACAAGTCTTAAACCAGTCTCATAAGGCAAAAGTTTATTTTTCTTGCCAGCCTTCTTTAACAATACACAACATACTACACTATATGCAGTAATAAATGGCAGTTGATACTTTTATTCTTGTTAATGAAGGACGGTAGCAGTTTGGCCTGCCAGCTCGCCATACCCCATCATATCACTCGTCAGCTGCAGTCACCAGTTCAAACCACTGTCTGAGGGCGTCGCTGAGCGTCTCTGGCAGAGCATTCACATCTCGTAGGATGATATAGAATGGAAAAGGGAATTCCTCAATATAGGATTTAATCTCTGGTAATTCTCCTGGTCCTTTGAATATAGGGACTTTGATATCCAGTATTGAATCCTGAAATGAAAGCAAAGCCAGATTGGTAAAGGATGCAACAACTGTGATGTTTTGACTGAACCTATACTCTTTGGTTGCATAGACCGATTGGCTATCAGAAAGTCCATTAAAATTGTTCACAAACAGGCAGCGACTCATTTGTTATTGAAATACTGTAGTAGGACTGTTTACTTGGTAAGTACCATCCTTGGGATTTATGCTTTTCATTTAGCTCCATAACAATACACACTTTTGAATGTATAGATGTTCCTTCCACCTGGATGCCCTGACTAGAGTATACCTGGATTGTTACTTACCCTTGAGTTGGGGTTGTCTAACACCACAAAGATGACAAAGATATTGTTGTTCCGAGCGGCCTGAACGGCTGTTGTAACTCGCTCTTTCCCTTCCAAGAAGAGACCTCTTCCGTCAGACACTATCAGCAGCAACTGGGCTGTTTCTACATCAATAAATTGTTAGGTCAGTGTATTAATGGATATGAGGCAAGGGCAGGTAACTGGACTTCAAGGCACAGATCAGTCATTATCTTAGAAAGTGGCGGAACAACAACAACAAAATTACATTTATAGAGCGCCTTTCACATTGGGAGGACATCCTAAGGCGCTGGAACAGGCTCCCGTTTCTATGAATTCCTACTATTATGGTGAATAATAAGTTCTACTACACTATGGTTTAACCATCTTACAATGTACTCTATATAGAAATATACTCTTATTTGACCTAACAAAACATGTACCAGTTGGTGAAAATGCTTAACGCAAACCTGCAGTCAGTTTTTCTATGCCAATGTTGAGCATGCCATAAAACTACCTTGAAGCACTGCAGACTTCTTAAAAAGCACACAGTTCTGTGCTGCACATGGTAACACACACCCCCTGGACACTCTGATAATGATTCTAAATCATAAATCTGCAAGTGAGATGCAACAGTTCACTTAACCTTGTTTTAACAGAAATTTAGGATGACTCATTTCCATTATTTTATTCTCAATGAAACACTAGAGTTGGCATTTAATAAACTTTTCTGAATTCATATGAATTCTTTTAGTCACAAATCAAATTAATCATGCCAGGTGAAATAATCTTGACAGCAGAACCGCACCCATTACCTTTATTTGAACACTTAAATCACACAGTTTTAAATTACATTTATCCGGAAGAGGCATTCCCAGAATTGAACCAGTTCTAAAAAAACAAGAATGTACACTCTCCAGGGAAACAGCCTTGATTATAAGGTAACCCGAATGCATAGAGGCTTATAAGGTAACCCCAGCTCTGCTCAACACATCCTATTCAGGCACAAGATGAAATGCAATAAATGAGGAAAGAAACAAGCCACAGCAAGAAAGGCATTAGACACACGCTTGGGGACACCATCTGGGCCAGAACTAGCCACATGCATAAGAGGTGGATGACTAATGACCCGATGTTAAACAACCCATTTTGCTTATACAAAACTCATTCATTTCCACTCCTGGTTAATTAATCTCATTCTGTGAAGCATTTTTGCAAGATAGGCATTATTATAACTGTATGTTGTTGCTGATTCAAAAATAAGTATTGTTTTGGTGTTCAGTCTTAAAACGTGAAAACGATGGGGAAAAAAAGGGCAGGTTGTTACAAAGCTCTGACCTGGATTTCCGCCCTGGGGGTGCTGCTGTGCTGCGACAAACATACTGGCTGCCGACTCCAGAAACTGCAAAGATGGACAGAGGTCTGTTATAATAGTAATAATCCTTGCCTTTGATATAGCACCTTATCATGTCATCGAACAATGTTCACAATAAATGATCAGAATAAATGAGAGCCATTTGATCTCAGTGAGATCTTTCATATAATCTGATACAGTATGAAGTGGATAGGTGGGGGGAGACAGTGGGGACAGAGAAACAGAGGGGGGAGAGAGGAGGAAGAAGAACAACAACTTTAACTTATAAAGCGCCTTTCACGTCGGGAGGACGTCCCAAGGCGCTGCACAGGAGGCGTGTGACCCGAGCTGGGAGGGGAGTGTTCGGGAAGGGGTGAAACATGTAGGGGAGATCGAAAAATTCGGGGGGGGGGGGAACAAAAGGCACGGTCGAAGAGGAAAGTCTTCAAACCGGCCTTGAAAGAGGAAAGGGAAGAAACAAGGTGGAGGGATTGGGGGATGGAATTCCACAGGGTGGGAGCGGAGAAACTGAAAGCCCGGCCTCCAATGGTGGGGCGGTTCGGGCGGGGGGCTTGGAGCAGGCCAAGATCTGCTGAGCGGAGGCTCAGCAGATCTTATAGGGGGAGAGTAGATCGGTTAAGTAGGGCGGGGCAAGGCCGTGTAAGGCCTTGAAGGTGAGGACAAGGATCTTGAACTCGATCCTCTGGAGGATGGGGAGCCAGTGGAGACGGGCGAGGGTGGGGCTTATGTGGTCGCGGAGGCGGGTGCGGGATAGTACAAGAAGTTAGAGAGAGGGGAGGGTTAGAGGGGGTTTAAGGGGTAGCTGGGGTGGGGGGGTGATTAACCAGGTTATAAACATGCTATAAATATGCTAAGAGTTATAAATATGCTGTAAATATGCTAACAGCTATAATCTTGCTGTCACTGAATAAAGAGTCCACTCACCTGAGCTATCTTAGTTTTCTTCTGCTGGAACTTGCAGCATCTCAGAATTCTTGCCCCCGACTGGTCACTGAACTGCTCATGAAATGGATGCAGCAGCTGAACATTTTCTCCAAAGCTGGAACATGTAATTCATAATGAAGTTACTGATCAGCAGCACGATGATGGTATTAGCCTCTAACCCACTACTCCACAGAATGTGCCCTCCTCCTCCTCCCACTCAATTCAACCGATTGCAGATGTGTTACACAAATACTCATTATGTGCAATATAGTTGCCATCTGCGGATAAAAATAAAGCACTGATTGAGAAAAAAAATGCATTCACTTTAAGGGATCACTGAAGAAGAAAGTCAATCAGAGATTACAAACTACACGATGCTGCAGACACATCCCCAGCAACAACTACCACAAAATCACATTTATAGGGCGCCTTTCACGTTGGGAGGACGTCCCAAGTTGTTGAAAAGGAGCAAGTCAGTGCTGAACAAAGTCCCAGTGCTAGGTACAGTGCGAATCGTTAGCAAAGACAGCTCCTATTGTTACTCTGCACTCACCTACACACAGCAACTTGTCCCACCTCCAGTAGTGTGAGAGCATTTCCAATTACAGCCAATGACTCGAAAGCCAGCTGGAAAACAAACATACACACAATGGGGCACAGTCATCAACAAGCCTGGAAAATTCAATTTGTTATTGTCCTAAATGTTTAGTCACGGAAGAAATCGAGGCAATGGAGTAATCGCGGGCAATGTAGATTTAACGACCGTAGCTATATGTTACTTTCTTCCTCATTCAGATCAGCAACCAGGAGATTTGCAAAGAATACAATTAGAAAGTTATGAATGCATTCTCACAAAGACTAAACTACGTTTTAGAGCTGTTGAGTCGTAATGGACCAGGACCATTGTCAACTGGACCACTGTCTATTGGGATAGCAGATTAGAGTAAATCAATGTCATTGAGGTTGACGGGATATTGACCTATCAACCACAATACATATTGACAGTTGAGTGTTTTGCAGAGTGTGGGAGTTGATTACATACAAACAATATACATAAAGTGTGACTACAGATGTACATGTATGCAGAGGGAATTAAACAATTAATTCTGTAATTAAGAACTCTCCCCATTTCAATGGTTGCCAATTGAACAAGTAACATTGCCTGTAATTCCTGTCAAAATAGACTTGCAGTAATGCCAAACTACACTACACACTGCAGTAATGCTCAGTTACAATTCTGTTTCTTCATGATCTGCTGGTGCTGTTTTGGGGACCAGTAAAAATAAAGCACATATTTAGGCTATTTATTCACATAATGATTTCACTGTACCTGTTTAGAATGGTTATCAATCATACTAGAAGAATCATCAATAGCCAAACAAATCTGGTACTGCCTCTTGCTCGGCTTTGTCCTGCGAAGCCAGATCTTGTCTTTACGGAACTGGCTGGCTATGTAAGGAATCACTTTGCGCATGTTCAATCGCTTCCCAGTTCGGTAGTCACCTCTGCAATCAAAAGACACACAGAGGGACAGAGAAAAACATCCCCATTTTAGAGAGCTCCAAGTTTCATCAAGGATCCCCTCCACTGTTGGACAAATTTTCAGACACTTTCCCGCACTCTCCAAAACTTTCTCCAAATTAACTATAAAGTCCCCAATTTGTACCGTGGAAATTCATTCAGCCAGTCAGTACTGGAAACCAGTATACAACGAGAAACCTGAATTCAATTCTAGGCAGGGCGAATCCTTGGGCAAGTTTCTTTACTTATATTATAATCCCTCAAAACAAAAATACATTGGTCATTTCAATCCATGACTGTTTGTGGGACACTACTGTGTGCAAATGGCTGCCGCGTTTCGTCCACAAATATACGGTCAATTGACTTTACAGTATATTCTGTGAAGTGCTTTATGACGTCTAGAAAATCACCTCTCTCCATTAGAACAAACAATGTTAGGTGTTGGAATGTTTCTGATCCCAAAAGTACTGATAAAAGGTGAGATGGGAAAATCATGAAATGGCTTCTGGGTGGCAGATTTACATTAAACAAATGTTAGTGAATCTCACAATTTCAGTCACAAAATTGAACGTTGGCAAAGTGGCTTCTGCAATAACAGATGTCAGATTTTAAGCACCATCAAGTACGTACGCCTGGTTAACTGAAGCACAGCCACAGATAATAAAATGAGTAAAGAGAAGGGAGTATTCCTCCCAGTGTCTTAGCCAACAATCCCTCAAATACAATTGGTCATTCACTTTACGGCTGTTATTTGGCTATTGCTGTGCACCATTGAGCTGCCACCTTTGTTGACAGTAACCATGGTTGGTGGTAATCCTCGGTCGAGGAAAAATGCGGACATCTCAGTCGCTCTGGTATGAAATGTTGCATCGTCAGAGCAGATACAGCGGAGGCGGAGGAACTGGGAAAAGGGGATGGTATCTTTGCAGGAGGCCGGGTGGGATGAGGTGTAGTGAAGGTAGCTGTGGAAGTTGGTGGATTTATAAAAGATGTCTGTGGACAGGCAGTTGCCTGATGTAGAGATGGTGAAGTCGAGGAAGGGAAGGGAAGTGTCAAAGATGATCCATGTAAATTTTATGGAGGGGTGGAAGGTGGAGGCAAAGTTTACAAATGCCTCCAGCTCACTGCGAGAGCAGGAAGCAGCCCCGACACAGTCATCAATGTGAATTGATGCAGTAACGAGGGTGCTGATTAGAAGATCAAGCTGACCTGAGTTTAGCTGCCTGAGTGGGCTCCAGTATAAGTCGCAGCTGCTCACACAGTTGCTGTGATAGTGGAGATGTCAATGCCTGGTACTGCTGCCACATGTCAGTGACAGCTTTCTCCTGGAAAAGAGCAAATTCAAACAATAGCAAAGTTCATTGTGAAATTCGCAACTTTAAACCACACTGAATGGGTAAGAACCTCCCAGAGTAATTACATTCCATCCAGCAACTTCATTCCTGATACAGAACTGAGAAAAAATAGTTTGTTCTCACAAAAAGCCCTGGAAAGTATTGCGTGAATGTACTCCAGTTTCAATGACAAACGAGTTTCTAATTTTACCTGGCTGCCCAGGGAATGGGATTTACCACAGAAAAAGTTAAGGATAGTTAACAGGAAATTGTGGAAACAACCCAGTGCTTTGAGTTGTGCACCCAGATTTGGCGAACTAAAGATGAACCAAACTGGAAGTTAATTAGGCCCAATTTAGCTATTCTACATTTATTTTCAGCGTTTTACTTCCTCTGAAATCCTATCCTCCTTCCTTCGTGCTTGAACAGGCCACAGAGATCACACAAGTCCCTATTTAAGTAGAGAGGAAAAAAGGGAAAAAGTTGATTCTCATTCCCAAGTATTATTCCCAAACACTCCCCTCCCAGCTCGGGTCACACGCCTCCTGTGCAGCGCCTTGGGACGTCCTCCCGACGTGAAAGGCGCTCTATAAATGTAATTTGTTGTTGTTGTTGTTGTAGTCAGGCTCACTTGGTAGCATTCTCACCTCTTGAGTCTAACAGTTATAGGTTCATGCCTGTCAGGTCGTTGAATACACGGGTTAAAACTCTAATGCAATGTTATGGAAGCATTTTTAACAAAATAATATTTGACAAATTTACTAAATCAAGGCATTTCTATTAATCCCTGCTTTTTAATCTATATCCCTCAATGCCCTTACTTCCCAAATATCTATGTCAGATGACAAAAGTAACATACTTCAGATGAATGATGACATCAAGGTCCCATTCACATAGATGTTAAAGAACCCCATAGCACTATCTGAAAATAGACAGGACTTTCTCCCTTCCAACAATCCCCCAGTCAAAGAAAATCGCTCGTTAACTTCACAAAGCCCACAATATATAGTCACTTCACTTCATCATGTGAAGGTCTTGGAGATGTCCTCCTGACATAAAGGCACTATAGCAAGTGCAAGAAACCTTCTTATTAGGCTGTTTATGGGATATTGCAGATATTGCAATAGGCACAAAATACATGTGACAGAAAACCCTATGAAGCACTTTGAAAATGACTAGGTGCTGAATCAAATGCATGAATAATTGTTATTAATATGAAGTGATGTAACATTGAGAGCCTGGTTGGAACAGGAATAACACAAGCAAATGTCAGCACTTTTTATAGTAAAGTAACATTTAGATTTAAATAAATCAGTGTCGACTAGATACGTTTGAAAAGGGTTTTCTTTCCCTCCTGAAGGTGGTGATTCGTGACAGACACAGTTAAAGACAAAGTTAAAGACGGGATCGGCAACGACTTGCATTTATAAAGCGCTTTCACATGGGGTCACTTTCTGGAGCTGGGACAAGCATAAACAGTCTATGAACTGGGATCCTGACTACTTAAGCTTAATCCTGTCTGAGCCTGACATCCATACTCAAATCTATGTGTTATTTCAGATGAGCTGCTCACTTACCTCTTCTGGACTACAGGCCATCTCACTTTGCCAAGCATCCAGCTGCTGTTCCAGCTGTCTGCGCAATTCCTCCGGGTCCTGAGAATCTCTCTGGGAAAATAAATTCATTTAAATATGAAATAAATGAGTGTAACAATACAATATATATTTATAGTGCTTTTTACATTGTAATAACAACAACAAAATTACATTTGTATAGTGTATTTCACGTCAGGAGGATGTTGCAAGGTGCTGGACAGTTAAGTGTTTCAAATCCTAACTGGGTTTGGGATCGGGGAGGGTGGAGGGAAAGGAGGGGACGGCTGGTGACCGATGGGACTGGCGAAGGGGAAGGTCTTGAAGGGGGACTTGAAGGAAGCTAGGGAGGGGGGGGGCAAGGTGGAGGAATTGTGGGATGGAATTCCAGAGGTTGGGGGCAGTGGCTGAAGGCTCGCCCGCCGATGGTGGGGCAGGTGGGTCAGACACCTCGGGACGCCCTCCCGACATGAAAGGCACTCCATAAGAGTAATTTTATTGTTGTTGTCAGGGCGACAAAGCTCACCTAAGGCACAGGTAATAGTATCAATCAGTGTAACACTTACTATGGAGTACAATAAATAAATTTGTTTTTGAAGATTATGTTCAAGTTCAGATTGAGGATATGAAACAACCATTTGGTTAACTTTGAGAGTTTGTGTCCAGTCTGTAGCACACACTTCTGCAGTCTCAGCATAAAGTTACTACAGTATGACCACTTAAACACAACAACAATAAGCACCAAAGGATCAAGTCACAATATGTGACTGCTTCACCTCCTGCATGATCTCTGCATCGCACACTTATTAACACAGGAAGCATTTGCAATGTTTCCAGGTGTTGGTTGAAGTAGTTTGCTTTTTAGTTAGGCTCTTTATCCCTCCTCTTTTTCCAATCACCCCCCGCTGGTTTGTGCCCTGTTCTCAGTCTCCCTGAAGCATCAGCCAGGGCATGTGCATCCAATAATGGCTGCACAATGTTTAACAAAACAATTTTACAATTAGAACCACCTAACTAATTGGAAAAAGCAGCATTATCTCCTAACCACAAGCCAATGTCACTTAAACAGCACCACGTGCGCACAATGATTTGATTTAAAACGACCTATTAAGCAGCACAACCTCTTGAGTCCGCTCAGTCAGCAGCTCGTGAACTGTATGAATGGTGGATTCCCTGCTCCTCTCGGGCTTGTCCTCGTGTGCTGTTTCTATGGAGTCATCTTTTTGGTCTTCCCTCTCCTCCGGTTTTGGAGGCTGGAACTCCCCTTCAAGGTGCTTGCAACCTGCAACACCATGTTCCAAATAGATCAATTGGCAAAGCTACGTTGTGCAACTAACTCGTCCTCCACTGAAGACGCTTTCATTTATCATTCATGTACCACATCAAATTTTGCACTTATAGGAACAGGAGGCAGCCATTAACAAAATCATATTTCACAAATTTACTAAAATCATGCCATTTCCATAGATTTCTGCCTTTTCAATCTATTTCCCTCAATACACTTAATTCCCAAATATTTATGTCAGATTTTCAAAACCCTCGTAAGAACTCAAGATCGTAAGAATTGCTAGACACAAGAAGATCAAGGTCAATCCAGTTCGCCTTCCACCACCCTGGCGGTTGTACCCTGCCCCAATCTGTATACTCTACTGCAGTGGTTCTCAATCCTTCTTCAGTAATGCACCCCTTGTTAGTTGTCAACATTATCGTGTACCCCCACCCAACCACATCAATCAATCAATCAATCCTTACATTTTTATAGCGCCTTTCACGTCGAGAGGACATCTCAAGGCGTTGTACAGTTAGGTAGGGACAAGAGCAGGGGGGGAGGGGTCGGGGCAGGATGAAGAAGAGTAGAAAAATTGACTGTATATTTGTGGGTGAAACGCGGCAGCCAAATTGCACACAACAGTGTCCCCCAAACAGTCATGGAAGTGGGATTAAGGGAAAAGGGGGGAAAGATAGCAAGGGGAGGGGTCGGGGCAGGGGGAAGGAGAGCAGGAAAGCCTGTTTATTTGTGGGTGAAACGCATACATACACACACACACACCGCCCACTTCATTCCATTTGCATTTTATGACCATGCTTTTCTTATATAACAAAATAACTAGCACATACAAAACGAGGGGAATAACAATTAAATATACAATTTGGAAGGCTATAAAACACGAAATAAGAGAACTAAATAAATCAATGTACCGCCACCTGTACCCCCTGGAAGTAATTTTGTACCTCCTGGGGTACGTGTACCCCTGGTTGAGAACCGCTGCTCTACTCCACATCTATCTAACTTGTTGAAAGAATCAACACTTCCTGCTTCCATTTAAAAATATGTCTGGACCCACCCTACCCATCTGGGCTTTGTCTTTTAGGGTTAACTGGAGCAAATTAGAGTTAGGGAGGGAGTTAAATACAAAAGGGTAGTTATTTAGTCACCCACAAAATTATCTTATTGAGCGGGACACTTGATCTGTCACCTCTCTATATTATTAAAATACAATTCCTGGTGTGCTGAACAATTCCAAAAGTACATTCCTTCCTGACCTGGTACTGTAGCAGATGGAGAGCGGACTTTCTCCGGTTTCAGTTCCTGGATGTCCACACTCTGCAGTTCCTCGTCCTTCTCCTGATCAGTTTCCATAGCTGTAACCTCAGACTCCTCCTCAGCCTGTTCCTTGTCTTGCTCACTCGGTTTTTGCTGGTCCACCGTGGCCACATCTGGGAACAGATGAAGGAGGCATGTGACTTTAGAGTCCATTGAAACACACCCATTACTATCACATCAAGTCAAGTGGTAAGAGAAATTAGTTGGATATTCTTTACAGGACACTACTGTACACACAAAGCATCCCTCCTCACCACACATACAGAACGATACAGTGTCATTTTAACATCTCTTAACAGGAAATCATGCTTCAATTCCCATCCTTTATTCTTTCAATTTGTCCCCACTATCTGGAATTCCATCTCACTGAGTCCTTCCAACTCGCTTCCATCTCTTTCAAGGTAGGTCTCAAAACGTACTACTTTGACAATGCTTTCTCAGCCATCTTTCCCATCCCCATCCCAAGCTCAGATGCTCATCCATCACATTAAAGCGCTTCGAGACGCCCGCCCGATGTGAAAAGCGTTAAGATAAATAAAATTGTGTTGTAAGTTTTAAAACAATGACATGCATTTCATTTAAGCTTACCATAGGTTTGCGTGTCATAGGGTTCACTTCCTTCTTTGATGTGCTCATACAAATCAGCCACTTCAACCTTTTGCTCTGCCTGAGACGGATCGCGTTGTGCCTCACTTTTGGTCTCTACCATCTTCAGTCTCTTGTGCACACGCTCATTACGATCACCAGATGTTCTCTCATTGTCAGCCTGGCCAGGCTTCCTCTTGAAGCTCTTGAAAAATTAATTTCTGCAGTTTTAACTTACTGAGACGTAAGTACATTTTCTATTTATTAAAGTAGTAGCTTAAGCTACCTTTTTCAGAGGGATTAAAAACAACCCAGTGCACCTTTGAAGAGGGAAGTAAGTATACAGGCATGTGAAAGAGAGGGCTGAGAAAAGGTATGAGGATAAGGTTGTAGAAATGAATTGATTTAATTGCTCTATGACCTGGTGTGGACTCAATGTGCCGAATGGCAGTAGATTTCTATGTTGAAAATAGTATCAGAATGTGTGTATCAGAATGCTAATACAGTAGAAGCCCGCTTATCTGTGACTCGATGAACCGGCACTTCCGTATAACCGGCACACCAAAAAAAAAGTCCCCATTCGATAAACCGGAACTTATCCGGGACAATAGCAGTAGAACATTTGTAAATGCATAAATAATAACATAACAGAATATTGTCTTGGTACTTATTGTTAAAACTACTCTCTTGCGTTTCTCACCTTTACTAGTAGATGCTGAGCTTGAAGCCATGATGCTGCGATTGAGGTTTATAGTCCAGCAATTCTTTTTAAAATGGAGCACGATAAGCGGGTGAAAAAAATGGAGTGCAATTTTAAAGCCATATTAGCAACAAGTCGATAACGCTAGCCGATAACCCACACAGTTTTGCAGGTGCAGTATTTCAGTTTGCCGCTAGTAGAGTCTAGGGCTATCGGCTTGCCGCTAGTAAAGTCGCGCGACTTTAAAATCGCGCTTCTGTTTTTTTCACCCGCTTGGCATCCTCCATTTAAAAAAGAATTGCTGGACGGTAAACCTTAATCAGTAAAGGTGAGAAGTGCAAGAGAGTGGTTTTAACAATAAGTACCAATACAACATTCCTTTATTATCTGTTATTATTTAGTCTGGTGTGTATGGTGTGTTTTAAAAGAACTTAAATTTTTTTGTTGTGGGTTTTGGCCAGATCCCGTGGGTGCCGTATAAACGGGCTTTTACTGTAATATGGAAAATCATGAAACTAGTGAGGCATCTCTTTGAAATTCACATATATATTTAAAATTGACTGACACACATAAAGTTTGGGTGATGTTTAATGGTTCCCTGCGATAAGCAGTGCTGGTTTGTTACCTGTGTTTTGTCCTGTGTCTGATTTTGAGATGAGACCCTCGCCATTAGTTTGGACTCATGACCCTCAGACTGACTGGCGTCTGCAGCCCCCGTTCCATGTTCCTGCAGGTATCAAAAAAATAAGTCTAGAGGTATTAATTTTTACAAAGAAAAAACTCCATATCTTCTGATTTCAAACCAAGTTCCCAAATCCATATTAACTAAATCACTTCATGTGCATTTAGGATCAGTTGCCGCAATGAACGAGCATTTACTGATGGACAAGCACTTACAGGCTCCAACACCGTTTATTCTTCCACTGAAGTCTTCCTGTGCGACATACCTCCCCCTCCTACCAGATCATCTACTTTCTAGCCTCTATCACTCCAGTCTGTAACCAACTACTAACTTGGTCACACGAGTGGTCCAGAGAGACTGTAGTTTCAATTCCCTGGCCTCCCACTCAGTGTACTCCACACAACATCTTGGTTCAGAGTTACACAGGGAAATCTGTGTCCTGCCCCTCTAACCCTCTGTGTTGTCACCCCAGCTGCTGTACCTCTTTGGCCTGATCTTTCTCAGACGCGGATCCAGCCAGTTCCACAGCCGTGTCACTCTGCAGATTTTCCTCGCCGGTCTTCCCGTCAGCCTCATGCTCTCTTCGCTGTTCAGACTCTGCAACATCCTTGTCGTCTGTGTTGCTCTCTTCCTCCTCTTCTGCCTGAAAGGAAAGGGGGATGCAGAGGAGTGGAGTGATTTGAAAATGAGGGTGAGGATCTTGAAATCGATCCTCTCCGGGACAGGGAGCCAATGAAGTCTGGCAAGGACTAGAGTAATGGGGGAGCGAAGTTTGGCGCGGGTGTGAATGTGGGCGGCAGAGTTTTGAATGAGTTGGATTTTATGGATTGTGGTGGAGGGGAGACCAGCGAGGAGGGCATTAGAATAGTCCAGCCAAGAGGTGACAAAGGCATGGACCAGGGTTTCAGCGTTTTTTTGGGTGAGGTATTGCCGGAGACGGGCAATCCATCGGAGGTGAAAAAAAGTGGTGCTGGTGAGGGACCGGATGTGGGGGAGGAAGGACAGTTGGGGGTCGAACCTGACACCTAAGTTGCGCACAGGATTTACTGTAAAGTGTTTCACAGAATTTACTGTAAAGTGTAGTAACTATTTATTTTGTAGCCAATTCAAGCCTTTAAATTGCTTTTCCTGCCTTTATTGTCTGTTTGATATAAGGGCATTATGAAGCAATGGGGTACAATCTCTAATTCACAGACCTCGATATGGTAGGAGGTCCTCCTCTCAGTGAGGATTATAGAGGGGACATAAAATAAGATAAAAATCACATGAATATTATCCCCTAGCCCTAATCCTAGCATTTTATTACAGATCATCAGAGTCCTTGGCTGGAAATAGATAATCAGTCACCGAGGATTGTCAAGGAGATACAGTAAAACCCTGATAATCCCGAAATCTGGCACTCCCTAAAACCTGCAAGATTAAAAAATACAAACAGTATTCATTATTTCCCGATGTCCAGCAAATCTCCCGAAGTTCGGAACAGCTGCCAGTTCCTGGCGTGGCCACTCTGTTGTCCGGCGCTGTGGGTGGAGCTCGACCATTGTTTGGCTTTAGTGCTGTGTTTACAGCTCACGTGGTGTACGGGGCGGGACTTCCCCAACCATTTCTAGGGTCGGTACTAAATACCGGCAAACTCCGAAATACAGGAGGTGAGTGGGCCCAACTGAGCCGGTTTGTGGAGGTTTTACTGCAACAGGAAACCCTTTACAGAGGAAATAAACCATGCAGTGTACCTTTGGTTGCAATCCCTCATCAGCTGGCACTGCTCCATCATCTTCCTCTGTCACTGATTCCTTTGGCTGATCCTCCTTAGACTGCTGTTCTTCCATGTTGTCTTTGTCTCCCATTTCTTCTTTGTTCTCAGGTTCCTGGTCTCCCTCAGGGTTTTGTTCTTCACTCTCAGCCTCATCCTGTCCTTCGATTTCCTCCTCAGCCTCCTCTTCTGTTTGTGGGAGGTCTTGTTCCTCACCCTGACCTTTGTCAGCGCTCTCCTCTCCCATTTGCTCCCCCTCCTCTCCCATTTGCTCCCCCTCCTCATTTGTATCCTTCCCCTCCAGGTCCATTGGCTTTTCTTCTATGTCATAGGGATTATCTGTTTGAGGCACAACAGAAGAAAAACAGAAAATGCCACTTTACTACCTCAGAAAACACAACCCTGATTCCGTCAACATTCGTACTGAGTAGGTTCAAGAACAACAACTTGTACTTGTATAGCACCCCTCACACAGGGTAGCTACCCAGAGTGCCTGACAGTGACGGAGAATGACTCTGAGCCGTCAAGTGCTGACAATACTTTTTTGTAGATGATGCTTGGAACCTACAAACGTGGAGCTCCTGTAGCTCAGTGGTTAGAGCACTCGTCTTACAAGTGGGAGACCTATGTTAGAATCCAGGCAGATCAGGGCAAAAACTTGGGCAAGTTTCCTTACTCCACACGCCTAATAATAATCAGTCAAAAAAAAACCACAATAATAAAACTGGTCATTTTCAATCCACGACTGTTTGTGGGACACTAATGTGCGCAAATGGCTGCCGTGTTTCGACCACAAATATACAGTCAATTCACTTTACAGTATATTCTGTGAAGTGCTTTGAGACGTTGATAAGTTGTGAAAAGCGCAATATCAAATGCATTGATTATTATTACTAAATGTCTCCATAACAAATAGATCTACGAGGTACTGTATATGTAAATTTTTTGTGGCTCAAACTTTCACGGATGGTCAGATGTTTAAAAATCTTTTTCGCATGAACAATTTTTGGCTGATGTCCCACATTAAAAGAAATTTAAATACAGGGCAATGTAAAATGGGACTCAAAACATATTTGTAAATAAAAAAACCATAAACATGTTTTTCTGTGTGTGCATTCAACAACAACAACAACAACAATTTACATTTATATAGCGCCTTTCACGTCGGGAGGACGTCCCAAGGCGCTAAACAAGAGGCGTGTGACCCGAGCTGGGAGGGGAGTGTTTGGGAAGGGGTGAAACACGAAGGGTAGGTAAAAGAGTTCGGGGTGAAACAAAAGGCACGATCGAAGAGGAAAGTCTTCAAATCGGCCTTGAAAGAGGAAAGGGAAGAGGCGAAACGGAGGGATTGAGGGATGGCATTCCATAGGGTGGGAGCGGAGAAACTGAAGGCCCGGCCTCCGATGGTGTGGCGGTTCGGGCGGGGGGCTTGGTGCAGGCCAAGTCCTGTTGAACGGAGGGTCCGGGTGGGCTTGTAGGGGGAGAGTAGATCGGTTAGGTAGGATGGGGCAAGGCCGTGTAAGGCCTTGTAGGTGAGGACGAGGATCTTAAATTCGATCCTCTGGAGGATGGGGAGCCAGTGGAGACGGGCGAGGATTCACTAGCATCGTGAGAAGGGTTTGGATTGTTTCTACGAAGCTGGCACACGCAGCCCAGCCAATTCCTGCACTTACAGTCAAGGATTTTTTTTTGCTTTGTGAATTATTACTTGATGAATTACAAAGCTAAATCTCCCACAAAATAGTCAATTCCCTTTATAGTATATCCTGTGAAGTGCTTTGAGATGTCTCAACGACTTGATAAGCCGTAATATCAAATGCGAAGATTATTGTTATTTATTTTTGTGTTTCCTGTAGCGCTTTCGTGATTTCCACTGCAGTTATTACATTTGAAAATATTTCCGTATACAATTAATTGAGTGGACATAAATCTTTCTCTGTGAGCTGTACGTATATCTCTGTGAGAAGCAATATACTTGTGCAAATATTGCAGCTCACAGTTGCCCTCATTACCTTCTCCTTCCTCCTGTTCCCCGTCACTTTTCTCCCCATCTTCTTTCTCCAGATTGAGATCCTCGGGCAGGTCCAATGGCTCCACTTCCGGCTGCTTTTCCTGATCGCCATGGTACGGGTCAACTTCATTTTCATTGTACTCGCGCTATAGGAAAGAAACTGGTCAATAAACTCCTTGGATTCACACACCTTTAGATGGAATAAAGACAGTACATTTTTCTCACACTGAGTCGTGGAGTCTTGCAGTTCAGTGGTTAGATCACTCGCCTTACAAGCATGGGGCCTGTGTTCAAATCCAGGCAGGGCAAAACCGTGGGCAAGTTTCTTTACTCCACACTCCCAATATTAATCCCTCCCAAACATTGGTCATTTCAATCCATGACTGTTTGTGGGACAATGCTGTACATAATTGGCTGCCACATGTAGCCCACAAATGAACAATATACATATTTACTATAAATATACTTTATAGTAGTATATTCTGTGAAGCGTTTTGAGACATCTAGAGGTCATGAAAAGTTCTATATCAAATGCAAGGTTTAATATTATTATGTTATAAAAGGAAACCCATGCAAAGAGTGAAATATAATTGCTGCTTACACAATTAATCAATCTCAGAATTCTTTATTCATTTTATTAGTGACTTACCCTGGACAGCTCAAACCTACTCGCACAACATTAAAAAATAAAAAGCTGCTAACACTGCACGCCTGAACACACACTATTTTTGTGGGAATTTCTCTCCATTCATTCATATATTTTTTTTAGGTCAGCTCATTCAAAGGATGTGTACTATGAATATTGCACAGCGCTCTATCACGCACATGTGTACTTTGTATATTATCATTGCTGTTTAATTCATTGACTTTAACTTCATTGATAATTGAATTATTTTCAGAAAGATTTAAGGATCTAATTGCTATCTGTTAGAATGAAGGGTGAAATTAGAAAACTCAATACAAGTCATTTTGAACATAAAGTAAAACCCATAATACCTCATCCAGCTGTTCGTTGATTTTTTCTTTGCCTTCCTCAACTTCCGCCTTTGCATCTTCTTGCTCCTGTCTTTTTTTGTCCTCATTTTGATTTCCTTCGTCCATATTATCTTTAGCAACAAGTTCAGATTCTCCCTGGAACAAGCCAAATATGTCAAACCAGGCAGCGACAGCAAAGAGGCGCTGTAGCAAATGCAAGGAATATCAGTATTGTGTAATTATGAAAGCATCACAGCTGAGGCCAATCATGTCTTCATACAACAGCCATGTGTGTGTACTTTGGGTCCTACAGTGTAGGGTTTGAGGACTCGCCTCACAAGTGAGAGGACCTGGGTTTGATGCCTGGCAGGGAGAAACATTGGGCGAGCAGTTTCCTTACTCCATACGCTTCTGTTCACCAAGCAATAAGTAGGAACCCGGTTGTTCCCGATTGGTAAATCTTTCTTCCGAAAGGTAATAATCCCTTCAAATAAACAATAATAATTTGATCACTCAATCCACGACTGTCTGTGGGACACTACTATGCGGAACTGGCTGCCACCTTTCACCTCCAAAATGTACATTCAATTCACTTGACAGTATATTCTGTTAAGCGCTTTGAGACGTCTCGAAGACGTGATAACGTACTATAGTTAAATGGAAGGATTACATTACTTTTCACTTATGCGTTTGAACATGCACGCTCGCTCTCTGGATAGTGATCAGGAACTGAATCTAGTGTGATTTGTTCTTTCCCTAATTGAGGCATAAGCCTCAGTGTTACATTACCTCTCCGGCAGAGATCAGATAACTTGGCACAAACTAAGATTGAACCTGGGAATTTCCCTGGTCTGGAAGGTTGCAAAGCAGTAGGTTTACTTAGGTTTGTCTGGAACTCAGTACTTTTGACTGAAAGAGTATTATCTTAATTCAAGTATGTTCTGTCATTCTACCTCATCCATCCCTGAGCCATTTTCTTCACTCTGGACACTGGCATTGTCATCTTCATCATCATCACCTCCCCAAAGTCTTTCATCCAGTTTGTCAGCCTCAGCCTCACCCAGGTCACCCATCTGTTTATCCAACTCTTCATCCTCATTCTCTGGCTTCTCATCTTTCTCCTCTTCTATAGAAACAATCACAGCAATTTGTGTTTATATAGCACTTTGAATAGCATCTCAGAACACATCACAATGGAGGAGACAGGCAGCTGGGGGGTGAGGAGAGGAAGGAGAGAGAGAAGAGGCTTGGTGGTCAAAAAGATAGATTTTAAACCTGAACAGATGGGGGTTGGGGGCAATATGCACATGTCGAGGGATGGAGGTCCATAGGTTAGTGGTGTAGAAAAGGAAACCTCTGCCATAGATGGATTAGGGAGGGTAAACACGGCTAGTCTAAGGTAGGTGAGTAGAGCGAGGTGCTCAGGTGTGAAGGGATTACTCCATTTTTATCTATTAGGGCAGAAGTGCTTATAACTTAATTTTAAAGAATTATACAAAACCACAGGACATTTACGCTGGCACTTTAAATCAATTTACCGTACATCTCCGCGTATGAGGCGCACTTTTTTTCAGGTTGGAAGATCTCGAAAGTGGGGGGTGCGCCCTATACGCAGGTACAAGCAATTTTGAGCCTCGGAAATACAGTAAACAGGGGGGGCGGCCGGCGCACTGTCAGCCGGGGGTTTGGTCAGTGTCCGGCGGGGGTTGGGAGGAGCGGGTGACGGGGCTTCGGCCTCGGCCGCCCGGGCAGCGGCAGCAGCAGCGGACTTCAGTGCTGTGCTTACCTTCTGCCGAACCCAGTCTGCCTGCCTCACTCCCTGCCGCTCTCCCTCCCTCCCTGCCTGCCTCTCTCCCTCCCGGGCTGCCGCTCTCCCTCCCTGCCTGCGTGCCGGCCTGCCTCTCTCCCTGCCTCTCTCTCTCCCTGCCTGCCGGCGTGCCTCTCTCCCTGCCTCTCTCCCTGCCTGCGTGCCTGCCTGCCTCTCTCCCCCTCTCTCTCCCTCCGTCCCTGGCTGCCTGCCTCTCTCTCTCTCCCTACCTACCTGTCTCTCCTGTCTCTCCTCCCTTCTGCCGGCAATATCATTAAAAATGCTTCCATTTTTTTTCACCAAGAAAAGGTCAAAAACGGGGGGTGCGCCTTATACGCGGAGATATACGGTAATCACATATTCGAATAAGCTGCTACCAAAGAAAAAATGTCCAAGTTTTAAAAATAATTAAATTCCAGTGCAAGACCTTAAGACCTTCATCCTTCCATTCCATGTGCACAAATCAGATGCCGCATTCACCCACAAAAAACAGTTACAGAACTTTAAAGTATATCCTCTGAAGCGCTTTGAGAATTCTCAATGAAGTGATAAGGCACTACGTCAATCATCTTCAAAATTTAAGATCATACAGAATTTGGGAAAATTCTTAAAATTCGGTCTCAACGTGGAAGCTGTTTTTCTCCATTCTTGGAGGAATATAAATGAAATGGTAATCTGGATGTATAGAGAATATTAACTTTGTTGTTTGTCCACAAGGCCATGAGATAAACTGCGTCACAGTAACACTGTAAATCTAAGATTCAGTAAGACAGGTATTCAGCCAGGAATTTAATCAGGGTATCAGAGAGGAGTAGGTAGGATGACCAAGGATGATATTTTTTAGTCCTGTAGGTTCCCATCACTAAGGTCTGAGATCACTCACCTGGATCTCTGGGCTCTCCATCATGCAGTTTTCCCTCAAAATCATCAGACATTTCTATAGCATTTTCTTCCTCCTTAATGTCTGGTTTATTTTCTTCATCTTCTTTTTTCTTTTCTTGATCTTTGGAGAAAGTATCCTCGACCTAAACATAAGCGTATCACAGCCGTATTGGCGCGTATCACAGATGCGGCTGAGATTACTTGGTACAGAGCAGCATTTCTATTGCTAAAGTTCCTCAAAAAAGCTCTGTTCCAATGATGGAGACCCTATAATTTGCAGTATTTTGTAACTGGAAAAAAAAGTTATTAAGGAATCCTGTAAAGAAATATTGCAAATTACTCCTTGTTTACGAACAAGCTTTTCCAGTAACTCAAAGTTATACTAACCCACAGAAACTCTTGTTTCAATCAAGTTAACGGGAAGAAATCTCATTAAATAAAATACCACATGTTAGGACTTCTATAATGTTAAAAATAGAGCCATTAGGATAAGAAACATGAAAGCTGCATATAAGATCCTGTATGAAGGGCTCTAAATAACTGTTGTAATAAAGTGATTGCCTGCTAGATACTGCTGCAGATGTAAAGAACTTAAAATTGCTTTCAAAAGAAACACAATGGTTTTCCCTAGTCACCTAACACATACCTGATCTTCATTTTCTATCTTGTCGCTGACGTCTTTCACGCCGTCCCCTTCACCGATTCCTCCTCCCTCGTAATCGTGAAATTCTGTGGCTCCTTCTCCTGCCGAGTCCTCCATCAACTCTTTGGGGAGACAGAACCCCTGGCAGAAAGCAACAACATCCTTGGTCATTTTATTGTCCCAACAACTTTGGACAATAATGGTCCAAAGGTCTAGTTTTTCTACCCTCAGTAAAAAATTTGGCACATTCTACAATGATCCTATAATACTACAATGATGCCAATGATTCTACTGAATTCCTGAAAACAAGCCACTGAATGTTATTTAGTTGATAGCACAGTATATACTGTATCTACAATTCCATTATCTGATCTTTTTTAAGGGGACAAAAGGTTTCAGATTTAAAACTGTAAACTAAAACTTCAAGATATAGCACATGGAAGCTCTGTCACCTGAAAGCAGTACAGTTCCTATAGAGATGTTTCTCCCCAAAGAAGATTACCAGGGTAGCAAAACCAATGTAAAATGCTCTACATTACATTGTAATGTAATCAATGCTGGTCTGTACCTTCATGGCAAGCTCTGTGAACAAATTGGCCAAAATGGACATCAACTTTCCGCTGCTTCTGTGAGTTGTCATAGAAACCGTGAGGTAGTACAGAACCAGCTCTGAATATGTAGTCAGCATGGGCAGGAGTCGCACTACACGGTAACAGGTTTGATTGAACAACTGTGGGGAAAAAGACAAACAGGTCATCAATTAACTTTCCACATGAGCTCCAAGAGGAAAAGCCTGGCTGTAAGAGAGTCACCAAAATAAATTATTATGGAATCAGGTTAACAGTCTCATTCTTTCTTTAGCATATTTTTGCATTCTACCTACACCAAATAAATTCACAAAGCTCCTTGATCAACAGCTTCCTGGTTTCTGTGCACAGGTCACACGACATCAACAGGTTCATGGTAATCCCACACAAATACTTGAATGTTTATTGGCAAATAATAAAAAAGAATAATAAACCTTGCATTTGATATAGCGAATGAATGACTTGCAATGAAATTGAGTGTGTTCTAGCCAGTTCAATTTTACGAACACAACGCCATTCCACCAAACAAAACAATTATTTGAATATCTGATCACAATTTGGAAGTATCCCAACCTGCTGAGGCGTCTCTTCTTCTGAAACGCTATTCTAGTCTAGAGCATTTTGGTACAATTGTATTAATAACTGGAGCAGGCAAAATAAGATTTACACCTTATTGCAAAATAAGGCATAAAGTGGACATGATCCAGCTGCTCTTTCAATTCAAGGGGTAAAGCCTTCAGCAATAACATTTTTGTAAAAATGTACATTTGAAAAAAAATCACAAACATCAAGATTAACTTCTGTGATTTTCTGTTGGTATTTAAAAAAATATAAAAGTCTGATTTCATAACCAACCTGATACTGTCCTGCTGTACACTCCTGACGATATGCTTTCAGTTTCTCCAGAAGCTCTAAAATTGTAGAAGTAACTTTCTGCAGATTTAAAGACCTAACATCAGTGGCAAGTTGCTCCTCCAAACATTTGCTAAGATATCCAGGCTGAACTGTGGGCAGCTGCTCCTTCACTTCCCCGTCCTCATTCCCTGTGGTCGAATGAAGCAAAGTTATCATGACAGGCCAATAGTGAACACATTAGATTCTGCTTATTGGCTGTGGATCAGTAAATAATATTATTAATTTTCTGTGTTTATATTAGAATCTTGAACGCTATAGTGTGATCTCGCCAGAATATGAACGACACAGAAAGCACCAAAATTCTCCATGAAAAATAACATACAAGGGTTAGCTTCAAAGAGCACACCATACATCTAAAGCTACATCAAGCTGTGTTATGTACTTTTGTTAACACAGGTGGTTCAAGAAAGGCATCTATGTTGATTTCAAAAATAACTGTTGAACTTAATTCAAAAAGGCCCCAAATAATAATAATCATTATCATCATCATCATCACTTGGTGGAAACATCTCACAGTGCTTCACTGGATTTTTGCTGAGGTGTCGTGACTATTTGTAGCTGTATGTGTGTCATGATGGGTTGTAATAGGCATCATTGGGGAAACATTCTGGTGCTGAAATAAAATCTTCGACTTCATAGTAGTGAGGAAACCAGAGAGAAAACTGCAACATTGCTTTGAGGCTAAGAAAGGTTTACAATTCTTCATATTGTGTGTGGGGAGGTGAGTCCTATAGTAAGAAATACTGTATATTATTGTTTCCCTTGCTGAACAAAGTAATAATAAACAGTAATAATAATCCTTGCATTTGATATAGCACTTTTCAAGTCTTCTAGACGTCTCAAAGAGCTTCCCAGAATATACTGTAAATTGAATTGACTGTATATTTGTAGGCGAAACAGGGCAGCCAATTGCGCACAGCAGTGTCCTACAAACTGCCCTGAAGTGAACAAACAATGGCAGATTGTTGGCCAGGACAACAGGAGAAACTTCCTTCCCCTTTGAAATAGTGTCGTGGGATCTAACGTCTCACCTGAATGGATGGGCGGGGCCTTGGCTTAATGTCTCACCTGCAGGACAGTGGTGCTGACAAGGTAGTACTGGTTTGCAATTTACAGAAAGTCCACACATCCAGCGAGTGTGCAGAGAGAGGGCAGCACTCACCTTCCCCAGTCTCTGTTGTTTGCTCACTCTCTTGTTGCTGTCTCTTTACCACAGTCTGAATGGAGCAGAGCACCATGCTGATGGCCAGCTCCGCATGCTCGGACACCGCTTCTGCTGAATTTACACTTTCTGTTTTCAAGAAGAGACCAAAAGTAAAGTAAACAGCTTGCAATTTAATTCAAAATTGAAAGATTCAAAAAAAATTATTAGCACAAAGAGTCAACATTCCAGCAAAACCTCACATAAGTCATATTCGTTTGAGTTACAGGCCAACTGTCTAAGTCGTATGTATAGAGGGATTAAGGGATATGGGGATAAGACGAGCAGGTGGAGTTAGATTAGAAGATCAGCCATGATCTTATTGAATGGCGGGACAGGCTCAAGAGGACATATGGCCTACTCCTCCTCCTTATTCTTATGTTCTTGCGTATAAAATCCAATTTAATCAATGATCTACACTGTGCACATGGAATTCATTGCAGCCGGTAAACACGCACGCAGTGTCAAGAATACGTTCCCTGCAATTCAATGTCTTGACTCGTCAACACGTGCACCCTTACTGGGAAATGGATGTGGAAATGGGTGTGCCTACAGCAACAGATCCAGACTATGTTTCCTGTGATTCAATGCAGCTGGTAAGTACATGCGTAGGGGAGGGTAAGGGAGCAGAGTGTTGGGATATGGAAGTACTGTATTAAAAATTAATTATAGTTAGTTCCAATCAGGCACCAATTAAAACAATCAATCCACAACACAGGCATGGTCAGCAACCTTGAGCAAAAGGGAGAGAAACAACTTGTCTACACAAAACTGCGAGAGCCTTACTCGAGCAGAGAGCCGGAGTGAGCTACGGACGGAGTGAGGTGAGGACAGAGTGAGAAGGAATTGGGTGAGAGTGGGAATCACTGTGGGAACTGCTATTCGTGAGTATTCAAGTGAGTATTCAAGTGTTGAGTTTGGTTGTACTACTAAAACTGTTAAAATTGTGTTAGATTGGTAGACTGTTTACGATAGGTAGATTGGTTGGTCTTGTTGCTTAACTCTATAGGGTCTATAACTCTATAGCAGCTGTAGCCAAGTAGAGTAGGCAAGGACAATCAACTTGAATAGGTGTTAATTGTTAAATAAAACTGCTGACCAATTGGAGATAGGTTAAATTCAGAGGGTATAAAAAAGGGGATAGCTGCTTGAGCCACGGACAGAGTGAGAATTGGGTGCAAGGTTGCATTTTATCCGACAATAATATAGGAAAAATATATTGAGAGGAGAGAATGGTCTGGCACGTGACAGGGCCGTACGCAGGATTTTTTTTGGGGGGGTGCGAATTGCTAGTGATGGGACCAACAATGGCCGGGGGCTTGCGGGCTGCCCCCGAAGCCCCCTCGAGGCTCCGACGTTTTACACAGTTTGAGGTCTTATTTAATCGGTTCAGAAGATCAGGAGATTAGGTGACTCATGAGGTATATACCAGGCTTCTAAGAGACGCCCTGAACGTTTACTGGCGACAGCATCTGACAAATAGTGAGCTATATGGTACACCACCACACTGGTATCACAGACATTACTGCAGAGGCGTCTTAGGTTTAGCGGACATAGCTGGAGAAGCCGGGAGGAAACTGTCCATAGTGCTACTATCCTATGGGAACCATTGCACGGTCACAGAACACGAGGTAGACCGACCCTAACCTACATCGATACTCTGGAGCGCGATTGGGGTATTGGCGGGCGGGAGTTGTCAGGCTGTATGGAGAGAAGGGATCAGTGGAGAAGTGTGGTTGTCAATGCCCGAGTTCGCTCGATCGGATGACGGTGAAACTATTTTTATGCCAAATTCGTGCGACATTGATGTTTTTTCACTCTGGGTACAAAACTGAATGTGAAATAAAGTCGCACTGTTTATCTTTGCGGTCATATGTTTTTTGCATGCCAGTGGACGTCTCTAAAAGCAATTTTTAATTACCGGAATACATCTTTAACAATACAAATCAAATGTGATAATCAAGACAAAACAAGAAACATGATATTTCAGAAACACGCCTATCAAAACTTAAGTCATTTTAACTTACATTTATCAGATTAAAATACGATTTCAGCTTCCACAAAGTGGTGCTACCTTTTTATGTAGTGACTGTATACGGGATGATTTCCGATTGACACACCACGTGGAATAGGCGCTAAAGCATAGGTCTACGTCCATGAGTATTTCTTTTAAAGATAGGCATTCCCGTCCAGCATATAACTTTTTTGTTGGGTTCTCAAAAGCTTTAATTTCTCAGAATCTTGTAAATATGTTGTCATTGTTTGCTAGCATTACAGTCACACCTCTCAAAACTTGAGCAATTTTTACTTACGGTGATCAGATGAAAAGATGATTTTAACTCCAGAAGTGGTGCTACCCTTGTGGCTGTTTACGGGATGATTTCCAAACGAGGATGGATTTGAGTCTTGGCGCCTATGTTTATCCAATCACGAGTCACAGACTCGCCGCGTCATGGACTGGTCTATCAACGCGGTATGTTTTGGGGTAGACGCCGATTCTGGTGCGCGACTCGATAATTTTATATTAATACTAAATCATTCAAAGATGTGAGTTTATAATTTATACATAGTTTTGAAGAACTGATTGTTGCACAAATGTTCAATAAATTTACTTGGTATTTAAATTTGATAAAAAATACAATTCTCTACCCCGGAAAATGTGGACCTTTTATAATTTGGGGGGGTGCGTACGCACCCGTCGCACCCCCCCTGCGTACGGCCTTGCGTGATGTGCGAGGAATGTGGCATGTGGGAGTTAATGGAGGGCAACCTAAGTCCGGGTGGTTTTATCTGCAGCAAATGTCTGCATCTGAGGAAGCTCCAGCTAAAAATAGCTGAGCTGGAATCTCAGGTGGAGACGCTGCGCAGCATTAGGGATGGAGAGAGCTTCCTGGACAGCTTCATCCTAGAGCCGAACACTCCCCTGAGTCCCAAGGAAGAAGAATGTAGCAGCCTTGGACATGACTGGGTGACAGTCATGCGAGCAGGCAAGGGTTCCCGAAAGAGAGGAGCAGAGGAATCCCAGACTTTAGCCTTGTCTGACAGGTATCAAATACTGGCAACCTGTATGGACAAGGAAATCTGCGAGAAAGACGGGCAAACTGACCCCAACACCTCTGTGCGGGAGGCCACACAAAAGGGAATAGTTAAAAATGTAATTGTAATTGGGGATGAGACAGTCAGGAGGACTGATACACTTTCCTGTAGCCGTAGTAGGGAGACAAGAAGACTCTGTTGTCTTCCTGGGGCCAGGGTGAAGGATGTCGCCGCTGGGCTGGAGATAAATTTGAGGCATGAGGGAGAGGATCCAATTGTGATGGTACATATAGGGACCAATGACATCGATAGGACCAGTAGGTACGAGTTAAGGAGGAAGTTCCAGGAATTGGGAGTTAAACTAAAGAATAGAACTTTCAAGGTGATAATATCGGGACTGTTACCTGAGCTAGGGGCTAATTGGTACAGGCAAAAGAGGATCATTGATCTGAATGCCTGGCTAAAAGAGTGGTGCGGAGGGCAGGAATTTCAATTTATGGGCCATTGGCACCAGTATTGGGGCAGACGGGAGCTATTCCAAAGGAATGGGCTCCACCTAAATAGGGCTGGGACAAATGTCCTGGCTACGCGAATAAATAGGGAGGTAGAAAGGGCTTTAAACTACTAAGTGGGGGGGGGGAGGTAAAAGCATAGTCAGGTATAGTCCACCACAGTTACACTTGGGATCAACAAAAGTTGGAGAGCAGATTAACAAGGGAGAAGAGCAAAGTGTGTCAAGCAGGGAAAAGTGTAGTGATGGGGTGCTGGTGAATAGGGTTAATAGCCGGAAGTCAGAATTAAGGGTGCTATATCTGAATGCACGAAGCATTCGAAACAAAATAGATGAATTAGTTGTGCAAATAGAGACAAACCGGTATGATCTAGTAGCCATCACTGAGACATGGTTACAGGGTGATCAAGGGTGGGAACTAAATATTCCCGGTTACGTGGTATATAGGAAAGATAGGCAATGTGGTAAACGAGGAGGAGGGGTGGCCCTGCTAATAAAGGATAGGATAAAAACAGTAGAGAGGAAAGATTCTAAATCTGAAAAGCAAGATGTAGAGTCAGTATGGGTAGAGATACATAACTTCAAGGGGCAGAAAACTATAGTGGGAGTAGTTTATAGATTCCCAAACAGCAGTCAAAGTATCGCTCAAGGTATAAATCAGGAGATTAGCGGAGCATGTAGCAAAGGAAAGACACTAATTGTGGGTGATTTTAACCTGCACATAGACTGGGACAACCAAATTGGGAAAGGTAAGATAGAAGAGGAGTTTATAGAATGCATTAGAGATAATTTTCTAGATCAGTATGCCGAGGAGCTGACCAGGGAACAAGCCATATTAGACCTTGTTTTGTGTAATGAAATGGGGCTGATCAGCAAACTGGAACTTAAGGCGACTCTAGGGCAAAGTGATCATAATATGATGGAATTTAGCAATAAGTTAGAGAGGGAAGTAGTTAAGTCTGAAGCAAAAATCTTCAATTTAAATAGAGCCAACTTTGCTGGTATGAGAGAGGATTTAGCCAGAATAAACTGGGAGACTAGACTTAAAGATTTGACAGTAGACTAGCAATGGCAAACATTCAAGGAGATAGTGCAAAATTCCCAAGGAGCACATATTCCTTTGAGGAATAAGAATGCCACGGGAAAGGTGGTTCAGCCATGGCTAACTAGAGCAGTTAGGGAAAGTTTCAAATCAAAAGAAAAAGCCTATAAAACAACGAAGATGAGTTGTAAACCTGAGGATTGGGAGAACTTTAGGGAACAACAGAGAAGAACCAAAAAATTGATCAAAAGGGAGAAGGAGAAAATAGATTATGAGGGCAAACTAGCAAAGAACATAAAAACAGACTGCAAGAGTTTTTACAAATATATAAAGAGGAAAAGGCTAGCGAGGGTGAATGTGGGTCCATTACAGGCAGAGACTGGAGCAATTATAATAGGGGACAAAGACATGGCAGAGTCATTAAACAATGTGTCTAAATTCGCGGATGACACTAAACTAGGTAGCAGAGTGACCTCTGAGGATGATGCAAAAAGATTGCAACAAGATATAGAAAGGTCAGGGGAGTGGGCAATTAGGTGGCAGATGGAATTTAATGTTAGCAAGTGTGAAATTATTCACCTAGGTAGCAAGAATAAAAGAATAATTATTTTCTAGAGGGGGAGAAGTTAGATAGTGTTAGTATTCAAAGGGATTTGGGTGTCCTTGTACACCAGTCCCAAAAAGTTAGTTTGCAGGTGCAGCAAGCAACTAAGAAGGTGAACGGCATGCTAGCATTCATTTCAAAAGGTTTAGAGTATAAGAGTAGGGAAGTCTTGCTGCAACTGTATAGTGCTTTGGGAGATCGCACCTAAAGTATTGTGTGCGGTTTTGGTCTCCTTATTTAAAAATGGACATACTTGCCTTAGAGGGGGTGCAGTGTAGTTTCACTAGGTTAGTTCCTGGGATGAGGGGACTGACCGATGAGGATAGGTTGAATAAACTAGGGCTGTATTCTCTAGAGTACAGAAGAATTAGTGGGGATCTTATTGAAACATGTAAGATTCTTAAAGGGCTAGATAAAGTAGACTCTGAGGGACTGTTTCCCCTGGTAGGAGAATCTATAACCAGGGGTCACAGTCTTAAAATGAAGGGTCAGCCTTTTAGAACAGAGTTGAGGAAACATTTCTTCACCCAGAGGGTAGTGAATTTATGGAATTCATTACCCCAGAAGGCTGTAGATGCTCAGTCCTTGAACATTTTGAAGGCTGAGACTGATACATTTTTGAAAAATAGAGGGATCAGGGGATATGGGGATAGGGCAGGTAATCAAAGTTAGATGAGAAGATCAGCCTGATCTTGTTGAATGGTGGAACAGGCTCGAAGGTCCGAATGGCCTACTCCTGCTCCTAATTCTTATGTAAACCAGATGCACATTCCCCTGCGCTGAGACAACCTTGAGTACTGGTCCATGCCAATAATCCAAGGAACAAAATAACATCAGTAGCTTTTAGGATAAATTTTAAAAAATGAAGGAGAGCGGCTCGAGATATGGATAGGGACAGAGGAATGAATTAACAAAGGCGCAACGGATTATACTAATTTGGGAAATTGCCAAGTGAGTAGCAGGAGAGCCATCTCAAGGTAGGTCTGGGAAAGCAAGGAGGAAGACAAAACAGGCCTGGGTAGATGGGGAGGTGTTTCAGAACCGCTTTGCTCATCAAGATAAGCGAGGTTGGTGGAGAAGTAAAAAGATAGGAGAAAGAGTGGCTCATTACAACAGTTGGGGAGTGTCTCAGGGTAAACCGAGATCTCCAGCCTGCCACTATTGTCCAGAACTACTGGAACAGGTCATGGTTCCAGTTGTTCAGTTTTACAGGCAGAGAAGGGTCAGTTAGAGAAGGAAAGTTAAAGTGAGAAGCCTGAACCTGACTTATGGTGCAACAGCCTGAATTCGGCATTGTATTCTACATAGAACTGGTAGTATGATTCTTTATTCTTTTATTCTATCATTCTAAAATTGCTTGCAATCAATAAATCACTATACCTTTATTAAGGATTGTTGGGTCATTATTTTGAACTCTCAGGATCGGAAATCCCAACAAGAGTTACGAGTTGGGAGATGATATATATGACTAGGGCTAAGAAATCCCAGTGGTTTTGATGGGAAACTGAATGGGACTCGGGTACACGTACAACTTGGGTGTTTATACCATTTATAAATAGGTCATTGATTTTTGCTCACTCTATTGCTGCTGCCTCTTTACCAGTCTGAATGGCGCAGAGCATCGTGCTAATGATCAGCTCCGCGTCCCCAGACACCTCTGCTGCTGAATTCACATTTACGTGAATTTCACTGTATATTGTTCTTACCAGCACTTGCCGTCAAGCTCAGCAGCTCATTCTCCCAAGTTCCGAACTCAGCCACCGCCTGACCGATCTTGTCCTTAACATACTCCAGGCTCCTGAACAATGCCGGGCAGCCAGACTTGCCCTCCGAGACAGGAATGCTGAAGAGGGTCTGGAGTTCTTCCACCTGAGCTGTGGCTCTGTTCAGGAAGCTCAGTCCCGACGAACAAATCTCAAAACTCCGCCTGACCAATTCAAAATAAAACTATTATTTAAAATTCACAGTAAAAAGCACAGAACACTCACTCAGTTGTATGTACTCAGGGGATATCATGTACTGTGCTGTTACATTAAATAGTTATAAAAATAAAAACTAAAACTGCTGCAATGTCTCAGAGAAACGTACTATGTAAATTATTATTAATAAGTATCCCTTAAATACAATCAATGACTTGAAGCACTCAATGAAATGTGGAGGGCAATGAATGAATCGTGCATTTTTCTCATAAAGACAAGAGTAAAATATCTGTCCATTTGTAAACTTCTAGTTGGATTGAAAGAAAGAGGAAACAAGATTCAGCTGACAGTGGTCTTTCCAGCTAAATCTTGTTGTTTTGTCTCTTTTTGCATCCTGTGCCACGAGGAATAAGTGAGGTGGAGCTGCTGTGGCTCAATGGTTCGAGCACTTGTCTTGCAAGCTGGAGAGACCAAGCTGGGGAGACCTGTGTTCAAATCCAGGCAGGTCAGGGCGAAACCTTGGGCAAGTTTCCTCACTCCACATGCCTAATAATAATCCCTCCGAAAAAAGCCACAATAATAAAATTGGTCATTTCAATCCATGACTGTTTGTGGGACATTGTTGTGCGCAATTGGCTGCCACATTTTGCCCACAAATATATACAGTCAATTCACTTTACAGTATATTCTGTGAAGTGCTTTGGGACATTGATAAGATGTGAAAAGTGCTATATCAAATGCAAGGATTATTATTATTATTCAGCACTAGTAAAGCCAATGCCTCACCATCTTAAACAGTCTCACTGGGGTGTAAAATGTGGCATTTGCCACCAAAACCTCAAAGATTCATAAATACTGAATCGCTCACCTAAATCATAGTGACCCATGGCAAAGCCAGTCTGAATCCCCCTGAAGTTGCTGTTTAGTCTGACCTATCCTATCTGGCTGAGACTTACCATGAGTGCAGCAACTTCTCACTGGGGCAGTGGATAATTGCGTCCACCTTTCCCTTCACTGATTTCACCTCCTTTAGCAGGTCGGCCACCCAACGAGTCACTTTTTGCCAGATTGGATCCTCTCTCCTCATCCTGCAGGCAGTGGGCAGCCGATCTGCAACCAAGGGTGTGGGGAACTTCAGATGCGACTGGACAAGATCTTCCGGGAAGGAAGACTGTGCTACAGATCCTTCATTGCCACAGTCACTTTTGGGAGCCACCGTGTGGTCAGCACAGCTCGCTCGGCACTCGTCCTGCTCCCTGCCATAGGCTTCAGGAAGCTGATCTTGTGGGCAACACTGCAGAAACCAGGAAACCTGCTCTAGAGTCGTGACGAACGTCATGCACAGAGTGTGGAGCCGGTCAGTCCAATACTTGATGTCCTCCTGAGGTGGCAGAGCCACCTTGAAATCCTGGAACCCCATCAGCTTCTTTTTCAGTTCTTGTACACTCTTAATCAGATGCCTACCATTGCAGAATAGGTGAGAGCAAAAGAAATACAAGATTCAGCACAAAATTTTTTTTTTAATAATATATTTTAAAAAAGAGAATTTAAAATACCTCAAGCCGAGCCACTGTTCGGTGAGGCCAGTCAGACGTGTCCTTTGCTTGATCAGCAGCTTCAGAAGGTGAGCTGTGAAGCCTTGACAGCGTTGCACGTTACCAAGACCAAGTTCCTACAGAAGCAAAACATCCAAGTTCTCTTTCACGAAGGCAAAAGCTAAAACCAACTGACTGAACAAACGAACGAACATAAGGTAAAAACCATATGAAAAAGAATGATTAGAATACACTGAGGATACAAACCATAATTCTAATAAGACAAGGGACAATTAATAGTAATAATAATCCTTGCATTTGATATAGTGCCCTTTCAGGCCATTGAGAATTATATTGCAAAGTGAATTGATTATTTTGTGCATGAAACTCGGCAGCCAATTGCACACAAGATCACATCTCATTATCTGATTTTTTAATATCAAAATCTGTACCTTCCCATCAGGTAAGCCAGGAAGCAATCCATCAGTTCTTCAGGAAGCTAATATCTACTGTATGAGTCAGCAGCACATTCTCTGATAGAATAATTATGGTAAAGATCTATGTTAAATACAGCTCACGATGACTTCAGTTAATAGTATTCATGAAATTTCTCTCCTGATTTAGCACACAATTATGGATCAGAAACCTTTCCCTCTCCCAATTCAAAACAAATAGTTTAAATACCTCATCTCAATCCAATCCCCCAAACTATCTCAATGCTCTTTCATCAAATTCCTTTCACAGCCTCTATGGAGGGTATTAATCTTGAATAATTCACCACTGTAAATTTTGCATTTAGTGGTTTTCACAGGATTTTCAGCTGGTGTTCAGTACTTCTGGGGTTCTTATTAGATGATTAATTCTGAATTGGCTCAATGTGGCAGTCCAATAACAGTGCTCACAGCAACTGGATACCACAGACATCATGGGCATCAGTCTGTGTCGACAGTCATCAGAGATAGATCTTTAGCATCTCCTGCCAGCTCAATTTATTGATGACACTAAAGACATAGTGACCCTGCTGCACAAACAGTTCTCTTGAACACTCTAATGAAGTACAATATTAACATTAACTACATTGGGCAGCAAAGGTGAATTTGAAACCTGTTATGATTTACCTTAGCTGGGGTGCACAAGGCAGCCTGGAGCCCGGCCCGACGTGCGAGACACTGGTAGAAGTACTTCTGACAGCCATCCCATGCAGCAGACACCTCAGTCAGTAACCTGCATTGAATAAATATTGGATTGACACATCATATTTCAAAATGTCGAATAATGGATGCAATCACTTCTTAGTGATGCAAGACTGAATTACTTACCAGTCTGAATTGAAAAAAAAATACAAAATACAAGAATTCACTACTGCTAAATATCTTAACCTCCCTCATTGTATTAAAAAAAACTGATGGAAACTTATGTCCAATCTGCTTAGAAATAATGTACAGGTAACATACATGTCATCCAATTCCTCGCTGTTCTCAACGATGTTTATTGCAGTTTTCAGATCAAGTGGATGCAGACAAAGAACTTCCTGAGGATCTTCTGTTCGAGACCAAGCAAGTCCTTTACGGTAAGAAAGGCCTGAAAAAAAGCAAAAACTGATTTAAAAAACGCTGTGCTGCGGGTTACCTGACTATGTATATAATTTATTATAAAATATAATACTACTTGCATTTGATATAGCGCTTTCCGCATCTTATCGACGTCTCAAAGCGCTTCACAAAATATACTGTAAAGTGAATTGACATAATTTAGTCTAAACCTGTGCCACCATTGCCTTATGAGGATCTCAAACAATTCAACACACATCCCTGGCATAGTAAAGCACAGAATCAAGTAGTGCTTCCTTCACCAATGACAGATTTGCTTGTGAACAGTTATATCTCCGTGTGCTGTTTTGCAAATGCAAAATGGATAGAACAGCAGTAACAGCAAATTGCATTTACACAGCGCCCTTCACACAAGCTGGCATCTCGGGAGTGCTGGAAAACCTGGAAAAACAATTTCGTTTGGGCTTGGACAAAAGGGAACATAAAAATTCAACCTGTGTATCCAGGAAAATGAACTTTAATAGTATCCCACTATTAAGGATATGCAGGTGCAATGGTTAGGAGGAATATTTGGCAATGTCTCATCTAATCAATTAAAAACCTTATTTAAACTGTGCTGACATCAGTACGGATTAGAAGTGATAAAACGGAATCAATCCAGATTTCCAAAGAGTCTATTGCTATACTGATGTCGCAACACACTGTTGGAGTTGGTGAAGAACTGGTTAAAATTAGTATAGACTGTTAAAAACAGAGAGTGGGCTAGAATGATGTTTTTGTATAACTGCTGTAGAAGATAAGGGAAGTTGCTGCACATAGTTTGAGTTGTCAAGGTCACCATTAGAAACCGGCTAGAACAGACTGCGATAAGAAGAGCTTGTTTGCGAAGAAAGGCAGAGTTGGGTGTAAAAGAGAATGTGAATAAGCACGAGAGTGGCATGAGATGTTCACGTGAACACCATGTGTCCAAGAAAGGATAAAAGTGTTGAGACAAAGGAATAGAGCAGAGCGGAGACGGAGGAGAAGGACCTGATGGAAGATACTGTAATGTGACAGTAGCCAAGCTGCTCTCGAGAAGGAGAAACAACTGATGGAAGAAACTGTAACTGACAGTAGCCAAGCTGCTCTCGAGAAAGGGAACCAACTGATGGAAGAGCTGTAACGTGACAGCAGATCCCCAAAGAGATCAACACCCCTACTTTTCCCCGAGACCGACTGAGAGGAAGCAAGGAAGAGAAAGGATTATTCCCTTTTAACCTGAAGAATGCGTGCCGGGTAGTATGAGATTGCATTATGAGAAACCTAGTGTAATGGAGTGTCATCACAAGAGGTGGATGACAGGTAAACTCCAAAAGTGAAGACTAGGGCGTAATGCGATCTGGGCGGTCTGCTGTCTCCCTTACAGCTCTTCCATCAATCGTACACACGGGCCTGGTTCAGCTCTGCTCGTATTCCAGGAGGAACAAAGAACATGCCGAATGACCGCATGTCTTGCCCTTATAACCCTTGGCGCCCCTCCGCCGACCTTCACATGCACATCTCATGGATGGTGTTCTTCCTCCAATCATTCCCGACTATGCCCTCCAGGCAGGTGCGTGATCCTGCAGGGTAAACCTGCTCTTTGTCACGTACGCTTTGAGCCCGAAACTTACAACTTTTACACTCGACCCTCATGGCGTTTGCACACCGTTCTCCCTTTTCCTCCTGTCTCTCAGGTCACGTGAGGGGGCGTATGGTTAACTCAGCTCTCCAATCCCAGCAGTTTCCAAGGCAAAACCCCACCTTTGCTAATTTACCACGTGTTACAACGTCAAATTTGAATTCATATCACAACAACACCAAGGTTTGCCAAACCCTGCCTAATATATTCAGAATTAGGTAGTCATCTTAAGCCTGGTGATGGGTTTCTGCATGTTTCAGACACCCGGCTGAACCCCTAACAAACTGATAACATAACTTTTATAGAGTAACATCATTAATGTAACCATGAATTCCTTTATGATTTAGCTGAAGCTCAGTGCACAATGTTGTACAGTTGTTACTTACCAGTCTCAGCGAGTTTCTTGAAGAGATCTGCTAAGGCCCTTTGCTTTTGCATCAGAATATGTTTGACTTCTGACCTCTGCTTGTCTTTATCGACGGTCTGATCGACTGCAAGAGTCTGTAGGTCCTGTACAGCAGTGATGATGTCACCTGCGAGTGTCAAAGCAGAGTTTACAATCCTTCAAGGCTTTGTTGACGAAGCAGTAAACAATAGGCAAAGTTTTTTCGATTAGCTCACCATTAATGGTGATTCATTTGATCAAATGTAGTTCAAGACTAAAGACAAAGAAAGGATGCTCATTTACTCTACACGCTGATAAGAATGGATATGGGCACAATATGCTATTTTGTCATGGGCTCTCCACAAGCATCAGGCTTAGCTGATGGTTATTATTTAAGAAATAAATGATGTGTTATACATTCCTTTGACAATCCCCTGATCCCCGTTGGCTCTGAATCACTAATCTGGCCACTTAACACAACATTAAGGCATGAACACAGATCCTCTGGAGCAAGTCTTACAGAATCGCACATTTCAAGAGGAAACGGTCCCTCTTCAAAATACTTTCTCCTATACCAATTATTGATTTTTGTAAAGTTTCTATATTTAACAAAAATAACTCTCCAATTGTTCTACAGTGTCTGGACCTCCCTCTGCCTTGGCTGGATGGCTCTGGTCAATACTGATATCTTGCAGCCATTCTGTTCATTCCAAGAAACTCATCAACTCTAGACCAGCCTGGGAGCCAATCCAGAGGAGCTAAATATCTGCAAAGCCCAGTAAGATGAACAATCCATGCAGTTGAAATAGTAATGTCTTCATCTTCAGGACGTCCCAAAGTACTTCGCTCAATACAATACACATCAACACCAAGCCAGAAATGTGATTTCCCAGAAGTTGGGCAATGCCAAAAAACTTGTCTGAAGGATCCACGTTTCATTTCATTGAACTGAGTGTTGCTGATTCAGCACCTGAATACTTTATAATCAGTGTGGCTATGCTGGAATTGTGTCTCTTTGTACCTGTAAAGTGATCCAGGGTTTCCACAAGAGCTGGAAGGGAATCTTTCTTTGTGAGCTCCCGGCATATTTTTCTCATTCTTTTGCTGAGTGCTGGTAGGCGACTCTGAAGGGAATCCTCTTCTAATGAGACACTCGCCTCTTCCACAGCAGAGAACACCACCTGCAATACCAATTGTAATTGGAAATCACAGAGAAAGCCACATCACAAATACCATTAAACTGATTTAAAATGGGAACTAATTAGAACATATTTCATTGAAGGAACCTGCTGCAAACCAACCCCAGCTTGTAGACTGCCACTTTCAGTTTCCTTAACTCCAGTTGATTTCTGAAGCAAATCGATCTGTGTGGATTTCACTTCATGCTAAGAGAAACTAGACAGCTTGTATAGGAAGACAATTTATTTCACACCAAAGTTGAGCAGAAGTGTCCACCGAGGTACTCTAGACATTCACACAAAGCCGACTTTTTAGCAAAAATCAGAGGGCGATGTTAAAAATCGTCAGTTTCCACAATAGCTTTACCATTGTTTTTTTTTCCCCCTTTTCCACTCGACAACATATTATACCTTGCTTTTTCCGGAAGTGTTTCTCAGCACACAATTCAGCTTCTCCATTTTGGTCTCCTGAAGATGTTGCTCCTCACTGTTCACAGCCTTTTCCAGTTCTATTAATGCTGGACGGCACGGACCATTCAGGGCAGCTTCAAACTTCTTCATAAACTTAAAAAGGGTTCTGTGAGATAATAATTCAATCCAAATGGTAAAAATATGCAATGGAACAAAGTGCACATTTATGTGAAGCATAAATGAAATTATGTCCCTCTTCAGAGCTTACACAAGTCTTCTTCCTCAAGGGCTATCAATATCTGTTCTTCTATTTGAGGTTTTCTTCTACACTGATCGTTTCAAGACAAACACACACCCTATATGGCTATTGTTCATGCAGATGGACTAATTATTTCCTCAAAAGTGAAGCTGTTACTGTGTGAACCTTGATACTGAGTGTGAACAGGCTATCGAGACTGTGGGAAGGGCATAACAGCTGGGGTTGTTCATGTCCTTGATCAACATTCACATTCTTTCAATAGAGAACTCTAGATGATGATACTAGTAACGAGGCGAGTGCTCTAACCACAGAGCTATAGGACTCCACAAATAGGAACCTGGGCTGAATTCTCCTACATAACCTAGGAGTTTTTAGGAAATTTCTAAAACAACTCAAATTCTGCACACATCCATGTCCAAACTGCCAACCGTATGTACTGGGGTAGTACCGGGAGACAGGAGTAAGATTGATTCCTTTTATCCATAAGACAATCAGGGCAGTAAAATACAGTAAAAATGTGTTTATCCGGCACCCAACCAACCGGAACACTCAACCAACCGGTATCTCCCAATAAAATTCACTGTTCCAGCAAACGGGTCTCATACCACAGCCATCCGGGACACTCGCGAGTATGCTCAGTTTGCACATGCATGCAATGTGTGCGCATTTATTAACGTTACTGAAAGCTGGAATTTTTATTTTTTTTCCAATCATTTTACTGAGTGTACTGGAATGCTTTATTGGTAAGTATCCATACAATATTCTGTTATTATTTAATCTATTATTAACATGGTATGTTTTAAAATAAGTAAATTTTTTGTGTAGGATTTTTGGCTACTTGCTGCTTGAATATCTGGTATATTTGATTAAACGCCACTGGTCAGGTCCCGAGAGTGTCAGATAACAAAGCTTTTACTGTATGCAGATTAAATAAATCTACAGTAAACGTATTTAAATCAGTGGTTGTCCGCAGTATGTCAGCTGTGCACCCTATTACAGCAATCAAATAGATTCCTGTAAGATTATATTTGTGAGGGGGGAAAATTTCCCCTCCATCCCCTCTGCTGTCTGCCACCATCCTCTTCTCTCTCTACACCGTGAAGAGAGGTGTCGGTGAAGTTGCTGGTTCACTAACTGTGGGCCAATGTTACAGTTCTACAATGGGACTTGTGACATTACCTGTGTGTTTTGTCAACGGACTGCTTCATGGCCCAGAAACTGACGTCATTCCATCGGCTGATCTTAACAAAGTCCTGCAGACACAAACGCAATCGGATTAGACAAGAGAGGTTTTAGCATCCCTTTGGTCAGCTCGGTATTTGACACCTGTAGAAACTCATACCCATGCTTAAGAGTATCCAGACTGAGAGTTCCACATCCACACCCAGATGGAAATCTCCCTGTTACACATGGAATTTTCTGTTTCCCTGCAAGCCAGGTGGTCACTTCAACACCAATAAAGAGAAGCATAATAACTGCATAGGCTGGAGAAACAATGATCAGTTATCAAACCATTTTGTTTAAGCACAGTTTGTTCAAGTGACCACCTGTATTCAGCAACCATCCCTGTTAACAACCACCATAGAACAGCCCAGGCAATTCTACGCAGCAACAAACTCTTACTCAGAAGCCAGCCTTATATAAAGGCCACTTTGTCTCAATCCCCTGACAGGCTGATGAGAGACAGGTTTGACTGTGCACAAAAAAAACTAATTAAAATCCATCAATGTGTTGAAAATATAAAAGACTCCTGATTACTCATCACTCCAAAGGAAAAGTGCTCAGTGAAGAGTTATCTGGAGTGGCAAGTTAGGCATATGTCTAAATACATAAAGAAATGTAGTCAGGATATTGGCAGCATGATAACTTAAGTGGTAGGGACAAGTTTATTGCATACCGACCTTTGTCAAAACAGTCATTGCATTTACTTGAGGAACTGTCATCAGCAATGTCCTGGAGAGAGTGCTGCAAACCTGCCTGGCTCAGGAACTGAACTACAAGACCACCGCAGAGGGTTGGTTTGATACTGACAGTTCAGCTCCAAGGAGATCTCGCCAACCCTCCCCAACGAGGATAGTCAATAGCTTGTCAGGAACATAGCACATTACCTCTCTCTATCACAACATACGGAATGGTTGCGGAATGGTTACGTTAGTCAATCTCAGTTTCAGTTGTAAAACAGAAAATTGCAATTATACCAATCGCTTTTGGATTGGAGTGCAAAACAAAAGGCTTTATTCTCTGTGGCAAGTTTTTTCAGTTCTCTCTACCATCTGCTCTCACAATTACCTTCAGGTCTTTCTCTATAGGATGACGCAGCTCGGTTAATTTAGCCTGAACAGACTCCGAAAATTGCTTGTAGTAATTGTATAAATTCCAAAGGATACTGCACAAGGAATCTATAGGAAAACAAACAGATTCTAGTTAATCTTCTTTCGTCGGCAGAATTTCACTGCTGGATCGGAAGGTTGAAGGATCAGGTTCAACTACAGACGTTCACATTCACTGTTGGGAACTAGAACCATTCACAACAAAAGTTAGGCACAAAACTAAGGAAGAAAATGTAGGAGACGGTTGTTCTTTAGGATCACAATTTATGGCTCATTTGATAAGAAAGCTTTCAATAGAGCAGGTGATAATTTTGAAAGGTTATCATGTCATCAACATGTTGTGGAGGAAGGAGAGAAAGAATGTGGTGAAAACACGGTCCTACAACAACAACAAAATTACAATAGTAGAGCGCCTTTCACATCAGGACGTCCCAAGACTCTGAACAGTCAGGGGTCGGGACCCGAGCGGGGGTGGGGAGAGGCAGGGATGGGATGGAGGAGGGCAACAACAACAACAAAATACACTTATATAGTGCCTTTCATTTCAGGAGGACGTCCCAAAGCGCTGAACAGTCTGGTCGGGACCCGAGCTGGGGGGGGGGGGGGGGGGGCAGAGACGGAGGAGGACGATAAATGCACGGTCGAAGAGGAGTTCATTGCCAATGCAATTCTATGTACAACTTCAGAAGCCCACAAAGAAACATTCATTAACAACATCAATACAGTACAGTGTGAGTGACATTTAATATCCATACTACGCCACAAATGGTCATGGCACTTTACACACTGCTTTGTCTAATTTTTAAGAAATTAGGAAGAAACGGTATCAACAGCAACGGGCCCAAGTTAGAATCAAAAATCATTAACCATCAATTGGTCTTCTATATCATGGGATATAAAACCAACCTTTGCCCTCCTGCTGTGGCACGGCCAATACGTGACAGTGGAATGCTAAGAGCATCCCCAGCCGAAAGTGGAACTCTCCCAATGTAGCTCCTTCGATAAATGCTTGTAGCATCCGCAGCACCTCCGACAAAGTCATGTGCTCCTCGTTTTCTAGACAAAGTATTGATTTTAAAAAATCATTGGCTTAAATGGACCATTGTTTATACAAATATTGCTTGAATACAATAATTTATTATTTTAAAGAAACTAAATCCACCAAGTTTTTTTAAAAAAATTAAAAGTCTATACACATTGTGCTGAACTTCGGTGTTTTGTTCTTTAAACTTTGGATTCGGGCTCTGACCGAATCTGCTTTCCTCCATCTCCAAAATATCCCTGCCTCCACCACAACTTCACCCCCAATGTAACGTTAACCCTCATCCATACTTGTCACTTAGACTCGACTTTGCCGATACCCAGCTCACTGGCCTCCCCTGCTCCACCGCCTACAGATCATACTGAACTCTGCAGCTCACATCCTCTCCTGCACTATGTTTCACAATATTGTGACCCTTATTCTCACCCAGCTCCACACTTGTCAATCAGGATCCTTAACCTTACCTTTGAATGCCTCCCAGTTCTTGCTTCACCGGATATCCGTGAGCCCCTGTGAATCTATTCCCCTCCCTGCACCATGCCAACTCTCACCTGTTTCATGGGTGATGGGGGTGGATTTCAGGCATTTCCCCCCACCGTTTGGAAAAAATCATTGCCTCACCCTTCCCTCTCTGCTGTGAAAGCCTTCTCTTCAACCACCCTTCCCATCTCCATCTTCACCTGAGCTTGGGTTATAACAAGGACTATCAAGTACAACTGAGAATAGCGTGCTTGGTGACAGTAGCGTAAACAAAACCCATGAGCTAAACACTCCACTATAGGATTTTACATCACTTTAATCCAAGTATAAAAATGTCAGTGCTACCTTCCAGGTTGTCCTCCGCCTGCTCCAGAAGGTATTTTTCAATTAACTGGTAAATGGAGAACCAGTGCCTGCTCGACTTCTCCAAATGCCTCTTCATCACATTGTCAAGACTGCTTGACCAGCAACTGGAGAGAGAGATTTCATTTGCAACAAACAATTCATCACAGGCAGGCCACATCGAAAACAAAGCAAGGAAAATACCCCAGTCTATATCTATAGTTGTAAACAGGAGTCCTCCCAAAGTCCCTCACAAACTGATTCGCATTAGTCAATAAGCACGTCAATGGGAAGCAGTGACCACATTGACCAGAGTTGGGTGTCAGAGTGGCGTTGATAGAGGCCAAAGTTTAATTCACATGGCCAACCTCTAACAACCAAATGAAGAGGTAGAAGTGGCCTTTGCAAAGTATCCTATCTGAAGGATGTCACCTCCAGCAATGCAGCACACCCCCAGCACGACAATGGAGGGTTAGTCTGGACCAAACGTTCAAAGTCCTAAAGTGGACTTTGGCAAGAAAGAAGAGATACCATACAAAAAAAAATGCCTTGGCTTGTTCTATAGTCTCAAATAATAATAAAGAGCAAAGTTGTGGGGCTGACCTCTGACGTACTGGGTTACCGGTGGGATTCAAGTTACAAATCAGTTTTGTGAATCTTGTAAATTACATCCCCGTTCACCGAAAGTGTCTAGATCTGAAATAAATTAATCTTACTTGAGCTCCAGTTTGCGCCACTGGATGATCAGCTGACTGACTGCATCAAGGTGTTGCCTCAAGGACACGGAGCGGCTGGCGTTCTCTTCCCAGTCCTAAAGAACAGAATGTCAACACACAGAACAGACAGAATTCTCTCAGGATTATTTAAAGGCTACTTTGGAGATTGGATGTTGTTGGGAGTGATTTTATTTTCTGCGTTGTGTGAAGAGGGGGTGAAGGCTGAGAAGGAAATAAAGAGAGGGGAATAAGGCCCAGATGGAATATCTTACCTGAGATTTGCTGAGGAGGATCTCCAAGCCGTTCATGAATTTGGGAAGAGGGCTGGAGAGGGAGAAGCCATAAATCCGCTCTATTACCATCAACAGCTGTGAAAAAGATAACATTAAATTTTACACCAAATATCCGTGACACCAACACCTAATAAATTCCACAAGAGCTTTATATTTATATTGTGTCTTGCACATCAGGTGGATGTATCAAAGTCCTTCCCACAGGTGACAGGGAGCTCAAACCGGGGCGAGGGGAGAAAGAGGACCAAAAGTACAGCTGAAGACCTGGGAGTTAAATCCTTAGATCCCATCCTCAACGAAGTATGATTATCAGATGGAAAATTTCCCTTGTTTGTCAGTCTCATTGTGAGAGCATACAGAAGTGCCAAATATCACTCCGGAGTAGTAGCAGGTTCTCTTTTGAGATTGTGGTTAAAGCATATTTGAACAGAGATGTTTTCAGTAAAACATAGTAATTTTACTATGCACCAAACCAAATCTTCCCAGCCATGACACCTACCCCAGTAAAGTTAAAAGAAACTCGGATCTGTCTTCTATATCACCCTAAACCGGATATTAAACACAACATCTTTAAATAATCCAAATATATATATTTTTGGTCAGTGACATGCGGATGGAAAACACATCACCACGTTTAAGAGTATCCAAACCAAGATGAGATTTCCATGCATCCCACCTAACACATGGAAATCCCAAATAGATTGTTAGAATACAATGTGCACTCTCTCCCCAGAGAGATGCATGCTGCTTACCTAATTCCAGAAAGTATTAGTCGCAGGTCTGGCCAAGATATTAAAGGTACCAAATGGGATAATGAATAAAATAATAATAATCTTTGCATTTGATATAGCGCTTTTCACATTATCGACGTCTCAAAGCATTTCACAGAATATACTGTAAAGTGAATTGTCTGTATATTTGTGGGTGAAACTGCAGCCAATTATGCAAAGCAGTGTCCCACGTCGTGGATTGAAATGACCAATTTTATTATTGTGTTTTTTTGGGGGGATGGATTATTATTAGGCGTGTGGAGTAAAGAAACTTGCCCAAGGATTCACCCTGACCTGCCTGGATTCGAAAACAGGTCTCACATTTGTAAGGCGAGTGATCTAACCACTGAACTGCAGGAGCTCCACAATGAACATGCAGATGCACTTCTACCAGGAGGTGTCAACATGGCTGTATGAGGTCCAAATAGCTCCAAATGGCAGAGGTGTGTAGAGTCTTATCACCACTATAAAAACTACAGGGGCATTGCACATTCAATCACTGCAATGCAGAAAACAATTAGTTATAGCTTTTCCTTTCTTCTTTAGGATGCAGTTTTTACTTAGAAATTCCTCAGACAGACACCACTGAAATGGTTAACATCCATCACTATTTCTGCTGACAGGGTCACTCATATTATTACAAACTGCGAAGGCAGAGGGAGGTATAAAAGCCCCAAACAAGACATCACTGCCCCAAAAGCCCCAAACAAGACATCACTCTATTTTTACCTGCATCAGAGCTGGATGGTCAGGCCATTCCTGAAGCAGTTCCTTCACTCGTTTGGTGAAGTTTTCCAACGCTGGTTGGCACTGCTTTGCCTGCTCGATATTTGGATGTTGATAGATGTCATATGAATCGTCCTGTGGTAGGACCAGCTCAGAGGTCAAGTCTCCACTGATTGAATTTTGGATTAGAGAACTAATCAACAACTGGCTTCCGTGAACCTGGTCACTCAATGAAGAATCTGAGCAAAAAGTACCACAAAGCAAAAGATCAGAAAATACTGTCCTTGTTAATTGCAACCCACAACAACAACAAAATTACATTTATAGAGCACCTTTCACATCAAGAGCATGTCCCAAGGCATCAGGCTCACGTTCTAAATCTTCATATTTATTACACAAGTTTAAAAAATTGATTTACACATGTTCCACTTTTCAAGATCCAGAGTAAACTTTGGGAGGAATTATTGATAAATGACATTGGTATACTAAGAAAATACACCAGGAAACATCTGTCATCAAACTCTGTAACACTTGGTACAAAAAGGACAACGCTGCGAAAATAATCCACAAAACATGTTGATTGTGAACTTTGTAATGAGAAATGTACTCCAGTTCAAATGCGGGAGGTGAACTGGCAGTTTACATGTAAATATTTTGCATAAATTGTGGTGAACATAGTCCTAAATACAAATTCTAAAATGACATAAATTCATTGCCAGTGAACAAAGAGAGGAATACAAGTTGGAGTTTCTCTAAATAATGTAGTGGAACTATAGATTTGTCACGGCCAAGACTAAAAACTCAATATTTTGGGGAAATAATTTGGAGGAATCCATATTGTATCACTCTGTAATTTGTTCCTCTCTCTCTAGTCTCTTTGTGGGCTTCAATAACAGGCTCTAAGCTTGATTTTACACCGCGCTGACACACCCAGAGTAGGCACTCACCCATCAGAGGATAGAACCGGGTGATTAGCATCGCTGCATTCTGGTGAGAGGAAATAAAGGCACTAAGGTAGTCCCTGCACTGATGTGCTAGTGCAGGCTGCTGGTACCACATGCTTTTGGTTAATCCTAGATAGAGTTGCTGGTGAATCTTGATGATTGTTTGCATCGAACTCCGCGACACAAGAGTGGAGTCCGATGCTTTAATCGGTTCACTTTCCACTTCAACGACCATCTCCTCCTGTTCAAGGCTAGGCTGGGACACAACATCGGCAAAGTCCTACAAAAAGCCAACATAGCTGGATTAAGAGACAGGGCATTTCCCCTCCCATAGAGTTTCACCTGCATTTTTTAAGAGTTGCAACTCGTGAAGCAAAATTTCCTTCTCAAACACTATTTTAATCTGTTCAGGTTCTGTGCCATTGGGTAACATTTTGTCCCACTTAAAAATCCAATGTTGTAAATGAAAATTAAAAAATAAATAAAAAACCCAAATGTCAGTGAAAATAAGTTGCCCTCCCTTCCTCCATTAACAAAATACTGTATATAGCTCATGCGCACACACACACACCTCAACAAATAACCCTTGGTCAATGCAATGAGCTTGAATGGTGCCAAAGTGACTAAAAAAGCTACAAAGAACTCAGTGTAAGTTTCTGCTGGGAATCCTGTAGGACACATGGTCATTCGCGAGGCTTCAGCTCCGAAGAGATGAAAGGTAGGAGCCAAGGCCCCACGAGTCAAACTGATATAGAGAGGATTCCCTCCAGAAAGCTCAATTTACATCACAAAGTGCTTCACAAGCAGAAACATCTTTCAAGGTCTTTTTCAACCAGAATGCCCACTTCATAAAACTTTTAATGCAGCAAGCAGAAAACAAATTCAGTGACGTTTCCACACATTACCTTGTTATACTGTGGAAAGTTCCGTTTGAATTCTCTTTCCTCCTCCTCTTCCTCTGTTAGGCCTGACCCATGCTGTTTGCTCTTATACCTGTACAGGCTGGCCTCTTGCTCTTCCTTCTCTTTGGCACGTCTCTCCTGCTCATCCCAAGCATTGACTATTGCCTTAAATAGAAAACAAAATGCAATGCAGTTTAAATTTGTAATAAATAATAACATTAGGGAACATTAGAGACTGCCCAGAATTTATCTCTGGCATATGGTAGCTCAGTGGTTAGAGCACTCGCTTCGCAAGCGAGAGATCTGGGCTTGATTCCCGGCATGGTAAAATGTTGGACAAGTTTCTCTACTCCACACGCCTCTGTTCACCTAGCAGTAAGTAGGAACCCGGATGTTAGTCAATTGGCAGATTGCTTTTCCTGGGGTAATAATTCTTTCAAAAAAATAAGAATTTGGTCACTTCAATCCATGACTGTTTGTTGGACTCTGCTGTGTGCAACTGGCTGCTGCGTTTCGCCCACAAAATATACGGCCAATTCAATTTACAGTTTATTCTGTGAAGTGGGAGAAGAAATGAAGGGAGGCAATATAGGCTAGATAGTACAATTTTAAATGGTGTGAAGGAACAGAGAGACCTGGGGATTTGTGTTAGTGACTCGTTGAAGGTGGCAGGACAGGTAGACAAGGCTGTTAAGAAGGCATATGGGATACTAGGCTTTATAAATAGGGGTATAGAGTACAAAAGTCAGGAAGTGCTGACTAACCTCTATAGGACTTTGGTGAGGCCTCAGCTGGAATACTGTGTTCAATTCTGGTCACCACACTACAGAAAGGATGTGAAGGCATTGGAAAGGGTACAACGAAGATTTACTAGGATGGTGCCAGGATTGAGGGACTTCAGCTATGAGGAGAGGCTAGATAGGCTAGGGTTATTCTCTCTGGAGCAGAGAAGATTGAGGGGAGACCTAATAGAGGTTTATAAGATCATGAGGGGTTTCGACAGGGCAAATAGAGAAAAACTATTTCCACTCGTGGGTGAATCTGTGACTCGTGGTCACAGATTTAAAATAGTTTCAAGGCGCAGTAGAGGGGAGCTGAGGAGAAATTTTTTCACTCAGCGAGTTGTTCGAATCTGGAATGCATTGCCTGAAAAGGTGGTGGAGGCTGATTCGATAACAACTTTTAAAAGGGAATTAGATCTTTATTTAGGAAGAACGGGTCTATTAGGCTATGGGGAGCGGGCAGGGCAATGGGATTGAATCGCTCTTTTCAAAGAGCCGGCACAGACTAGATGGGCCGAATGGCCTCCTTTTGTGCCGTAAAATTCTATGATTCTATGATTCTATGATTCTATGAAGTGCCTTGAGACATCTCGAAGATGTGGTAAGGCCATAATAATCAAATGCAAGGAAACTTTTTATTATATCTCTCAAATCTACTCGATCAACAACCTGTGAGCTCAGAAAATTATCATGTTTTACAATAGAAATGGTATTTTTTGACAAGAAGGAGTTACAAAGAGTTGCCGATTACCTGACAGATGTGCCTAAAAAGCTGGATCGACTCATGATCTAGGTCTCCCTTTGAGAGCATGTGACAGCGCAGGTACAGTAGAGCATTGAGCAGCAGCTGCTCAGTTGTGGGCAGCAACCTCTGACCACCAGCCGGCGACTTTTCTTCAGACCGATTTCCCGAGGCAGCCCTGGCCAGGAGTTTGTCGAGGCCCCTCAGTGTGTCTGTAGCTGTCTTTGAGCACAGTGCATTTGCGTGGGCAAAGTACGTGGGGAGGACCTCACTGATGGAAGGGAAGGCCACCAGGGAGGAGATCAGGCCGACGAGGTCGGTCGGCCTCACAAGCTTACTGCTCAGTGACGTGGAAACTTCGGATGCTACAAGCCTCACGCCGTGCTGCATCTGCAAAATAGCAGCGTGTAGGGGACCCACAACGTCAGGGTACAGCGAGTATTCTTCCATTATGCGCCTCCTGAACTGGTGGTTTGACTGCTGCCAGGCAACCTCTTCGTGCAGCATTGCCTGGACACTCTGCCGGGATTTGGGCCGCTTCCCGTGCAGCACCTGCAGCAGCCGGGTAAGGAGGGTCTTGACCCTGGAGGTCTGCGTGATGCTGTTGACGTAATGCCTCACGTCCTGGTGTAGCCGGCTGTACTGGCAGGTGACTGGACGGTGCGCTTGTTTTCTGGAGAGCTCCACAATCTGCTCCTTCAGGTGATGGATTCTCTGCTGTAAGAAGCTGCGAATAAACAGGAAAAAGAAAACAACAAGCATTATTTCTCAACTTTCTGAAGTGCAGAACAATCGGACATGGTAACTGGGGGAGGTTATATCTTGCCTTAGCTTTCAGAACCAGCTCCCAATAATATAATCCTTACATTTTATATTCCGCCTGTCACATCAGGAGGATGTTCCAAAGTACTTTGATAGCAGCCACTCTGTGTTTTGTGGAGGATCAATAACAGATTGTCCACCACTTCACACATCATGAAGCAGGGTTTTATTGTGGTATATAATTCAGACATTTTAGTAAGAGAAATTGAACCACCCATCGATTTAATCCTTTTAATCCCATCTTTCTCCCAGCTGTATGTTCCTCTCAAAAACTTGCCAAACCCACAACCGGGGGAAACCTAGCTGGGGTGACCAGTCCTGCGATTTTTAATGCCGTTCCTCGTGGAAAGTGGTAAAACAAATTCTCAATGAAGACTAACAAAATGTAGCCTATACGTTATGTGTGAACCCTGAGCCTATTCCTGTCACCAATAAGAATATTTCAGGAAGCCCATGCTCCAAAAGACCTCCTCGATTACAATATTTAATAATAATAATAACCCTTGCATTTGTTTTAGTTCCTTTCACAACAGGAAGACATCTCAAAGTGTAACACAATATGTTACTGTAGAATCCACTGATGAAAAGATTCATGCATGGATACAAAAGTGAAGCAACAACAATAAAATTACAGTTGTATAGTGCCTTTCACATCAGGAGGACGTCCCAAGTCACTGTGTCAGTCACTTTGTCAGACCCGAGCTGGGGACAGGGAAGTGGGGGGGAAAAGGGGTGATTAGGAGTTGCCGATGGGATCATCGAGAGGGGACTTGAAAGAGGCCAGGGAGTGGGCGAGGCGGAGGGACTACGGGGTAGAGTTCCAGAGGTTGGGGGCAGAGGGGCTAAAGGCTCACAATACAAGTCTAAGCTATTATCCAAAGAATAGATTTGAAACAAGGAAACACTTTGATGGGGGGAGAAGGTTCAGTAGGATTGATAAAGTGAAAGGGTGACCCCATAGAGGACTTCAAGATTTTCTAAATAGCAACCAGATTCAATTTGTCATTAACTCAGTAGCAAAAGTCATGAAATTTAAGATAATCATAAAATGAATTAAAGGGGAGATTAGAACAGGGACTCTCTGCCAAGTGACCCACTGCAGCTCATACGCAGTCACTTAACTGGTTACCTTATATGTGGGTGACTATGCTTGTTGTCTTCCTCCTCCTCTAGATCTTGGCCAGTCAGCAACTGCTCTGACAAACTCCGGCTCCTCCACTCGCTCTGTAAGACTTCCAGCTGAGAAAGGGGAATATGGGATAATGTCAACAACTTGAGAAAACGGGAAAGTTACACATAAAAACAATTCTCTGGGGCTCCACGCATTGCAGGGGAGAAGAAGCAGCAGAAATGAACTTTAATACCATTGGGAAATAAAAAAGTTGATATATAACAATGAATTGGGTAAAGGGAAATAAAAGATACTGACCTCCTCTATGAGGTAGTTCAACTTATACCGCTTCTTAACAGCAGGATCGAACATGGTCTGTGGTACCCAGAGGTGGATTTGCAGTAATCCCAGGTGACCCCACAGGCAGCCACTCTGAGCCTGCTCTGATAGGCTTTCAAAATCCTTCGCTTCACCCACAAACAGCTGGATGCACAGGACAAGCAGGGAAACAATCTCCTCGGGCAGTGCCCCCTGGCTAGTGAAGCTTCTGAGCAAACTCTGAACGTGGTGAGCAGCCGTGGTATCTTTGCTGAAGGCGATGTGATCACAGTTCTGTAAATATTCCTCGTGGAGCTCTCTGGGCAAAATATCCTTTATTGAACGAAGCTGTTTAAGCAGGAGTGTACACTGCAATCTGCAATCAGTGGCCCTGCAAGAAAATGTCAAATCCCATCTTTTAAATGCTTTACTTTCAGAAAATGCAATTCCAAGAAATTTATCAATTTCATTCGATTTTATTCTTCTTGTTCATTATTCTAATTTTACATTCTGCAAATGGAATCATTACATTGGAAAAATATCTAATATTTTCAGCCTGAGCGAAGATATATCCATGATAAATAACTTCACTCTGATCAAGATGATGTTATCATAACAGTGCTCATTGACTGTTCAAATTTGTTTTAAACACTTAAGACAGGGAGAAGAAAATAAAGCGATATAGGAGGGGAGATGTGGAGGGATGGAGTATAAACACCAGCGCAGACTTTAGCTCGAATGGCCTATTTTGAAGCTGTGTGATTTATGCAATTAGGCTCATCTGTCCAGGTGCAATCATAAACTACATTCAGAACAGGAACAAACACCTTCACTGTCTTTCATTTCATCTGTATAAATTGAGGCCCAATCAATCCTTACATTTGTATAGCACCTTTCACGTCGAGAGGATGTCCTAAGGCGCTGATCAAAAAAAAGGCCCAGGATCAAAAGGACAATGTTTATTCATTATGGTAGCCAGATGCATCTTATTCACCATGAACTAGGAGATATCCAGACTGGATGTCAATTAGGGCACTGTGTGTAGAGATCACTAAGGATATTGACAATTATTGGACAACTAATAGGATGGAGTCTGGAAGCAGAAAAATACATTGAGAAAAGAGCTAGATGTATGATTATAGTTGTAGGTTTTTCAGAAAGTATTGAGTTGAGACCCAAATAAACTAAATAATACACCCGTACTTCGTAGGACCTCTTATTACACACTAGACAGAAAAGACACAACAAGCCTCCAGTTAGACTGTAGCACTTTGGAAGGTCCTTCCACAGGAAAAACGCTCTACAAATGTAATTTTGTTGTTGAAATGATAGTAGAGGGGGAATGGGGCAGGAAAGAGCAGATGCCCTCCCTGTACAACTGCACCTCACGGCACAATGAGATTGTGAGAACAAAGTGTGTAAAAGCCTGCATTCCACAACACTGGGGTCTATGTTCTTAACACACTGCCAATCCACTTTGGCTCTCACTGTATCAACAATGTCTTTGAGATTATCTGAATGGAACAGAACAACACTCACATTGGTCATTTCAAGTGATTGCTCTGGTATAAGGAGGGGCTGAAAGTAATTTTTAACGACGTACCTAAATCCTGCGAAGGAGCTAACGGGCAAGTTGGTCCACAGAAGGGCGCTGACTTCCTGCAGTTGCTGAGTCTTCTGTAGCCACTCTCCCAGGGTGACCCGAGATGACGTCACCATGCTGACTCCACTCGGGTCCCAGGGAGCAAACTGGCTGCTGTTGGTCAGAATCTCAAAGAAACACTTTGGTTGGACAGCTCTGCTCAAGAAGCTCGGACCCTGTTGGAAGAACATGGCGAACACGTTAATAAATGTTCAGTGACTCATTTCCAAATCCAAATTGTTTTGGTTTCATTTACATTCTACATCACAAGGGAAATGTTACAATCAGATTTTCTGATTCAAAACGTTGTTTCCTCTCCCAGCCAGTGATAGAGAGGGTAGCCTGTTACTGCATTGTTTCGTGTTGATGTGAAGAGATAGGATTGCCTGTCTCTATCACTTTCACCTCCAACCTGTACCACCCATCATAGTACTATCAGGAGGCCGGTAAATAAGTGTGTGCAATAATTATGGGAACAAGTCTACCACAACAAAGGGCAGGTAAGTTGTTGCTTGATTTTTTTAAATATATAAAAGCATCTCCTCCCATCCTTTCACCCCAAAATAATGCACCTGTAGGCAACCTTCTGTTAGGGCTCGACCCATCTTTCATACCACCAATTAACACAAGCGGAAATTGCTAGGAATGTACAGAGGATCAAACACCACATTAAAGAAAGATGAACGTTTCAGATATGACCCTCAACCAGCCCTGATGGATCATACCCACAACATTTAAGCACCAGGCCGGGCGCATTATTGAGCTCCTGTGCATCCTCTGCATTTTAGAGCTGAAAAGTTAACCTTTCTTTCAAGCTCTCTGGGATGCTACCCAATATAAAGGGTGCTATATAAATGCAAGTTGTTGTTTTATAATTTCAGCCTCCAACAGTCAAGTTTCCATCTCTATCGCTTCCCTTACCAACTTTGCCAGTGCACGCTGTGAAGTTTATTTTCAGTTGGATAACCTGCATTGCGCTTTGAGACGTCTAGAAGACGTGAAAGGCGCTATATCAAATATAAGGATTATTATTATTGCCACTGAAGTTAGTTAATCTGCAACAGAAACAAACCTTCAGTGATTTGTCCACGACAGTTTCCAATCGCTGGATTTCTTCGATAGGTCTATGAGGTTTCCATGTCAGCCAATAGTCAGGCTCTGTAGTCACACTGCTGCTCCAAAACGATCTGAGCACAGTTGACAACAGCTCTGTAGAGAGCAAATTCAATTGTTCAGGAGACAGCTGGGAATTGGGGAAAGATCAAAACAGAAGGTTAAATACCAGCTTTTCTGTGAATCAATGAAAAGCTAGTTTAAACGTAAAAGAATGCTCTCTCACTTTCCTCAATGATTCATTCACTGACAATCATGGCTTCACTGTTTGAATTAGTTCTATTCATGCCCAGTTTAATTTCCTGCCATTTCCACCCCAACCCCGCCAAAAAAAGATGATGTATCGACATTGCAAGTTTCAGTAATATATTAATCTAACAGTGGCCAACTGTGTGCCTGGACATTGGCTGGCCTGTGATCAGCCAGGCAATTAGATTTACATCCATCAACCAACTTTGGATCACATGGCTACAAGTTTAAAATCACATTCGACAGAGAATAGTTCTGCAGTTGCTGGAGCCAATGGGGATTAATGGGAAAAGAGAAAGGGAGCGTTATCTGTGGAGTGAAGGAGACCCTGGGAAAGATCTGGGAAAGACCACTTTAGTATCCATCATGAAACACTTATCATGAAGGGGCCAGTTACAATGCAGTGGGAGAAGATCTCAAAGCACCTAACACAGTCACAGAATAAAGCTCTTTATTGTGTCCTAATCACAAGATCTGAAAAACAGTCTGACCATACAAGATTCAATTTTGTCACTTGGGTGAGATTTCCAATTTGGTGATAATTGGAATTTAACACAGATTTTTCAGATTTAACACAACTTCCAATTGATATAAAGTACTTCACAAGTTCTCTTTGTCACGCCTCCATGTCCAGAATTACTACAAAGTGAATTATTTCTACACTGTGTAAAAGGCACTCCAAGATTTGGACAGAGCAAAACTAATGCACAAGTTAAGCAAACAAACATTAATGTTGCACCCAGATGAGCAAATCTCTGCACTCACCTCATCAGTGTGCGCTAAATACCAAAATACTCTGAGTTCTTCGGGAGGAGTTGGAGTCACTCTCAGGCAGAATGCTATGATTTGACAGAGGTCAGCACGCAGTGCTGCTGGGTCAGATGTGACGCTGTGATTGAAGACAAGACAGGCAGAATTTTATAACACAACTACACTTAACTAAGTAGCTGGATTAGAATTAATCTACCGTACATATTGTTGTCACAAACTCAAATTAAGTTACAGCATATCGAGCTGGAGTTCATGAAAGATGTACAAGAATCTATAAATTTCTACAAGTCAGAAGCTGACATTCAGCAAAATCCATCTGAAGGACGAACATTGCTCAGTTTACCTGGAGGCCAACGATAGATGCAGCAGGTCAGCGCTCACTTTAAATTTGCAGAGCAAGGTCAGATATTCTAATGCAGGCCACAGCTGAATTCTGCTGGACAGCTGGTTCCAACTCGCTTCCTCTACGTGAGGTACATCCGGCAGTTCCTCCATCTGGAAGTCTTCAGGGTTTGGAGAGCTTAAAAGTCCTTGAGATTTTAACTCCAATATTTGAGCATCCACCAGGCACTGTGTCACATCTGTAAGCACAAAGCAAGGTGCTTAACACCTCAAAAGGAACACTGCGGTTTATACAGGACTATGCTAACGTGCAAAGCAGAAGCACCGCATCTAAAATGGGATTAATTAGCCTGAGAAAGTTACTACAGTAAAATCTCAATATTCTGGCACGATTTAGCGGAGGTGGGGGGGGGGAACCGAGCCGGGTGGCTGCAGGAAACTAGCTATCACGGACCAATCAGAATGCAGGTTGGGATTTTACAAACTAACAGCCATGTTATGATGTTTGTTTTCTGCGTATAAGAAACACTGCACATTTACGGGAGATGGTCAGTACTACAATGCTATTTATACAGCATACCACAGTTAGATTCTGCTGAGTGATTTGCTTTCAATAAGAGCCCTCCTGCCAACACCAAGCTCTTCTTGATTTTCCAGCCAGTAACTGCCGCTCTCATTCTGCAGAGACGCTCCTCGGTGCGTGTGGTTTGGGTGTGTTTTTGTCCAAGCCCCACCACATCCAGGGCAGAGCTGACAAGTTTCAGTTTTGATGCACATTCCACAACACACTCAACCTGGAAAAGGGAGGGGTTGGGGGCAGAAGAGGGAATAGAATTTAGTCAGCTTTAATTGAATGATTTGATTTACTAAAGCATATTCCAGGCGATCAAGCACACAATTGTAAAGTGTCAACACAGTATTGAATCATTAGATATAATCTATTGTACAACATTGATATCCATCAGATACGTGAATTATAGTGGGCTGATTTCACACCAATTATGACAGTAACTGGAAACACAGTCTACAAGTTGAATGCCTCACAGGACTTCTTGTAAACCACCTACAGACTTCCCAATCAATTCTGCGGTGAACAATATTAATGATAGACAATGATATGATAAGACAACTGAACAAGTTATTTTCCTGAGTTCCTAACAAAGTTTGGCCAGAAAAGATAGCAGCTCCCACAAGTTAAGATTCAGCAGTTTTTAATTTGTTTCAACTTTTGGTAACGTCTACATTTATCTGCATCATTTATTAAACTGCATTTGAATTCAAACATCATTTTAACTTTGGTGCAGGACATACAGAGATGGGTAGATATTTCACCAACAACAATAAATGGGCAGCATTAAACTTCATTTACCTTGAAAGGTAGGGGTCTGCCCAATGATTTCTGTATTCTCTTTATACTGGCGACTACTCCACTGGGGCTCGACAGGTGGCTCTGCAGATTACTAGAAACTACTTGAAGTTCTTGAGGCAGTCTGGCAGGAAAACATGAACATGAGTTACACCACAAACCCCTGGAGCTGATGACACTGTATGTAATCAAACAGAGGGCCAAATTAAGCTGAAGTGTTGATTCATTTTATAGTTACTCTGGTTGACCCACCTGGCTACAACTTTAAAATCAACCACAGGGATTGGGGGCTACTAAATGTGATGTAGGGAAGTAGTGGGGGGAGAGAGGGGCTAATTAACGGCAAGATTAACAATCCTACCAATTAATCTGAACCTTCAATTTCAATTCCAGGCTTCTAAACTTGACATTATTGTCGAAGGACTTACATGCTTACTTTTTGGTGTTTTAAAAAGCCTCAAAGCTACTTGGACACGTCACTCAAGATTTTCAAAAATGCTATTCTGAAATAAAAGCTGAATAATATAATCTGGGGTAAAGCAAAAGCCAAGACACCAGCTACGAATCCTACTTACTCATAATGAGTGTCCCCAGTAAGCTGTGTGGGCAGATCTTGGAGCAGGTGTTTCATCACCCAGTGCCAATGCAGTGAGAGCAAGGCCAAACCTTCAGCATCTGCTGTAACTCTGTCTGACAACACCCACAGCCGATCTCGCCACAGTGTGTTGCTCAATGCCTGAAGAGAATCGGGAAACGAGAGTTATTGCTACTGGACTATTGAATTATTTGATTTTACAAAAGCATTTATATTCTAGGTGATCAAGCTCACATTTGTAAAGTGTCCAAACAGTATTGAATCATTAGATATAATCTGTTGTGTAACATTTCAGCACATTTGCACAGGCAGAAGCAATGTTCCGCATTATGATGTCCTGTAGCTTAGTGGTTAGAGCACTTGCCTTGCAAACAAAAGACCTAGGTTCGATTCCAGGCAGGGCAAAACCTTGGACAAGTTTCTTTAATATGTAATATAATACTTGCATTTGATATAGTGCTTTTCACGTCTCCTAATTTTAAAGCGCCTCACAGAATATACGCCAGATAATAATCCCTCCAAAAAATATATTTGGTCACTCATTCCACAATTTGTGCGATACTGCTGTGTACAATTGGTTGTTGCGTTTCACCCACAAAATTTACAGTCAATTCACTTTATTCTATATTCTGTGAAGCGCTTTGAGACTTCTAGAAGACATGAAAAGCACTAAATTAAATTCAAGTATTATTATCGATTACAGAGATTAACCTTAAATGTGTGCTGCTTTGCACATGTTTAAATGAACAAAACAAGGAGATGTGCGTATCTCACTATTGAGGGTTGTCTATAATCAGCACTGATCTCTAGCCGATTATAGTGTTGCCAAAGTGATTATCACCAGGTGTGTTATTTTGGCACAGTTTGTCTATTATCCATGAAAACTAGAGATCAATAGCTTTTCCCCAGGGCCAGATTCTCTCCAGTGTGAATGTACATTACAGACTGCCTCACTCTCCAGGCCAAGTATGGGGGTAAATGAGGCAATTTCCACTTGCCTGATGGAGGACATCATCCGGCAGTTCTGACGCATGAGATTTTATGCAGTGCAGTATGGAGGCATCCAGGAGATCAAAGAAAGTGGCAAGATGAGCGATGACTGGGTGAGGCAGGTTATCGTAGTTTATCATCCCTAAATGTGTGAAACAAAAATGATACATTAAAACTTAAAAAAAAACTAAGATCATTGCTATGCAAACTGGACCAGGATCCTGCTGCTTGTTGCTCTCTTGCATCCCTAGATTCCAAAGTCAGCATTTATATGATTTCACTGCCAGAATTATTTTGTTACCTTTGCGAAATGCAACAGATATCCTCAGTGTACTGCTCCTCATAGATGTTTTGGTTGCTTCAGAAGCCAGTACTGTCTTCTCCACATACTGCCTTTCCTCTCTGTCCATTAGAAAGGCCACCCTGGAGAATCAATACAAAACAACATGCAAAGTTAGACGCAATACTTTTTTCCCCCTGTGAATTGAAGATCATTCTCTTCCTCTCCTCCCAAACGGAAAATTTAAAGGTTTATAATGTGATTTGTTTAACCTTGTTTACAACGATTAAATCTGAGATTATAAATTGGATCTGAAAAACAAATTAGAATGCACTAAATTAAATTACACTATATTTGCAAGCACTGTGCTTAATGCACAGCAGCCTATTTTATTAAGGTCTAATAATTTGTTACTATAATCCTACGGTATATGAAGGATGTGAAAATGAAGAATATTTTAATATAAATAACTATAATAAAATATTTATACGACAATCATTTAAATTATATAACTATAAAACAATTTATATTATTATTTTCATATTAATTAACTCAGCTAATTTAAATTATGTGCATAGTTTTCTCATGATGGGAACTGTTCCAGAATTTGTTTGGGGTTAATAAACATAAAATGACAAAAGGTGAAAGAATAATGTTTGCATTTGATACAACAACAAAATTACATTTGTGCAGCGCCTTTCACGTTGGGAGGACGTTCCAAGGCGCCTTTTCATATCATTGAAACTTCTCAAAGCGCTTCACAGGATTTTGATGGAAAGTGCAGTAATTGTGTATTTTGCAGCCAACTTGCACAAGGCAGAGACCCACAAACAGCCTTGTCAAGTCCCAAAATAGCAAAGTAAACAACAGGTATATATCGATATCCTAGATAGTTGGGTATTTTGTACTTTCAAGATACTGTACTGTAGTCAACTCTGATAAATTGAGCTATTTCCCTTGAGGTGACTAGGTGAAACACCTACAAAAAGCATTCAGCATTCCTACCGCAGCATTCAGAGGTAATCGTACTGTATTCATGAGGGAAAAAAACAGCAGCGCCACCTTCAGGCACTAGTAGCAGCATACCGAAATACTGATACGAAAAAACAATGCAACTGTGCCGGTTAAAACCCGATCAATCAAGTTTTTTTTTTGAGGTGCTGATTATATATGGAAGTTACGGTTGATCAGGTCACGGATAAACGGGCTTTTACTGTAATTGGCTTATGTTGTAATGGAGTTTACAATTCCTGGTTCTGATTACTGAGCCAAAGCTTCACCTATAGTTCACCTGTTAGCAACAGAGCTCAGTTCTAGAAGTAATTCTTTGGGACACTGCTGTCCATCTTCAAATTCCCCAGAATAGGCCACTGAATTCAGCAGAATATCCAAATACTGCTGGTTCCATCGTGGATCCAAGGGAACTGAGGCACCTGCTGCAAACAAAGTAAGAGAAAATAGCAAATTACCTCCAATAATCTGCCTTTTCTTTTTAATAATAATCCTTGCATTTGATACAGCACTTTTCATGTCTTCTAGAAGTCACAATGTGCTTCGCAGAATATACTGCAAAAAGTGTATTGACTGTATATTTTGTGGGCGAAACGCGGCAGCCAAGAGCACGCAGCAGTGTCTCACAAACAGTCATTGATTGAAATGACCAATTTATTATTGTTTTGAGGGATTATTATCAGGTGTGTAGAGTAAGGAAACTTGCCCATGGTTTTGTCCTGCCTTGCTGTAAATCAAACCCAGGTCTCTCGCTTGCAAGGCGAGTGCTCTAACCACTGAGCTACAGTGGTTAGAGCACTAAATAATAATCAGTTTTAAACTGAATAATAATTCTTGCATTTGATCGGGCCAATGGTTTCCAGTGAGACAATTCCAAGCTTTGTTTCTTATTCAAGATATCAGAAATGAGAACACAGACAAAAACACGTCACCTAATTCAATCGTTAGGTGATTTGATTATTTCACTGCATACCATTGAGGAGTAAGATGTGCATTAATCTATATATTTAAAAAAAAACTGTTTTAAAAACGCACACAGAACAAAGATCTAACAATACTTAAAAAGAGCATATTTTGATTTAATAATGTGGTGAGGCTTTATCTATTGCTGAAAGAGGAAAATGTGGTGATACATTTTCATTTCAGATACCGCAATACAAAACATCTATCTGGATTTTACTCTTGTGGGTTTGCTTAAAGCTCCTGGGAATGGTTGAAGAGAGAGTGCCTCAGAGTGTACAACTGATATCCTCTATACCGAGATCAAATAGAATTTGCCTTTGTGCAAATTAAATACATTTACAATTAATTTCATGCGAGTTCCCCCATGTCAATGAGGTCAACAATTTGCCTGAACAACTAACTCAGCTTGAAATAAATTGTGAAAAAGTCTAAAATAATAATATTGTATAATGCATTCAATTTGGTGCCCATAACATTGAGAAAATCTCAAAAGTGCTCAATGCTTGCATTGATTGCTGAAAGCAGCAGGCAAGATGTGAACATCAATGTCCCACTAACAGCCAAGACAATGATCGATTCTATCTGGGGGATTGTTGACCAGGACCCTAGGAGAAACACTCTTCTCATTTCAAATACAGTGAAACTCTCAATAACTAGCCCCTGTGATAAATGGTCAACCCCAAATGACTAGTGACTCATTCAACATCCCAGCTAGTTGGGTATTTTGTACTTTCAAGCTACTGAACTGCAGTCAACTCTGATAAAGTCATGTGAGCTATTCCCTTGAGGTGACTAGTTATCAGACTACGTTCACTGTAGGGTCCGTCGATATGGAAATTTTCCGATATCGATATATTGGTTTGCCCATATCGATATATACCAATATATCGATATCGCGGTTTTTTTTTGTCCTGCGCATGCGCACGCGCATTCCGGTGTGGGCGCGCATTCGGATATTGACAAGGTAAGTTGAAAAAGTCCGCATTTTACTGATATATCGTCGGAAATGATATATTGATATTTGCGATACATCGATTTTTTTTTTCTCCGATATATCGAATTTTTCTATATATCGATAATTTTTAAAATTCCGATATCGGCATATCGATATGAAAATTATATCGGATATAACCAATATATCGCCGGATCCTAGTTCACTGTAATGACATTGGATCTTTATTATCCACCTGAACAGACAGACTGAACCTCATTTGAACACTTCCTCTGACAATGCTGTACTCCCCCAGAACTGCACTGGAATGCCAGCCCAGACATGATACTTGAGCCAATAATATTTTGATCCAGAGCCAAGAATGCTACCAAATGAGCCTATCTGAAACCTATCTGAGGTTTGGACAGCTTAAGTTACCATCTGCACAGAGTTGCAGTTTCTGAACAATTCCTTTCATTCCTGCAGGTAACACACTCGAGTAAACCGCATTAAGAGCGGTCGCCCCTGCCTCCAGCTGTGAACGCACCAACTCTGTAGGAAACAAGAAAAAGATCTAAAATCATAATCTCACTCTATATTAACCAATACTGTATTGCACAAGATCCAAAAACATTCTGATAAAACAGGGTCTTACTAACTTCTGATTCGTACTTCAGGATACATAGCAACTTTAGGATACAATACAAAATTACATTTGTAAAGCACCTTTCACGTTGGGAGGACATGCCAAGGCACTGAAAAGTCTGGGATTAGGGCCCAAGTGAGAGGGTGGGGGGGGAGTGGGGGATGGTATCAGGAGGGATAAAGGGCAGAGAGGGTAGGAGAGTGGGCAAAGAGCAAAGGCATGGTCAAAGAGGAGGGTTTTGAGGCGTGCCTTGAAGGGGGCAAGGGAGGGAATTAGGTAAAGTTCCAGAGGGTGGGGGCAGAAGGCTCGACAGCAGATGGTGGTGAGGGAAATAGAGCAGGCTGGAGTCTGCTGAGCGGAGGGAGCAGGGAATTTGAACTCGATCCTCTGAGAGATGGGGAGCTAGTGGAGGCACCGAGCGTCGGAGTGATGGGGTCACGGAGCCTGGTGCAGGATAGGGCACGAGCTATAGCGTTCTGGATGATCTGCAAACTTGTGGAGGGAAGAGTTGGGAGGGTCCACAAACAGCAAAATGTGAGCTTAGATGTAATGAAGGCATGGATGCGAGTTTCAGCGGCCTGAGGATTGAGGCAGTGGTGGAGTCTGGCAACGTTGCGGAGGTGAGAGTAGGCAGAGCGGTTATGGCACGGATGTCTGGATCCTCCTGAAGTTGCTTACAGTCTGCTTCATTTTTAGCTACACCTATTTGTGTCACCTGCAAACTTAAAAAATGTGCTGCTTATCGCAGAATCCATTTATATAAATGGCTAAATCCCAATTACATGGCTTTTTGTTTCAAAGAATGGTGCACTTCATGACTAAATATAACCTAGAAAATGTCCAATGAACTATTACTATACAACCTACAGAAATAGTCAACAGTCTTCTTTACCTTCAGCAAACAGTACCAATGTGAGACAACCAGATTGACTGAATGCTTCCAGTAATCACACCCAAAATGTTTGCTGTAACACTGTTGACATTCATTGTAAATGTGACTTACCTGGCAGCTGCTTATAACTTTTTGCCATATGATGCAGCCATCTAACCCTCAACAGCCAATCCTGATTAGAAGCTTTCTCTGTGACCAGCCTGGCAGCAGCCAAGACTATCTTGGGCTTGTCTGTCTCCTCAACCAGCGTCTCATCACTCCGAAATAAAATACTTTCGGTGTTTGACGATTGGAGAACGAGCTTCAGATCAGAGAGAGTCAAAGGTTGAGATCTGCACAGGGGAAAGGTGGAGGCAGTAGGAGGTGGGAAAGAAAAACACTTATTTTAAAAACATTTCTTTGTTGTAACTATGTGTTGGACAACACCTACTCAGTACAGTTGCCAAGCGACATTAACAAGCAAGTGTAGGGATTTGACAACTTTATTGGTGGAAAAGAGAGTTGAATGCACAATATTAAACAAATTAAATAGTTTGAGAGAACAGGGCAGAATTCACAAAGCATTTTACACAATCTCAGATTGTCTGTTCCACTGAGTCTGTTCCAAAAATGAGTCTGAATTCAACGCATTCACAAACAAGATTTGATGTGCAATATTGTGACTTTTGTAAAAGGATGCAGAAGAGCAAAAGACTGGAGAGTAATCCAAATATACACATTCTTGTTATAGGCCTGACTGTGCTCTGATCTTGTTCTTGGATAGCTCCAGAGACATACACCAGACATTTGTGTATTCAGGTTGCTTGCCTACCTGGTCTTGCTGAGACTCAGCTGATTCAAACAGTAGGCGAGGACCTGACCATCTCGATGCACCATGGAAAGCATAGAGTCCTCTTCTGTAAACACTGCTGATGGGACAGATTCTGGCCACAGCCCTAGAGACAACAAGTTGTCAGCCCAAGATTCATGTGATGCCAAAGTCAGACTGTGATTCTCCACCAGCTCTTGCACCTCCTGTTAACACCCAAAAATGTTTTTTTTTTAAATGAACTGGGTCTCAGTTATCCTGTAATCATTTTACAGGGATTACAAAGATTTGTATGAAGTCAGATTTCCTCAGAGGTAACCCAAGTATAAACATCACAATTCAATTGAAGATTGGGGTCACATTTTAACAATGGAACACACTTAATGCAAATTACAAACGTATGCAATTTTTATTATTATTAATTAATATTTAAATAAATTATTAATAGTTATGTAACAATAATTATGAAACTTGGGCAAGTTTGCCTACTCCACACACCTAATAATAATCCCTCAAAAAAAAACTGGTCACTTCAATCCACGATTGTTTGTAGGATATAGCTGTGCGCAAATGGCTATCGCGTTTCACCCACATATACAGTCAATTCACTTTACAGTATATTCAATGAAGCACTTTGAGATGATTAGAAGACACGAAAAGCTCTATGTCAAAGGCAAGGATTCTTATTATTATGATTAAATGAGAAATGAAAACTGTCAAAATGTTAGAAATTTCTTGCAGAATCAATTCAGTGAAAGTGAGTCCTACCTTCTGGTGAGTCTGCGTGCGCTGTGAGCTGATAAACGCTTTTGAGCAAGCTCGGTGGAATGCCTTTGGCAAGCTCAAACCTCGCTGTAGTTGCTGAACGACAAGAGCAGCAGCATGAAGAAGGGAAGAGATGGATGAACCACCACCTTCAAAAAGGAGAAGAGTGAATTGATTAATAATTAGTATTCAGGGAGTTAAACAGTAAAACAAAAACAACATCACTTGCACTTATATAGCATAGTTAGTGTCTTAAGAGAGCTTATATTTTCTACATACTTGATCTTCACAAAATTGCCTTAATGAATTGGGGAGGAGGAAGGGGTAAGAGAATTTTTAAAAAGCAGCACTGTCCAATCCCAACATAGGGTTGTTTCTCAATCCACAATTGTTTGTGGGACACCGCCATGCATAATTGGCTGCCGAGTTTCGCCCATAAAATAGTCAATTCACTTTACAATACATCCTGTGAAGCGCTCTTTAGACGTCTCGAAGAAGTGATCAAGCACTATATCAAATGCAAGAATTATATTTACTTAATTAAAACAGCAGCAATCACTGGTAGAGAACAGAGAGAGAACTGTGTGCAATGGCTACCAGGAACCACACAGATGGATATGCCAACACAGAATTTATCAATGTTTTAATAAGCTATACCAATTGGGCAATCTTCTATTCCTGTAACAATAGGTAGTCATAGAACTGAAATTCGATATTAAACTGTTATCTTTTATTTCCATTTTTCATGGACAAACAGAGAATTCAAGCCCAATAACCTTTGGTGCTCTCTGCCGCCACAACCATAGCCACAAAATGCAAATGAATGCATTACTAATGATCCAGAACTCCGCAAGTTTGCTTTTCCCCAATGTAATGTATTTAGCTCACCTCCTGCCACCGCTTTAATTTCTGAATACAATGACATCAATTCAGAACATGGACTGTCTCCCACTAATCCTAGCCCATGTAGCAGTGATTTCACATCTTGATGATCAAACGAGGTCTCATCATTCTCTCCAGGAACATAGATTTCGATCCCACGATTTCTCATTGCCCGAGAAATTTCACCATTGGCTGGATCCATAGTCATGAAGAGCCTGTTTATAAAACAGTAAAAATGTGAAATAGTGGAACTTAATCAAGTAGGAACACAAGTGCGTGAGTGAGTTATTGAGTCTGCACCATTATCAAGTGTTTCATCTTTCTAACCCTGTTTCCGTGGCTTTTCTTCCACTTACAAAATGCAGTCACTGCACTTTACAGTAAATCCTGCTGAACGCTTTGAGACATCCTACTGATATGAAAGGGGCTACATCAAATGCTAGGCTTATTATTAATTCCTACATCATCTATCTTCCTCTTAAACATCTGTAGATTATGCTTCTATGACCAACTGAGGCATACTGCATATTTTCATAACTCTCTGTATTTCAGATTTCCATTTTATCAACCCACATTTCTATAATAAACAATCATCCTTGCATTTGATATAATGTCTCATCACAGTGTTGAGATATCTCGAAGCACTTCACATGAAACACTATAAAGTGTTTTCATGTGAAGTATTGAAGACTGTTTGTATTTTGTAAACAGCTAATTTGCACAGATCAATGTCATAAACAGCCATAAAGCAAATAAGCATTTTAAAAATTTATTTTATCCTTGAAATTATCTGATACTTCAATACATTTCAATTGTGCTATTAATTTAAAATAGAACTTATACTCATTTTGGCATACATCTGAGTTTTTCAATAAAACATTAGTAATTTGTAAGATTTCCTCTTTAACCTCCCTTCCAGTCTTCTTTCCACTCCCCACCCCTGCTCTGTTGCCATGCCAGGACCGGCTTGGATCCTCGTGCCAATATAAAAGGCACTATATAAATATAACTTTGTATTGTACTATTGTACTTATAACAGTGAATAGAGGCTGTTAAATAAAACATTCAAACCATAGTCCAAAAGCCACGTTTTAAAAAAACAAATACACGTAAGTAACATCCAACTACTGCTAAAAACACCAAAAGTCTTACCTGAAATTTGGGTGCGGGACAATTGTTGGGTTGGTGCCATCAATCACTCCTCTTTCACTAATGGTAAGTACTCCACCAGGCTCCAGGAGAGCATTCAGACGATCAAGCACAGAAGGACTGAAATAAATTTATTTGTTATCGCACAATCAAGCAATGAGTGCATGTTTCTTCATTTTTTATACAAAATAATTTCCTCTTCAAATGGTTCAGTAAGTTTATTCAGTGAACAGTTGAATCACACGGAAGGGTTAGGTAGGATTATGTTAATCACTATGCCTTTATATGTAGATGTAACGGTTATAGCACCCTCTCGTGGCCACTGTTGTAGCACATGGAAAGTAGCCATCTTAATAAAAGCTGTCTTACATGAAAGTTGATCTCTCTATGGTCTCTCTTTTATATCTCGAATATAACATGGTGGCAGCAGTCCGAAAGTTAAAACCACAACAAGGATACACATCTGTCAACCCAGATTAATTTGCCAGGCAAGTTTGAGGGTGGAAATGGGCCAAACCAGTGTGAAAGGTGGCTTAAATGGATCAATCATTTTGAACGTTATCGCATCGCCTCAGGTCTCAATGAAGAAGCAGACCGAAAACATGTGAGCACACTCCTATTTTCCATGGGAGATTGTGCTGACGATATTATAATCATTCTCAGAATAGATGAGAAAACTGCAACATATGATGGAAGTTATAGAAGCACTAATTGAAGATTATGAAGGCAGACGTAATGTGATCGTGGAGAGGGTTCATATTAACAGGCGAAAACAAGTGCCAGGTGAATCCATTGATGTTTTCATACAAGATTTGTTTAGACTAGCGGATAACGGCAAGCTCAAGGACAGCCTTATCTGAGACAGAATTGTTGGGAGTGCTGGATGAAACATTGTCAGACTCTCTGCAGGCCAAAGCAGACCTCACGCTTGACAAAGCGGTCCATATATGCCATCATTCAGAGGCAAGATATGACAGCCGTGACATTGTCCGTGGTGACATCAGATCCACTAGCATCGATCATGTCACTAAACGCAAAATTGCATCCAACAACAACAGCTTAAAGTCGAGCAAACTAATGTAGCAATATCCTGGATTGTTCACTGGCCTGGGAAAACTTCAGACACCGTACCACATAACACTATGCCCTGACGCCAAGCCAGTATGCTTGTACACACCAAGAAAAGTGCCTCACCCACTACTACAAGTGGAAAAGGAGATTCAGTCCATGTTTCAACAGGGTGTCATTTTGCCAGTCACTACGCCAACAACATGGTGCTCAGATATGGTAACCGAGCCCAAATCAAACGGTTCCTATCGCATCTGCGTTCACCTCACTCAACTCAACAAGAGTGTACAACGTGAGATTCACCCTATGTCTTCAGTCGACGAGAGCTTGGCTAAGCTTGGGAAAAGTAGAATCTTCTCCAAGATAGATGCAAAGAGTGGATTTTGGCAGATACCACTTGATGAGGATTCAAAACTTCTGACCACATTCATCACACCTTCAGGTCGTTACTACTACCATTCGGCATTAATTCTGCACCAGAGATTTTCCAACAAACCATGTCTGGTATCCTCATTGGCCTCAATGGTGTCATTTGCCATATGGATGACATTCTCATTCACGGTGCCACACAAGTTGAACACAACCAATGTGTGAGAGCAGTCTTGCAGCGACTACTCGAAGCTGGGCTCACACTCAATGACAAATGTGAATTCTCCAAAGGCTCCATCAAGTTCTTAGGTCATGTGATAGACGCAGCAGGCCTACATGCTGAGCAACACAAGACTACAGCCATTACAGAGTATCCAATCCCATCAAACATAACTGAGCTCCAGAGATTCATGGGAATGGTCAACCAACTTGGGAAGTTCGTCCTTGGATTGGCAGAGATCACTGAGCCATTATGCCAACTATTACAGAAAGAGACAGCTTGGTATTGGGGGTAATGCACAGCAGAGTTCATTTCAACACGTGAAAGATTTGCTACTCTCATCTGCAATTCTTGCTCACTACAACCCGAAACATCCAACCTTCGTTGCCACTGACGCTTCAGCATCTGGCATTGCTGCCGTTCTCCTTCAGATCCAAGACAATGGAAAACGCCATCCAATCTACTATGCATCACATTCTCTCAGTGACATGGAGAAGCGATATGCAGTAATCGAAAAAGAAGCACTAGCTGCAACCTGGGCCTGCGAGAAGTTCTCTGACTATGTACTAGTCCTCGAGACAGATCACAAACCACTTGTGTCGAAGGAACTCGATAAGATGCCTCCACGCATACTGCAATTCCACCTTCGTCTGATGAGATTTAGTCCGACAGTCCAGTATGTTCCAGGCAAACACCAGAACACGGCTGATGCACTATCCCGTGTTCCTGTCAGCACACCCGATGAATCTGACAATGTGCTGACTACAGAAATTGAAACTTTCGCAAATCACACGATGAATACACTTCCAGCAAGTAGACAACGCTTACTTGACATCGCCGCAGCTCAAAAACTGGACAAAGAGTGCGCACAGATCAAAGAGTATTGCTTAAGTGGTTGGCCTGCTTACATGCCACACACACCACTACTTCTCCATTACTGGGAAAGTAAAAGTCATCTCTCTGTCCTCGACAATCTTCTTCTTCATGACGACCGCATAGTCATTCCCAGAACCATGAGATTGGAAATGCTTGACTACATCCATCAAGGCTATCTGAGAATCACTAAGTGCCTAGCCAGAGCACGTACATCTGTTTGGTGGCCAGGTCTCTCCAAGACTATAGAAGAGATGATTTCTCAATGTTCGACTTGTGCCAAACACCAACCAGAACAACGCGAGCCTCTCTTGCCAGCATCATTCCCATCATGTCTGTGGGAAAGGCTGGGGATGGATTTATTTGAATATCAAAGGAAGATTTTTCTCATTGTCGTCGACTACTACTCTCGCTGGATAGAAATAAAATCTCTCTCATCTGGCCAAACCTCAGCAACCATTATCAGAGCACTGAAAGAAATCTTTGCCGTCCACGGGATCCCAGACTTGGTGCTCTCACAATGGGCCGCAATTTAGTTCAGTCTCATTCCTCCAGTTTGCTGAGAAGTACCAATTCATCCACACCACCAGTTCGCCAAGGTACCCACAGGCAAACGAGAGCAGTTCGTACAGCGAAAGGGCTACTCAAAAACAATAAAGACCCCTATCTCGCCCTCCTGATGTTACAGAGCGTCTCCTCTCCAGAATGGCCTGTCACCAAGCGAGCTGCTGATGAGCAGGAAACTTAGAATAACACTGCCTATTCTTCCATCAAACCTTCAACCAAAGGTTCAACCCGAGCAGAAGCTCCGACAGAAGGAAGAGGTATATCGCACAAACCAGCAACAAAACTTCAACCTTCTTCACTGCGCTAGAGATTTGCCAGAGCTTCATACCGGCGACACTGTTTGGATCCGAGACCAGGACCGCCATGGAACTGTCCTCAATCAAACTTCCAACCCACATCATAAAAACCAGTCCCGGCACAGTTCGACGAAACCGATCAACCCTGGTTAATACACCACTTAAAAAATCACTACTGGAACCTCCACCAACTACACCTTCTGATGTAACAGAACAGACCGCAACTTCACCTCAGAAGTCTTCACTGTCTCCATCATTGTCATAAACACCGAGTGTTCAACCACCAGCTGTGATGACAACATGTTCTAGACATGTAGTGAAACCTCCTGATCGCTTTAATTTATGTGATCATAAGCATTAGTGATCTTAAAGTACACCAGTCTGTTCTTGGGGGGAGATGTAGGATTATGCTAATCACTATGCCCTTATATGTAAATGTAACAGTAAGAGCATCCTCTCTGTTTTAGCACATGGAATTGCATGGAAAATAGCCATCTTAATAAAAGCCGTCTTACATGAAAGTTGATCTCTCCACGGTCTCTCTTTTATATCTCGAATATAACAGGTTGTACTCGGATTTGATGCCCAGATCGAGTTAGTTGATCTCAATCCTGGCAGCATTGTGATTGTGTAATTGGTTCCAATGACCCGGTTTAAAGAAGAGAAAGGAATATCTGTCAGCATTCCTGCTCACTGACCAGCAAACTCTCTAGGAATATACATGTGAGTGCAAGGTGAGAATCTAAATCTGGCCTTTCTGTAATGCCACCGCAATTAAATGACGATTTAAACCGTACCTCTTTGTGTACGGAAAAACAACCATCATCTCCTCGAGATGGGAAAATCAGAAAAACAAATGAAACAATTGTCTGTTCCATGTTTCAAACAAACACCTTACATCTATCTCACTTGGACTAGCGGAGTGGCAACCTGAGATAGCCAAATAATTCCCTGTCCCTGCGTTTTATATAAACTATTTACATCCAAAGTCCTGGCAACTTATGGGGCCGGATTCAATTCGAGAGAACACTTTAAAAAATAAAGGTTAGAATCTCCAGTGCTACAGGGCCCTGTGTCATCTGCTCCGTGTACTCCACTCACCTGCAGAAGTTTACATTGTCCAAGAGTAGCCAATCTCCAGAACGTAATGCCTGCACAAGCATCCCGTCAACCCACTCAAACGTGCCACGGCTTTGACCATCTATTGCCTGGCTCAACTGGCACTTAAATTGCTGAAATTCAGTGATCAATGCAGAAAATTCTGTTGAAGGAATACAAGCAGTACCATGTCACTGACACTGCAACTTCTGAAATGACATTCTGCCTTACATAAGCCAACACACTAAGAAATGAGACAAGCTTTTTGGACTGAAAGGTTGCCCGATGTGAAAGGCACTCTATAAATATAATTCTGTTTGTTGTCGTCGTAGTATGGACTGTTTTAACATAAATATCCCATATCCCATGAAATCTGCCCTGTTCTTCTCCCAGAAAGTATCCTGAAATTTTCCATTGGATAAAATTACTGAATGTAGTGTTTCAAGCTCATGGATGAAGAGGCTGGAAAATTGCACAGAACTTTGTGGTGTTTAACAAAAAATAATTTGTAAAATAAAAAAAGGAACAGAAAGAGGGAGAGAGAGGAGGGGAAAAAAAAGACTGTGATAAAATGAAAAATGCAACTAATTTCATATTTCAACACTTGCTTTCTAATCCTTTTCATATCAAAAAACAATTATTATCTAATGTGAAAATGTAATTACACTAAAAGCCTCCCTCCCACAGCCCCAACATCACCTACCGCATGGCGAGAAGGTGCTCAGTTTGCTGTTGAAACGCTGCAGAAGAATCAGTAGCCCCTCCAGTTTGCTCATTGCGTCCGGGGAGATGCCAGCTCCATGCTCTGCACTCAGGCAATGCAAGTGACTGGCTAGGAACGAGTTCCAGACTTTGATGAGAATACTGCCGTCATCAGGGAAAGAATCAACAGACAACAGCACATTTCTGGTGACAGCATAGACGGCATTCTTGATCTTCCCAACCAGTATCTGCCAAGGCCGCATAATGTCAACCTACAACACAGCAACAAAGCCGTCCTCATTTCAAGTTCCTTCTTTTATATAGTTTCTGACCTTACCTTATTGTTTAAAATTCTCCAGTTAAATGTCTTAAGTGCAGAGGAGTGGAGTGATTTAAACACTAGAGTGAGGGTCTTGATGTCAATCAGCTCTGTGACAGGGAGCCAGTGGAGTTTGGCAAAGATTGGCCTAATCAGGGTACAGAGTTTGGTTCAGGTGAGAATGCGGGCAGTCGACTTTTGAATGAGCTGAATTTTATGAATAGTGGAGGAAGGGAGACCAATGTGGAAGGCGTTGAGAGTAGTCCAGTCGAGTGGTGACAAAGGCATGGACCAGGGTTTCGGCAGCTTTAGGGGTGAGGTATTGACAGAGACAGGCAATGTGGTGGAGATGGAAGAAAGCTGGCGAGGAACCGGATGTGGGAAGGAAGGATAACTGGGGATCAAACATGGCGCCCAAGTTGCGTAGGGGTTCGGAGATTTTTAAAGCATAGCTCGGAACTATGGGACAGAAGACGTCGACAGGAGCCAAGGAGTATGTTGATAGATTGAAATCCATGGGCAATGTATATTCGTAATTAAAATATAGATTAAAAACATGGCTAATTCAGTTTTATGACATACGCAATGCAACTTAACATTTTTATTGATAATGTTATCAAGCTCACCTGTTCAAATCCACCCAGAAGCTCAGTAGTATCCATGGCGCTGTTCATTGACATGACTTTTAAGCTTTGACCAGTGAGAAGCGCCAATAGCTGGATTAAGCTGGTTTTACCACTGGCAGCTGGCCCCACCAGGATTACCATCCAGGACATCTGCACACACTTCATGACCGACTCCAGCGGCGCCAGCGAGTGGTGAAGAATGGACAGCTGCTTGCTTGAGCAATGGATACCAGATGTACTGCGAGAAAGGATTGAATAGCCAACCTGAAACATAAAAAAACCCACACAAGTAAGGATTGCTGCTCCTGAAGCCTCCAGGAATTAAAACCTGATCAGACCTTTGGTACACTTTCCTGAAAACATGAAATGATTAGGAACACTAACAGCAAAAACATGCCAACTTTACAAACCTGAATATGTTGAGGAGTGATGTGGAATTTTCGAGATGCAACATAGGGGCATGATTGAATTTTACCACCTCCTGAACCAAATGTGTTCTTAAATTCAGCAAGAACCTTGAAAATACCAATGGAAAAATGCATTCATAAACAAGGGTCAAAATTAACACATCTCTCTGCACAACTAAATCCTTGCATTTGATATAGCACTTTTCACATCTTCCGGACGTCTCAAAGAGCTTCACAGAATATACTGCAAAGTTGCAAAGTGAGTTGACTGTATATTTATGGGTGAAACATGGCAGCCAATTGCGCACAGTAGCGTCCCCCAACGGTCATAGATTGAGTGACCAAATTTTTGTAAAAGTTTTTTTTTTTGGGGGGGGGGGGGGGGGAATTACTAGGCATGTAAAGTATGGAAACTTGCCAAATGTTTCACCCTGCCTGGAAACCTGGTCTCTCGCTTGCAAGGAGAGTGCTCTAACCACTGACTCCACAATAATAATAATAATCCTTGCATTTGATATAGCGCTTTTCACATCTTATCAACGTCCCAAAGCACTTTACAGAATATACCGTAAAGTGAATTGACTGTATATTTGTGGGCGAATCGCGGCAGCCAATTGGGCACAGAGGTGTCCCACAAACAGTCGTGGATTGAAATGACCAATTTTTATTATTGTGGTTTTTTTGGGACGGATTATTATTAGGCGTGTGGAGTAAGGAAACTTGCCCAAGATTTTCCCCTGACCTGCCTGGATTCAAACACAGGTCTCCCCAGCTTGATCTCCCCAGCTTGCTCTAACCACTAAGCCAAGGATCTCCACAGGCACAGTTTCAAGATCTATTTTCCTGAAAACATGAAATGAGGCCTTAATAGCAGTCAGTTTCAAAACAAAACAAGTGTCTAAACTTCAAAGCATCTGCCATTATCAAAGCAAATGCCACTTTGACATTTTGTAAAAGTACAATCTTGAGAAATGCAAACTATTTTCGCCAAATAATCAAATATTATTAATTCCCTCTTTACTTGTACAGTACACAAGCCAGCTCATTTTGCATCTTTAAAGAATGAAGAATCCCACTTGAATTATACTAATGCAAGTTGTTGCTGGTGGAACACTATTGCAATGTCAACATGTTTAACAATTCTTTATCTCAATTGGATTATAGACAAAAGAACAGAGAAATGGCGACATAGTAAGTTTCAGAAAGTAGGCCAATGGTTCATCTTAGACTTTGAGTTCAAAGACCCAGTGTGGTAGCTGAACCCAGAACTTTTCACTCGGAGGCGAGGTGTTACCAACTGACCCACTTTATAGTTTCAAGCTCCTCCACTTGTGCGATAATAATAAATAATCATAAAAATAATCCTTCCATTTGATATAGCGTTTTTCACATCTTCGAGACATCTCAAAGCACTTCATAGAATATACAGTAAAGTGAATTAACTGTATATTTTTTGTAATGTGTTAGTTTGTCTTCATGTCCATCATCACTTTACGAAAAAAACCAAGGTGGAGTGGTCAGTGGTATATGCTTACATTACTCTTATCTGCAGTAGTCCGCATCCGATCTGCATACACCAAAGCTATGTGCTGGGCAGGGTCATAGTGCCCAGGAACCTGATCCACCAACATCAGTTGACACCATCTGAAGAGATCACGCATGTTAAACTCCCAAGGTCCTCCTTTGTGTCCCCATTTCCTTTCCACCATTACTTCTTGGTTAATCTTAGAGGAGGTAAAAATACAAACTTGTTAAAGCTACATCAATTCTTAATTTATGAACGTTCTAGTGTGAATTGTTGGAAGTTTAAGGATCCTTTACCTTGTTGTTAAACTGTACCATTTTATCGATAATGTTTTTACCAATAGCAGGAAAGATGGTGTCAGCAATGTACTCCATGTCTGCAGCTGGAAGCTGATCCACATAGACCTACACACAAAAAAAACATGCTTCCAATAAAATATATGGTTCAGTTATTGTGGTGAAAAGTGGGTTATGTGATACAGCATCATTGGTGATAATTATTCAGGCAGTGGTCGACCCTAGCAGCAGTCCCCATTCATTTCAATGGAGCTGTTCCTCCTTCTAACGTCAAGAAAGTGGGTGGGTTCCAGACACTTCATTGCTCCTCACAGAACAAGTGCTGGGTTAAAGGAATATTATTACAACCATTGTTTTCTGGTGGGCATATTGTGAACAAAGAAAGTATACAGTCTATACATTTGATTTGATTTCAAATTCACGAGCAAATCCCACCACATCGTGGATGATAATCTAGGATTTATTTGGGAACAATTACTGTGATCCTCCCTCACCATCCCAACGTACCTGTGTGAACCGATTGAGGAAGGATTTGGGAAGGCCTTTCCTTCCACCTCCTTGTCTGTATGGATTCTGACAGCCAAAGATCTTTGTCCTCTTATGTTGCACTTTGAAGTGGAGTCCCAGCTCAGGGATAAAGATCTCAGCACGATGGTCAAAGCAGGCATTCAGTCCTTCCAGCACAGACTGGGAAGCCAAATTTAACTGGAAAAAATTTTGTTCCAGTTGACTGCTTCTGTATACATTTATTTAAACAATCTAACTTTATAACTATATTAAGCCATGCATTTGAATTTGTTATCACGTCTTTGAAATATCTCAAAGCATTTCACAGAATATATTGTAAAATGGATTGACTGTGGGCGAACGCAGCAGCAATTATTTACATTGTTGACGGGTTGCTTAACCCTTGGATATTGCAATGTGGACAGTGGAAACAATCATAAATATAAATACTGTAGTACAAATAAACCAAAAATTTGACATTTTACATTCAATTCACACTTTAACTCATTAATAATAATAATCCTTGCACTTGATAGTGCTTTTCACTTCCTCAAGACGTTTCAAAGCGCTTCACAGAATATGCTGTAAAGTGAATGGACTGTATAATTTGTGGACTGAACACGGCAGTTAATTGTGCACAGCAGTGTCCCACAAACTGTCGTGGATTGAGTAACAACATTGAAAGGCATACACATCCAAACACAGAACTAGCCCCCAAATTAGATCATGCTTCTTCTCTCCTTTCCTCTGATTTAACATTAACAGATACACAGAAGTGTGAAGGCCTATAGGTTTATTGTCGTTGATTTTAATGCATCATCACACTGATGTAAAAGGGTAAATTGTGTCCAAATTAAAAATTAACTGGCCACACAAATTACTGGACTAGATGGCAGCGTTGTCACACACAGTGTGAACTACTTCTGAACAGAGACATTCAACAAATAATACAGCAGCATTGAAGTCGTCAAAGCAATCCAAAATAAAACCTTTATACTGGAGAAAGAGACTTTGGGGATTGATGCAACTCTGCTGCTACAAGAGTCATTTACTCCAATCTCATTCTCTATCTTCTTCTCTGAATCCCTCAACAGCACATACCTCATCGAGAACAATCCAGTGTCCAGCCTTCAAGGCTGCGAGCAGTGGGCCGTCACGCCAGGCAAATTCTCCTCCTTTGCCTCCTTCAACAGGCAGGTCTGTCCCAAACAAGTCAGTCACATCCTGCAAGAAGATTCAGCACTAAATGTCCAACACGTCTTGTAAAGCAGAGAGTTGTAAAGTCTTGCAAAGCTGGAGTCAGGTCTCGTTCGTGTGCGGCTTGAAATGCTGTCAACTACCTTCCATCTCCTGAGGCCACATCCCTCTTGAAGCTGAGAGGGCAGATGAACTAATCGCTAGCCTTTGTCAATGCCTCTCCTAAGTCAGTCAAGTAGGAAAGCGGAGCCCAAGGATAAGAAATTATTTCCTCTCCTCTCTGGGAATGTGCCTGGCACCCGCTTGGTTGCTCCCAACACAACAGCAACCAAGAACAGGAAATTTGGAGCACAGATCAGTGCTGCCATTGGCCTTAGCTCTCATGAAAGGAATATCAGCCAAGGATCTGCTGCTGAACACTGTCCAACAATCCCTTGTGCGTGGATAGCAAGTAAGGAAAGCATCATGCTTGACTGCAGTTCCTTCCCGACCACATGAACAATCTGGAAACACACACCATCCAGGATCACACCTGATTCATGTGCAACTTAGATCAGGTACCATCTCCTTCCACAGATCAGAATATTAATTTTTGACTCATTTAATAGCACTGAAACAGAAGCTTGTAAGTTCGATCACTAAGTCAATGTTGGCTGACAGCCTAGTGCAACTCTAAAACTGTAATCCAGTCAAAGAAGGAGTCAAAACCTTTCTTTGGTTTTCTTTCAGTTGATGCTGGAGGCAAACTGTCCATTCATTTTAAGGTGCAGAGATGATAATTAAAATTACTTCAGTAGAAGTGAAATTGTTACAAATGAGGTGTTATACCAAAGTGGAAAAGCATAGAAACTTGCCATTCGGCCTGTCGCGGATGTGCTGGTGCACCAACAAAGCCTCACAAGCAGCATTGAGATAAATTGCCAAAGAAGACTGATGGACAAGATACCAGCAGAACCTCTCTTCTCTCTTATGGATCTTTCATGTCCATCAGAACAGGCTGCAAACCTCATCATACCCACTCAATTAAAAGACCTTGAAATGCTCTCCCAGTACTGAACTGGGCTGTAAACCTACACCATGCTGATTTAGGGACTGAACTTCTGATTCAATACTATACTAAGTCAACCATTCATATTCTAATTTGGGGAAGGAGCAGGCTTGGTAGGCAGAATGCCACTCTCTAAATTGTTGAACAGTGCACTCCAAATAGTTTTGTAAGAAAGATAAGGATTAACCCTTTCACAATAATAATAACAATCCTTGCATTTGATGTAGTGTTTTTCATGTCTTCTAGGCGTCTCAAAGCGATTCACAGAATACATTGTAAAGTGAATTGACTATTTGTAGGCAAAACATGGCAGCCAATTGTGCACAGCAGTGTCCCAGTTGTGGATTGAAATCTCCCAATTTTATTATTGTTTTTTTGAGGGATTATTATTGGGCATGTGGAGTAAGGAAACTTGCCCAAGGTTTCGCCCTGACCTGCCTGGAATCGAACCCAGGTCTCTCGCTTATAAAGCAGGTGCTCTAACCACTAAGCTACAGAACTCCACAATGACTATCGAGGGAAATTTGCTGAAAAGCTGTAAACGTTTTCACATGGGACTTACTGTTTGTTCTGAGAGGTTGATTCGAACAAGCTGGTTTCCTGAACCCTTTGCCAGAGCGGTTACCAAACTTGTCTTCCCGACTCCTGGCGATCCCTCCAACAGGACTGGTCGGTTCAACTTCAGGGCGCGCAGCAATCGCTGAGCATTCACGGCTGTTGTGCCAGCATTCAGTGCATAGTCTGAAAGTTCACTCCTCTCTCCACTTACCGCTATTAAAGAAAGAAGGATTAACAGGATGGTATTGCTTTTGTTTTAATGCTCTATGATATGCATTTATGTTGTGTGGCCTGTTAGTATCTACGACAACATAAAGTCAAAAACAGTCAGAACCTTAATATTATATTAAGTTTGTCCCTCTTAGTGAATGTATAATGTGAATAGTACAACAATAGCAGTGAACAAGTCTGTTAAGCATCTCTATGTACTCTCATTCATGGTGGAGGTAGTAGAGGGCAACTCCTCGGTGGCCTTTAGATGTACATAGGGAGCCTTCAACTCCCACTCTGGCTCTCTTCCCATTGCTATCCTAGTGCCTCACACCTCCTGCTCCACCACTCTTCCCGTTGCTCTTTGTACTGCCTTGTACCACCTTGTGAGAAGTAGTAAGGAGAGCAATGAGAAGAGAACCGGAGCAGATGGTACGAGGCAGCACTGAGAGTGACAGGAAGGCCCATCACCCCGCTCCCACCAACCCCATTATAAAGCATGGCTGCCACTGACTCTCATATGTATGAGACCAGTTGTTCCTTTTGGAAATGCTTCATGTCTGTTCTTTTATTAAAGTAGTTAACAAAAGAGTGAAATGATACACTTGGGACATAACATACTGCAATGTCAAGCGGTATAATTCAACCTTCAGTTAGCTCAGAATGCTTTGGTTTTACACGCAAACAGAAGATGTTTACCTCTAGGAATAAAAAATGGGTGAATTCCAAAGCTGTCTTCAGTGCATACAATTTTCTTCCTGCATTTTTCATCGTAAATGTTCAGTGTATTCAGCATCCCTTTTTTCAATGTCGTAACTTTAGACAGCTTTTTTACAATGAAACCCAAGCATGCTTTGCGAGCGGCCAAAGCTGCATCTGGAGCACAGAATGCAGCCCCTAGAGAGAAAAACATAATTAATTTCACAATCATCATATTAGCTGATACATGCACTTGATAATCCAGTCTTCTTTTGATACTGACGTGAAAGGCACTATACAAGTGTAATTTTGTGGTTGTTGTTGCATGATGGTTGTTTGTTCTAGGGATGGGTTGAGGTTTGAAGGGGATTGAAGATAGTTCTGGGTATTACAGCTTCCCCGAGAGCGAGTCCAGATTAAATGGGTCTAGTGATCGGTTTCTGTGCTGTAAATTTCTAGAATTCAATGGATTTCCTTTTATGGACTACAGTATACAAACATACATTCACTGCTGCAAAATATAAATGAAATATTTATTCCTGCCAAAAAGTGCATTCAGAATCTTCTCTCACAGGGCACAAGAAAATTAGCTTTAATGTGACATCCTAACGCATTCAAAATTCAGAACAGTTGGGATGATTGGACTACCGTTGCTTTTACAGTGCGATGGGCGAAGCTATTTGGTAACCACAGTACAGAGCTACGGAGTGGTGATCGGGGTATACAGCCTGCTATACATTGCTTTCAATCAGGCCAACAATACACCAAATACCGGATTTTAACACAGCAAAAAAAGGTGGAAAATATCTCACTTTAAAAAAACATCAGTGATAATAATAATAATCCTTGCATTTGATATCACGCTTCTAAACGTCTCAAAGCGCTTCACAGAATAATCTGTAAAGTGAATTGACTGTATATTTGTGGGAGAAATGCGGCAGCCAAAGCGCACAGCAGTGGCCCACAAACAGTCATGGATTGAAATGCCCAATTTTTTTATTTTTTTTACGTGGGATTATTGTTAGGCTTGTGGAGTAAGAAAATTTACGCAAGGTTTCGCTCTGCCTGGAATTGAACCCAGGTCTCTCGCTTGCAAGGCGAGTGCTCGAACCACTGAGTTACAGGACTCCTCCAAATAAGGAGGAGGGAGAATGGAGAGGAATCAGCTCTTAGTAAAATATTCTGCTAAATTTTCCTGGCCTGATAAGATCTCACAACCGATGCTATGTAGCACTTTAGCAACAAATCAGCATTTGCTTACAGATACTGTATATAGAAACTACACTTTGCAGTAAACCCTATGGAGCACTCTTAACGAATTTTGACGACATGATAAGTCCAGTATTTTGTGAAAAGCAAATATAAAAGACTTCTTTGCTGTTTTGCAATTAAAAAAATATATTTTATATTGAAATGCAAATCCTTCCTTATTCCACATAAACATCATCCCTAAATAATGCAGAATGCCTAAATCCTCAAGTAATAAAGAAAAAGCTATATAAAATTCTATTCGTACAGCACTTTCACATCGGGAGGCACATCTGATTTAATCAAACTCTAAATTATGCCTCGTGCTGAATCAGAATGAGATTGTGAGAAAAAATAAATAGTGCAAAGCAATGATCAAAACCCAATCACAATTCAACGTAACCAATAACAAACAGACCTGATCCAATTCCATCGATACAGACAAGGCAGGCAGCATGTATAAATCCAGTCACAGGATCAAGATTAAAACCTTTGCTTTCATCCATATCCATGTCTTGTGCTCCCTTGCTTTTAGTTGTAATATTCATGAAGTTCACCCAAGACAGGATATCACGGATACTGAGTATACATCGACGTCCAAACTCCTGATTGGTTAACCAGTCAATGAAATCCAGAATGAGCGTTGCTATGCTTTTGCCTGGAACACACAAAAAGAAAACTGAAATTGTTTCAATTCCTTCGTTTTAAACACACAAAAAACACATCTTGAGACCAGCTGGTGGCCGATAGAAAAAATGGGTCTTTTCTGTTGCTGTGTTTCAACAAGGTACGTCTGGTCTGAGATATCTTGTTGATGACAGTAGTGATGGAAATCAAAATCATTCTATTCCCTACAATGGTATCCTTTGATAAATATGAAACTACCAAAAAGGATCAGTTAAGAGCCCTTATTTAAATGCTCCATGACACTGTCCTGTGTGGAGATTGCTATTCAAGTGCAAGTTGTTGTTATTTATCCATTCACTGGAAGCACACCCAACCTTTATCATCTTTTCCACCCAGAGAAAGTCCAGGACGAAGGTTATGTTGAATGATCTCCATCAGATCAGCGCGGCTATTGCTCGGAGGGCACCAGATCTCCGTGAATCTGTTCCGCAGAGCTGGAGAAAGCTGAAAACAAAGGATTGATTGTAACAATTTGACACGTGGAGTGGGGTGAAAGAGAAGAAAAATTAAAAGAGTGAAAAAACTTCAACGGACACAAGCCGCGACTATCACGCAAACATCTGATCTACACATTGTTGAACAACAATACTCTATTTGTACAGTGCCTTTCACGTCGGGGGGACGGACGTCCCAAGGCGCTGAACAGTCAGGGGTCAGGCCCAAAGCATGGTGCCATCCTTCCAATGAGACATTAATCTAAGATTCCACCTGCCTATTCAAGTGGACATTAGAGATCCTACAGCACTAACTGGAAAGAGAAGGGTGTTTCTCCCAGTGTCCCAGCTAACAATCCCCATAATAAAATTAAACATTCACTTCAAGGTTGTTTATAAGACACAAATGAGTGTGTAATTGGCTTATGCGTTTGCCTAAAATTAAAATTATAGTCACTACAGTAAATTCTGTCAAGCGCTTGGGAGAAAGACGTCCTCCCAACATAGAAGGCTCTATATCAAATGTAAAGATTGTTAGTTAATATTGTTCCAACAATAATTCCTGTATTTGATATAGCGCCTTATCACATCTTCTACACATCTCAAAGTACTTCATATAATATACTGTGAAGTGAATTGACTCCATATTTTATGGATTAAACAAAGTAACCAATTGTGTACATCAGTGTCCCACAAACAGGCGTAGATTAAGTGACCAAATTATTATTATGTTTTTTTGAAGGAATGATTTATCCATGGAAAAGAGATCCGCCAATCAACTAATAAATAGGTTCTTACTTACTGCTAGGTAAACAAGAGACTTGTGGAATAAGGAAACTTGCCTAATTTAGGCAAGTTTAACCCAAAAAATCTAACCCAAGTCTCTCGCCCGCGAGACCAGTGCTCTAACCATTGAGCTACTGGGCAATAAGGTAATTGACTCACCTCCTTTTTCCCAAAATCCCCACCGGGATTCATGGTGGCTAGTATCCTGAACTGTTTTGCAGCAGTGATTAGCTCTACATCATCATCATCATCAGTTCCCTTTTCTGCAAGCACAAGGGTCTTCTCAATCTCTAGGACACTGAAAAATAAACATTGCACAGAGTTCAAACAAAATTGTCATTTATGTATCAAATATTATATACAAAAACGAATCACATTAAAGTTAAAAATTAATATAAATATCTGTCTGATATGAATTAAATTTAATTACATTTAATTTCTAAAAAGTGACGAACCCATTAACAATGTAAGTAATTTGCATTCACCTGTTCAGTCTTTCCAACACAGAATCATCCGCCAATGAGATTTCGTCCATCAAGAACATTCCATCTTCCTTCATGGCAAGCACAAGAGGTCCATCATGCCATTCAAACAGTCTGCCAGTGTCTGAAGCATCCTAAAGGAGCAAAGAAATATAGATCTGATGGACCTGACCTGATAGTTACCATACATTTACTACCCACACCACACCCCTTCAAAATGATGGTGAGCCTTTTCACTGTTGTGCACAGCGAGCTTCCACTGTAATGGCACTGAGTCAAAAAAACAACCTGGCATGGGAGCTGATGCATCAAGAGTAACACTACTCAAGCTGGTGAAGGACTCAAAATTCAACAAGCTTCAACCCATCAATGTGGATTGCCTGCGAGGGACGCATTGATTTGAATCAAGTTGGTACTTCATTATTGCAGTCAAGGAGAGCCATCTTCTAAAATTGAAAAGCACCAATGTACATCATTACACTATTGCCCATGCATTTTCAAGATCACTTACACCTGTAAATTAGCTCTTAGTGTTCAAACCATCTTAAGGACTTCGACAGTTGCAACATTAACCAACCAATTGGGGGAAAATACCAATGGATTTGGAGTTTTACCATCCTAGATCCATTAGTGGACGTACCTTTTCATTGGAACTATGTCGGACAGGCCTTAGACCACCAAGGATATCAGATGTTTCCATGTGCAAGTGGCAATTCACAGAATGCAGTTTCTGATGGGCTAAAGCAGCAAACAGCTGACAAATGGTTGTTTTCCCGCACCTTTAACAAAGTAAACTAAAGTCATTCCAAATTTCACATTCGCTCATCAAATTGGGAATCCACCGTTCTGAAATATCATCTAAAATATCCTTAAATATACAATAATAATCCTTGTATTTGATATAGCGCCTAATCACGTCTTTGGGACATCTCAAAACACTTCCCACAATATTCTGTAAATTTAATTGACTACATTTTGTGGGCGAATGACGAATATAAAATTACAAAGAGATTGATGACTGCAATTGGATCCTTAGGTTCAGGTGCACTTGACAAATTATTACTTAGGAAAGGAAAAAGTCTCCAATCTGCTGGCTGAAAGATAAGTGTAATTTTGTTGTTGTTGCCTTGAAACTTCCTCCTGACGTGAAAGGTGCTATACAAGTGTAATTTTGTTGTTGTTGATGGAAGAGTTCGCAGTTTCAGCTTCTCAGTTTACAATACAAATGCCTATTGTTGAGCACAAATTAAATGACCAACCTTGCTCAGGAGGAGTTACAAGTACATTTGTTCAATGGATGGAACAACACTGGTATTGTAGGAGCTGGTTTTCTGAGGCCAATGTAAGACAAATTATTCAAGCAGAGAGATTTTATTCTGCAAATATATTGCACCTGACATAATACTGTCAGACATGGACACTGGTCCAAAAGGGAAAAAAAAGTTCCATTCCAAAATAAATTGTTTTCAAAATGTGAAGCAATTTAGCATCAGATTCAACACTCCTGAACACGCTGCTTGCTGTTCCAATCACTGATGCCTGTGTAACAGATCATCCGATTAGTGGTTGTGTCACAGGCTTTGTTGCACTCAGGATACACGAGCTTTCTATCCACTGTTTTTGGTGGATTTAAAATGGATTCATTTTAAATACAGTTTTATTATAATCATTGAATGATAATCTCTGAGTTCATGAAATAATATCTGAAGTAGATGAATACCATCACAATCAGAAGATCAAATCCTAAGCAAACTGTCATGAAGCCTATAGCGATGTGGTACGTGTCCTATGACACAGAAATCAACCAACACAGGAGTCTAGCATCAATGTTACATTTGGCGGATTTACACTTTAAACTCAAGTTTAAAAATACGGAAGTATAGTCTATAGTCTCAGGTACAGATAATACAATTTTACAGTATTTAAAAATGCAGATATTTAAGATATTTACCCAGTTTCTCCAACCAACAGTATAGCTTCTCCAAACTCCAAAGCTCGTCCTGCCAGAACTGCCAACCTTCGCATCCCTCGTGTCCACACAACATGACAAAAGTCATCAGGCAGGACTGCCGTGATATCTGACCAGTGGCCTGTGCAATGAGAAAGCGACAAGTGAAACAGTCCACAAAATAGCCAAGTGCATGGCTTCTTTATTTTCCGAAACTCCATCTCGGAATCCCTCCGTCTCTCTCTCCCCCGCACGTTGAAGGCTGCCATAGAACTTCCCTTACTTTCAGTCATCTTCCCCTCCCCACCCTCCTTGTCCGGTTTGACAAATTATTGAATCGCCCAGCAGTGAGAAGCACTCCAAGACATCCTCCCAACGTGAAAGGGCACCATAGGCAAACTTAAATTGCAATTCAAATTGTACTGTTTACTTGCGGAGTCAGGCAAAACAACATCAATCTTTGCTAATATCAGTAAAATAAAAGTACAACTAAGTTGTAAGAGAAAGGGAAACTTGAATTATAATGATGAATTACCAAGTTTTGATGATACCATAAAATCAATGAAGATCTAGTATTTAACTATCAATCCCATGATTAGCATTTTGAGATGTCTACTCAAGGAGCTATACAACAACAAAATTACACTTGTATAGCGCCTTTCACATCAGGAGAATGTCCCAAGGCACTATATAAATGTAATTCGCATCACATTGTAAGATTAGGATATTGCTCTGAAGCCTCACTCTAAAACTTGTAAACTTTATTCAATTTTAACAACAATTTCATCAGCAACCAATGAGACCTAAATTACTGATGAGGGCCAATGAGCAACTACAATAGATTAAATTGCAAAATAATTCACACAAATAAGTTATTAAAAATATTCTTAAATGAATATTCAATTCCACAAATGCTAAAGAATTTCAGGTTTTCAGGGTGGCTCTACCTTCTTGTACAATTCCTGGAAGACAGCTTAAAAAAGTGCCATACTTCACAGAGGAAACCCAAACACCCAGCTCTGCGCTTCACTTTCCCTCCGCCTTGCACACTGGAAATATGCAACTTAAAGTCACACTGAGCTGAGAGAGGGAATAGTTGGGAGAAAATCCTGGCCTTAATCCCTGTGTTGGAATCACTGTGTTTCTGGTAGTGGGAGTGGCAACCCACTACCAGACCAGCTAGACTAATTTTCACAGGATAAAGCTTCAACATATTCAGAGCCATCCTGTCCGGTAGAGATGGCAATGTCTCCCTCACGGAGATCACTTGCAGTATTTCAAACCAAGTTCCATCATATTGGGACATACTTACTTAACTGTTTCTTAAGATTTCTTTCCGAGAACAAAGCTTCGGGATTCAGTTTCTTTTTGAAGTGCTTTTCAAGAACTCCCTGAATAACAGCAACTTCTTCCGATTTCCTCACACGGCCGGCCAAGAGCATGAAACCTGCCAAAAACACAGTGTCACATGCAAAGCAATGTCATCACATCATGAAGATCCCTAAAGCCATAGAAAATCCTGGCACTTACTTGATATTTAAAAAAAACTTTTACTGCCTTCAATTTAGGTCAATGTTAGGTTTTGCTTTGTTTTATCCTTCTGAAGAATACTTAAGGGCAACAACAAATTACACTTATATAGCGCCCTTCACATCAGAAAGACGTCCCAGGATGCTGGACATTCAGGGGTTTTGGACATTTTATTAAAAAGCATTGAAACTACCAAGGGCAACAGACCTTCACTGTAGCCCTTGCTGCTTCCTCACTAGACAGATGTACATTTTATTAAGTCCATTGTGTATCACCAGCTTACGAGGAAGCTGGGTCTGACTACAGGTTGCATGAACATAAGCTGCATTTCCTTCATCCACTTCACAATGATCACATTCATCCATCTCACATTGATCAGCATCCATTGGTAGAAATAATAATCCTTGCATTTGATATGGCGCTTTTCACATCTTATCAATGTCTCAAAGCGCTTCACAGAATATACTGTAAAGTGAATTGATGGTATATTTGTGGGCAAAGCACGGCAGCCAATTGTGCACAGCAGTGACCCACAAACAGTCGTGGATTGAAATGACCAATTTTTATTATTGTATTTTTTTGAACAGATTATTAATAGGCGTGTGGAGTAAGGAAACTTGCCCAAGGTTTCACCCTGATCTACCTGGATTCTACCTGAACACAGGTCTCACTCTTGTAAGGGAAATACTCTAACCACTGAGCTACAGGAGATCTGGGAAATGCTCCACACCCTGTCAACAGCAGATATACTCAAGTGCCAAAATAGTATAATAAACAAACCTTACCATCATTGGCTAAATGCTGAAGCCAGTCGTATTCTTTCTCAGTCTGAATCGCCAGCCGGTAACGCTCAGCCCACCTGAAGAGATCTCGCAGAGTAATGAACCCATGTTTTCCAGCAAAAACACTCGATCCTCTACGTTGAGACTATTTGATGGGGGAGGAAAAGGGGAGGGATCATTATTAAAGACTTCACAGATCTAAATAGTGAATGTGGCATCACTCAGGTGTTTTGTGAACTCTTAAATGTGCATAGTGAATAATAATAATAATAATCCTTGCATTTGATATAGTGCTTTTCACATCTTATCGATGTCTCAAAGCACTTCATAAAATACTGTAAAGTGAATTGACTGTATATTTGTGGGCGAACATTTGATTAAGCAATCAATGTAAAATTACTAGGTTAAAATATTAGATTAAAATAGTCTCAGAACCAAAAAAATGCATAGTTTAAATTGATGGTGAGAGAAACTGAAATGCACACATACAGCATTCTGTGCACTTAAGCTCATTTATGAATTTACAGAGTTTCAAATCTACATACCTGCAGATCCAACATGACTTTAACCAGCTTTGTGCAGTAAGATGGTGGCAAACTGCACCTCTTGTGCAGGATTATCTCCAGCTCAGCACTGGGCAGCTCATCAAAGTGGAGCTCCACAAAACGGTTCCTGAAAGCCCTCGACAATACCTAGACATTATATTTAAAAAGGCCCAACGTTAGAATGAGGGGGGAAAAAAAAAGGTTGAGTGAAACAATAGTATGCCACATATTTCAAATCCTCAAATGAAGTACATACCATCAAAAGCTACTCATTTATCATTAATTTTCCTCTATATTGTTTGCTGCTTTAGTAAGGTACGACAATATCAATGCTGATATTCCTGAGGTTTCAGAAGCATCTTTCACACTCTTGATTTGATTACAAATTTTCATTAAAAAAACAAGCAGTGAGAGCACAAAATAGTTCACAAAAGTATAAAATCATGAATTTGTGCTATGCAGAATCTTTCATATAGAACGTCTCAAAACATTTGACAGGAATTCTGGTACTGAGAAAGGGGATAGGAGGAAACAATCAAGAAATTAGAAACAATCCATTTTTTAAAAATCATTGAACTGTATTAGGTAATTAAGCATTTTCCTGCTATTAGAATACATCAAACTCCCACGGTAAAACTTTTTTGTCTAATGCAATGGAAGGTAAACGTTGCAGATGGGAAAGTGAGGGAGGAAGAGAAGAGTAAAACACACATTTGTGCAACAAACCTTTCTACCTCCATATAGCCCAGGAGGATTCTGAGTTGCAAAAAGCATGAATCTTGGATGTGCTTTTACCACCTCCTGCGTCTCAGTTACAAGGAGCTCTCGATTGTCATCAAGCAGTCGATTAAGTGCTTCCAGAACATCAGTTGGAGCCAAGTTCAGTTCATCTAGAATAATCCAGTAGCCCTTTCTCATAGCATCAATAAGCACACCTGAGAGAAACAAAGAAACGTTCACAACTTGTCACACACATGAAAATGTGTTACTGGTACGACTCGTACAGCAGCAGCAACTCAGCCTTCAGAAGGCGAGAAAAGAAAAAGAGAGCAATTCAGAAATATAATATTTAATTGGACATTTTACTAGAATGTTAGTAATAAAGCAACTGTGCCAATAACACATACGCCAAACCTGTATATTATTTTGCACATACAATTTGAAAACACTATTTCTAGTTGGAGAAAATAATGATCAGCCTTGCATTTGATATAGTGCCTTATCATGTCTTTGAGATGTCTCAAAACGCTTCACAGAATGTACTTTAAAGTGTACTGACTGTGGTTTGTGGGCAAAAAAGATGGAAAATAGAAAGCAAACTGGACAGCAAGTGACTTCCAATGAAAAAACGTAAAAATTAAACCGTCATACACACAAAAATCAGTGTCAAGTAAATATTCCACACCACATTCCCTATCTCTGAAATTAGATTGGCTGCCAATTTGCTTTAGTGGATTTGCAACCCAATTTGAAGATATTACAACAACCTCCACTCTACTACAACACAGGCCCCTTGCAAGCTAAGAGAAGGCTTCCCCTCTACATTCACAGCTCTAAAGCTACAAATATATATGCCTTTATCAAACCTAAGACTGCAGGGAGACCAACAGATTAGGCAGCAGAAGCCAAAACTAATCTTTACTCTAAACAAGAACAGATGCAGGAACCCTATAGCACAACAATCTACATGTGTGAGGGGGAGACAAAGATTTCATCAAATGAAATGTTACCAATTACCTGAAACAATTAAAAACAATTTACATCAAAAATGGGATAAAGGTGCTGTGCTTTTCCATCATTTTTGCTCTTTAAATTAGATTACAACAATCTCATAATTCTTTTATTTCTTTAGTTTTAAAAATAATTATTTTGTTTCAAAAATCTATAATTTGCACAAAGGAAAGCAATTGCTGTAAAAGCACAATGACTAAGATTCACTCATTTGGTTATACTTTTCAACACCTTGGGACGTCCTCCCGACATGAACGGAACTCTAATTTTGTTGTTGTCATACACTGCACTACAGATTTCCCTAATCCATCACCATCAGGTACAAGGAAGAGATTATAGTTCTTAAATAATTTGGACAGGATCAGGAGAACACTACAATGACGTATTATCCTGTCTATGTTTGAAATCAATAAGTAAGTTTAAAATTCAGTACAAACCTTCTTTGAACACAAGTTTTCCTGTAGCATCAGACGAATAACATCCAATATATTCCTGAATGTCTGTATGCTCATGATTGTTAATCCGCACACAATGGTTTCCAGTTGCAGAAGCCAACCAACCGATCAAACTCGTTTTCCCAACCGAAGTAGCTCCTTGAATAAGCACCGGATGAATCCTATCAGCAAAATCAGTGAATAAAAACATGATATATTATAAGATAATCTTGGTGAGGCAGCAATTTTAAGAAGAACAACTCTCTTCTCTCTGCGCTGGGATGTCTTTCCGTTGTGGCAGGGCCTTTCTGCCCCCACAACTATGGAACTCCATCCCACATCCCTTTTGCCTCGCTCCCTTTCTTGCCTCTTTCAAGGCATATCTCAAAACCCTCCTTTCCGGCCACCGGCCTGTCGTCTGCACTCCCTAACCCCGACCCTCAGCTCAGCCTAACTGTCCAGCACTTTGGGACATCCTCCCAATGTGAAAGGTGCTATACAAATGTAATTTTGTATTGTACAAGTGTAATTTGTTGGTGTAATCTCAAGGATCATAAACAAAATTGGTCATTCACTTCACGGCTGTTTATGAAACATTACTCTGTGCAAATTGCCTACTGTCACTACACTTTGTAGTAAATTCTATGAAGCCCGTTGAGACAATCCTTCCGATGTTAAAGGCGCTATGTCAAATTTATTTAAAGGATTATTAATCTTTCTAGAGGAAAATCGCAATGACACAGTAACTTCCCTTACGCAGTTTCTAACCCAATTTTAGATTACTTCCAAGTATGACTGATCTAATGCTTACTCCAATTTAAGCTTTTTGGAAAGCGCATCGATTTCCTCACTCTGAAGGTCTGCTTATGCAAGGATTATCACTGTTATTGAAAGTAAGTTGCACTCTCCTACCCTGCAGCAACAACTCTCACTAGGTCCCGCAGGTTCAGTTTGACAGAGGAAGTAAGAATGTAAGACTGGTCGATGACGGACTCTTTATCCCCTGTTGTAATCCAGTAGCCTTCAATCAGCATTGTTCTCCGATCTTTAGGTTCTGGGATTCTCTGAAAGATGAAAAAAAAGGAAAATCATAACTGATTATTGTTAAAGCAGCATGTGCACTTTACTACATACAGTTCAGCATCTGATATAATACACAGCAATACAATGTAGGTTTGCTCTTCATACACAAATCTCATGTTGACCCTCAAAACAAAGGCAGACTTCTGGTTTGTTTGACTATGCCTAGGCGCTGAGCCATTTGCAACTAATTACTGCACAGACTCAATTAAAAAAAAACATCTTAGCCACTTACCATCTTACATTGATTCACACAATTTCCATCAGCATTCACATACCTGGTTGACCACGGCCTTAGCACCACTGCCGATAATATGATGACAGATCAGTTTCTGAACTACTGGGTGAGATGCACGGTCCAGCTGAGTTAGAAAACTCATGCAGAAACCCTGTAAAATGGGAAAAGTACATGTAGCACACTGTTGTTAATACAATGAATAGGAACTGGCTGCGTAAAGCATCATCCAATACATTTCCATCAAAACAGATATACTCAAGGCTGCACAGTGAAGCTCAGTTACTAGGAACAATAAGCAAATCATTGGAAAAGGATGAATATAAAAACTACATAGGATTTCAGGCAGATTCACACAGTTTATTGTCAATATTAAAGTGAAATCTCATGGTCAGACAACAAAACTGTTTACTTGTAACAGACTAATGATTAAACTTATCACAGGACTAAGGAAAAGCTTGTTGTAATGAAAGGTTTGTAATTTTTTCATTTAGCCAAACCTTTGACTGAGGATGTGAGGAGCATTTGACATGATAATCTACTACTTCACACAGGTTACAAAAGACTCAAACAAAACAGCCTATGCTCATCGGCGCCAAAGTTCTCTGAAAATAGGAAAAAAAAATGTTTTCAGGACTTTATTTACCTCATACAGAGAGCGCTGAACACTGGTACAGGGGTTCAAGGCTGCAAACCTAAGAGCCCGGCAAAGAGTTCGAAGGCTATAGTGAGGTCTGTGCCCTGTACCATCTGTAAGTTTGGTATGTGCTTCCTTACGTACTGTTAAGTAAAACCTAACAAAGACAAAAGCACTGTTAGAGAAATAGGTCGACAGGTTCTTCAAGCTAAATAATTGTTATTAATAACAATAACATTTATTATGCGATTATTATGTTTCAATGACAGAATAAATGTACAAACTAGGGTCCGGCGATATATCGATATATCGCTAAAACCCGATATAATTTTCATATTGATATGCCGATATAGACATTTAAAAAATATAGATATATCAAAAAAACGATATATCGAGGTAAAAAATCGGGATGCGAGCACACTGAACTACAAGTCCCAGAATGCTCATCTCTATACACAATGCACAGACCGAGGTGCAAAGCCGCCATATTGTATTCACAGTCCTCGAATACAATATACAGGTATGCAAGGGCTGGGGGGTGAGAGAGATGGCTGGGGGTGGGGGGTGAGAGACGGCTGGGGGGGGGGTGAGGGGGAGATAGACGGCTGGGGGGGAGATAGACGGCTGGGGGGGGGGGGGGGGGGGTGAGGTGGAGAGAGACGGCTGGGGGGGGGAGTGAGACGGCTGGGGGGGGGGTGATGGGGAGAGAGACGGCTGGGGGGGGGGGGGTGAGGGGGAGAGAGACGGCTGGGGGTGGTGAGGGGGAGAGAGACGGCTGGGGGAGGGGGTGAGGGGGAGAGAGACTGCTGGGGGGGGGTGAGGGGGAGAGAGACTGCTGGGGTGGGGGGGTGAGGGGGAGAGAGACGGCTGGGGGTGGTGAGGGGGAGAGAGACGGCTGGGTGAGGGTGAGAGAGACGGCTGGGGGGGGGGGGGGAGAGGGGGAGAGAGACTGCTGGGGGGGGCTGGTGAGGGGGAGAGAGACTGCTGGGGGGGGGTGAGGGGGAGAGAGACTGCTGGGGTGGGGGGGTGAGGGGGAGAGAGACGGCTGGGGGGGGTGAGGGGGAGAGAGACGGCTGGGGGGGGTGAGGGGGAGAGAGACTGCTGGGGGGGGGGGTGAGGGGGAGAGAGACTGCTGGGGGGGGGTGAGGGGGAGAGAGACGGCTGGGGGGGGAGGGGAGGAGAGGGGGAGAGAGATGGCTGGGGGGTGGGGGAGGAGAGAGGGAGAGAGACGGCTGGGGGGGGGGGGGGGGAGGAGAGGGGGAGAGAGACGGCTGGGGGGAAGGGGAGAGAGACGGGGGGGGGGAGAGAGACGGCTGGGGGGAGGGGGAGAGACGGCTGCGGGGAGGGGGAGAGACGGCTGGGGGGAGGGGGAGAGAGACAGCTGGGGGGAGAAAGACGGCTGGGGGTGTGAGAGAGACGGCTGGGGGGGGGAGGGAGAAAGAGACGGCTGGGGGGGGGGGGGGGGAGAGAGACGACGGGGGAGGGGGGTGCGAGAGAGGGGCGGGGGGGGTGGAGAGAGACGGGGTGGATGTGATAATATACAGATAGATAAGAGATGGGGGGGGATGTGAGAGAGGAGAGAGGGAGAGAGACACACAGACAGAAAAACACAGAGATGGAGAGAGTGAGAGACACAGAGAGAGAAAGATATTTACCTCCTGAGAAGATAGGCCCCGAATGCGCGCGCACCCGGAATGCGCGTGCACTCCGATGCGCACACGCATGCGCAGTACGAAAAACCCGAAAATATCGATATTTCGGTATATCTCGATATGAGCCCATCGATATATCTAATCGGAAAATTTTCCATATCGACGGACCCTAGTACAAACAGATGGAAAAGTAACAGGGAATTCCTGTGCTTGCTCTCAGTCATTTCATTTATCATCAATGGAATAATTCCTTAAACGTAAGTGACATCAATGATAATTTCCTTCTTGGATTCTCCGGTAAAGCTAGTCGACGAAATAGCAAGAACATTGAATTCAATTTTAAAATGGTAATTTCTTTGTACCTTTAATAACTGGGAGGTTGAAACTAGCAGTAATTTCAACAAAGTCTGAATTATCCCCAAAGGAAATAAAAATATGGCATATCCCTTACTTATCAAGTCATTGTGCATTTTAGTATTTTTAAAAACTGACTTTACTGCAACCTTTACCTTTCACAGATCATCTTAAAAACCCAGCAACTGGGAAACATTTAGAGAAATTCTTACTCGATGATGCCTTGTATGGTTTTCTTGCTGATATATAACCCCTTCAGATAATCAGTTGTGAGGATTCGCAGATCTCCTGTGTTCTCCAGTTCTTCAACATACAGTTCTGTAAACCTGTTAGCAGAAACAAGTAAAATAACTCAGTCACACTTTTTTTAAATCGATTTTTGATAATAATAAAACCCTTGCACTTAATTAATTGAGGACAAGTACAGTGAAGACTAGAAGACAAAATGCAGCAATAAACAGGTAGCAATAAAGGGATCATTGTAAAGTTTTGCTTACCTGTTTCTTATACCTGGAGGCAGATTTTTCTTTCCTACATCAGTTGCTGGGTTCATGCAAGCAAACAAGCGAAACTCTGGGTCACGTTGTAGGGGCTCTGTAATGGGAGTAAACCAAGTTAATGATGTTCACAGCATGAAAAGTGGACGTGTGAAGGCAGGGAAAGAGTCCTCTGTAACTGCGAGTGGCATTCCAGCATACGATGCCCACTCCCTCACAATCGGACAACAAAAGGCTTTCCCAGAAACAACTCTTCTTAAACCCGCGCACGCCATTTGGTGTGAGGGAAGAGGAGATGGAAAGGTACCAGATACTGGCACTCTGACACGCTCCCGGCAAAGGACAGGAAGACATCGGCAAGTTCCCTCTCTGTCACACCTACCAAGGTCAGATGTTTCCCCAAGAGCCGGGAAAACAGAATGCGAGTGAGCGGGAGACAAATATAGAGAGAAACTTTTGGTTGCAAAATGCAAAATGTTATTGAGAGATAGCACAGAATCATAGAACGTTCCAACCCAGAATTCCGATATTTAGCCAGGAGTTATAGAGGCAGGAGCCATCAAATTTATTCCACTTTCCTGATCGCTCAAAATAGATTTTGTCTTCATCATTTATAAATTATGAATGGAACCTAGTACCTGTGTCTCCTCTGTCCAGCAACACCAGAGAGCTGGTATTCCCTTCCAGTAACCCACTCAAGCACTCCAGGGTTTCAGCTGCAGCCAAATTGATCTCATCCAACAAGATCCACTCTCCTTTTTTTACAGCCTGGGCCAAAGTACCCTGGAAAGGATAATAAAAATACTGTTAAAACAAGCAATGCCATTTGTAAATTCCTGTAGTTCAGTGGTTACAGCACTCGCCTCACAAGCAAGAGACCTTGGGTTTGATTCCAGGCAGGGCAAAATGTTTCCTTACTCCACACGCCTCTGTTTACTTAGCAGTACATAGGAACCCGGTGGTTAGTCGATTGATAGATTGCTTTTCCAGGGATGATAGTCACTCAAAAAAATAATATTAATAATTTGGTCACTCAATCCATGACTGTTTGTGCGACACTACTGTGCACAATTGGCTGCTGAGTTTCACCCACAAATATACAGTTAATTCATTTTACAGTATATTCTGTGAAAAACGTTGAAACATGAAAAGAGCTATATCAAATGCAAGGATTATTATTATTGAATCTATTGTTGCCCCAAAGAACTATTCAAAACTAAATAAGGTAAATTGCGTGAAGTAGGTGTGAGTGGTAAAGCACTATATTAAATACAAGGATTATCATTATATAAAAATCAGGTAATGTTTGAAGGCAAACAGCTTTTTTCTCCATTTGCTTTCACGATCATGCATTAGATAACAAGCCAGCTTTGTCTAATCATAATAATAATCCTTGCATTTGGTACAGCACCTTATACCATCTTTGAGTCATCCGCTTAACAGAATACACTGTAAAGTGAATTGACTGTATATTTTGTGGGCAAAACACAGTAGTGAACAGTGCACAGCAACATCCCACAAACAGGTCATGGACTCAGTGACCAAATTATTATTTTTTTATTAAAGAGATTATTACCCCCCAGAAAAGTGATCCACCAATCGACTAACTACTTACTGCTAGGTAAACAGAGACTTGCGGAGTAAGGAAACTTACCCAGCATTTTGCTCTCCCCAGGAATCAAACCCAGGTCTCTCGTTTGTGAATTTTTTGCAGTAGGTCAGTAAAAATGATAAACCTTTTGAAGGAAGTATTCACTGTGCTGGGTGTCAAACGAGATGTCAATCCCACTTGTACATTACCTCCACAAAGGCAAACACCAGTGTCGATTCAGTCAATTTCATCTGTTGCTGAGCTTGGGCAAGACGTAGCCCAAGTAATTCCCACTTCTCACTCAGCCAAGATCCTAAATTTAAAAAGAAAAGTAAAAATCCTTTTACTCTGCCCAATCCTATCCTCAGTAAACCTCTCCCCATCGCACTGTACCAGTGTAACATTTTCTCTCACTAGTCATCCTGTAATTTAGTCTAAAATGTGATAGATTTCAAGGTTTGTGCCCCTATTCACTAAGAACTGAGGTTACCTACAAAGCCCATTGGTACATGCAGTCAACAGATGTGACTCATCCCAACAAATGACCTGGGCTGGATTTCAACCAAAGCCTCACAGGTGGCTTTGACTCCAATTTGTTTCTAAAAAAACAAAAAATTGCTAAATGTATTATTTGGATTCAATACTTATCCTTCTACTTTCTTTCCTCAAATTGTTTAATTTGAGAAAGATATTCAAATTCCCCACATGTTGTAGAGCTTATTCAAATGCTCTGAATAAGTGTTCTGGAAAATAACTGTACTGATCATGTGCCTACCTTATGTTTTTACATGGTCATAAACTTAAATATTAACATCGGAGTATTTGAGATAAAAACAATTATGAGTATCTGTTCCTCTGACATTATCTTTCAGCCACCTATTCATCTCACAAAGGTAGAAGGGGATTGAGATATATATTCACCAATAAGGAGGCATTAATCCAAATCAGTTCTCTACGCTCAATTCATCAGTATACAAATCTAATACCCCAACAACAACAAAATTACACTTATATAGCGCCTTTCACGTCGGGAAGACGTCCCAAAGCGCTGAACAGTCAGGTCGGGATCCAAGCGGAGGGGGGGGTGGGGGGGTTGAGGGTCAGGGTAGGGGTGAGGGTCAGGGTAGGGGGAAGGGGAAGGAGAGTGGGAGAGGGGGAAGAGTTAGTGGGGGAGCCGAAGGAGCGGTCGAAGAGGAAGGTCTTGAGACCGACCTTGAAGGAGGAAAGGGTGGAAGCAAGACGAAGGGGCTGCAGGATGGAGTTCCACAGCGTGGGAGCAGAGGCTGAAAGCCCGGCCTCCGATGGTTGGGCAGTTAGGGTGGTGGACGCGGAGCAGGCCTGAGTCTGCTGAAGTGCAACAAAAGCCCACGAAATCTTCAGCAAAAAATATGTTCTCACCATTTTCCTTGGATTTCAGTTCCTTATCCACAGCTGTTTTGTGCACGTGCTGCATCAGCTTGAGTAGATCAATCCAGCGCTTCTGCTTACTGCACACCTGAATGTGGCCCAGGAAGGTCACATTCTGCTTCCTGGAGAAGGTCTGAATAAAAAGTTCCTCAAAAGCTTCTCGCAGAGGTAGCATGAGCAGTCTGTGATCGACAGGCTTGTATCTGAACAGAGACAAACCAAACCCCCCGCCCAAGTTAGGCATTGTTCCACACAGACAGTCCACCTCAACAACAGTTAATATGATTCACTACCCCTCACTTTGGCAAGCGTCATCTGCACGGGATTTAAATCAATGAATAACTACAGTTCAAGATAATCACAAGTAGAAAATAATATCCGAGAGATTGGAACTATTTATGGTTTATGTACGGTCCAAGCCAAAAACAACAACAACAAAATTACACTTGTTATCCTCCAGATAAAATTGGTCATTCAACTTCACAGCCGTTTGTGAGATATTGCTGTGTAAAAATTGCCAACTGCACCTTGAGAAGTCTTGACGCAATAAGGTACTATATTAAAAGCAAACATTATTAAATAAGTATTCTCACACTTGTTGGAGAAGTGATGTGAAATCTTTCAGTAGGATCTTAGGCCCCGGATTGTCAAATAACCAGTGAGAGAAGATTCAATAGTTCAGTTCACAGAACAGTGAATCATCACTTTACTTAACACAATTGGAAAATAGTTTTCAAATCCATCAGTTTGGATATTTGATTTTTAAAGCAAGTTTTCAATCCATCAAAATCCTTTTCTTTTAGAAATAAATCTCTGCATCCAAAGTCCACAATAGGATCTTGAAATAAGTAAATATGTTTAAAATGTAATTAAGAGAAACAATTTTAGGAAACCTACGATAAAGTAGCAAAAATAAAATTAGCTTTTAGCCCTGTGACACCTATGGGGTTGAGCTTTCTCTTTAGGGTACTATGTTTACACATTTCCAGGTCTCAAAACCATCGCTATGAGCAACATCGGTGCCTTGGGATGTCCTCCTGATGTGAAAGGTGCTCTATAAATGTAATTTTGTTGTTGTTGTATGATTAAAATTTTCATTAGGTGTTTACAGGGTCTTACCTATGATATAATACCTGTTATCTTTTTAGCAACAGCAAACCAATGCTTTAAGCAAATAAAGCATTTCTTTTTAACAACAGTTGTTCTCAACTTCAAAGGTGGATAGTGGGAGTTAGAAGAAAGAAGAAAAGGCACAGACAGATTTTAGTTACTCATAAATAGGTGGAAAAGATAGCTGAGTGGATAGAAAAGTTAGAAATATCAAAATAAAGCTGGAAATAAGGTGGACCTGAGGGACAAATAATAAACTGAAATCAATAAAACTGATATTTTTAATTCTACATTCTGTCAGAATGTAAACCATCTTGTTAATAAATTACAATGAAGGTTTTTTTAAAATGATTCTACAAACACCACACAATGATTCAAATAAATTTCCAGTTACCAGGTTTATGCCATCTGAACCCTCCCGAAACTAATGCAACTCTTACCCGCCAAGTAGATCTGCTGTGTCACTCTGCTGATTCATGTTTACAACCCTCAGTTTGTGGCCTGAGGAACAATAATTTAACAAGGATTAAATTGCAAAATATTGATTCACCACAGAAACCGTAGTAATCAGAACTTAATATTCACAGCAAAAAGTAATATTTCCCACCACTTGAGTACATATGGCATATAAAATACACAAGGGGAATTGCACAGCATGACTAACAATCAGTTCAGTCAAGTCTAATCTTAAAGTGATTCACACAGTGGCATCTTCTTGGATGTCCTTCAAAACAGAGTTAAAGAACAGACCTGAAGCAATCCGCAAAAGGTGTGCAAGTAGATTTCCATTACCAAGTCAAGGCAACTCTAACTTTGACACCCACCTGTAATTCTGGCCAGGTATTGCACAGTAGATGTTTTTCCTGTGCCTGTCTCACCAACCAATAACACGGGCTCCTCTTTATTAACGCAGACAGAGAGTTGCTCCAGCAGCACAGATGAAGGTCGTGTGGCTGCAAACGTCTGGATTTCTCTTAAAATGTGATAGAAAATCCAGTCATAAAGTCAAGAGACACAACTACAAATTACATTTGTATTGTGTTTTTCACATCAGGAGGACCTGGCTTAGAAACAGGCAATTTGGCCCAACCAGTCTGTGCCAGTATATCTACTCCACACAAGCCCCCACTCCTCCTAACGTAATACCCTCTATTTCTTTCCTCCCTCACATTTGCAAGTTTTAAAATGTACTATCAGGTAACATCAAATCAATTACAAACTAAGAATATCAGCGCTCCGAGACACTATATGAAGGTACTAGGGAACGGCGATGTATCGGTTTTTCGATTAAACCCGATATGATTTTCAGATCGGTATGCCGATATGGTGATTCTAAAAAAACTGTTATATCGAGAGATTCGATTTTTAAAATATACATTGTTATATTTTTAATATCGTTCCTGGCAATATATCAATATTGTTGGTATTATCAGTGTAATGCGATCTTTTCCAGCTTACCTTGTCGCCGGTAAGGTAAGCTGCAACCTCCTAGACCTAGAGCATGGAATGCGCGTACATTCGGTGCGCGTGCACAATTAACGGGCGCGCACATCCGATCCGCGCGCACACTTTACTGTGTATACTCGACGTGAGTCGTGGCGTCTTAACAAAGTCGCATCGCTGAAAATTGTAGTTTGAAAATTTACCTTTCTCATCATGGGGAAAAGAAGCCCCGTATGGGACTACTTTGAAAACAATGCAGTCAGTAATGGTGTGTATAGATGTACAGTTTGCAAGGTCTTGGTTAAGACATCTGATTCGAGCACGAGCAACCTGCGACAACACATTAAGCAGCACCACCCCGCCCAGCACGCTGCCCTCAGAGCGAAATTATTGTCGACAACAGCAGGAAGTTGAACCAGCGCTTTGGAGAAAGCGACAGGTAGTGGGGCCAGTGCAGCTCAAATAATTCCTGCTTTATTTAAGAGGAGAACATTGTACCAGAGAGGGGACAAAAAGTGGCAAAGTATCACGAACGCTGTCACTTTTTGCATAGCAAAGGAGAGCTTGCCAATGGCGAAGGACATTAATTCAGACTTCAGACTACATAAAAATAAGTGGCATTTTGTGGCTGTAAGTGTTATTTTTGTGTGTGAGAGAGTTAGAAGCCAGATTATCACTGCTTCTATGTGTGTGTCTAGTCAGACACACACAGCAGTGATAATCTGGCTTCTAACTCTAACAGTCAGACTGTCTGTCTCTCTCTTTTCTATTGTTATAGATCTCATTTACACGTGGACATTACATGCTAGTTTCAAGCAAGAAATGGAGGAGAATAAATCTCTAGATTTTGTTTTTGGTGTGTGTGTGTTCTATTTTGTGTTTAGAGATGGAGGGAGAGAAGGAGAGGGGGAAAGTTGGGAGAGAAGGAGAGACGAAGAGAGGAGAGGGAGGGAGAGAGAGAAGGAGAGGGGGAAAGGAGGGAGAGAAGGAGAGAGGGGAGGGAGGGAGAGAAGGAGAGGGGGAAAGTTGGGAGAGAAGGAGAGAGGAAGAGAGAAGAGGGAGGGAGAGAAGGAGAGGGTGAAAGGAGGGAGAGAAGGAGAGGGTGAAAGGAGGGAGAGAAGGAGCGAGGGGAAAGGAGGGAGAGAAGGAGAGAGGAAGAGAGGAGAGGGAGGGAGGGAGAGAAGGAGAGGGGGAAAGGAGGGAGAGAAGGAGCAGGGGGAAAGGAGGGAGAGAAGGAGCGAGGGGAAAGGAGGGAGAGAAGGAGAGAGGGGAGGGAGGGAGAGGGGGAAAGTTGGGAGAGAAGGAGAGAGGAAGAGAGAAGAGGGAACGAGAGAAGGAGAGGGTGAAAGGAGGGAGAGAAGGAGCGAGGGGAAAGGAGGGAGAGAAGGAGAGAGGAAGAGAGGAGAGGGAGGGAGGAAGAGAAGGAGAGGGGGAAAGGAGGGAGAGAAGGAGCGAGGGGAAAGGAGGGAGAGGAGACAGGGAGGAGGGAGAGGAGAGAGGGAGAGTGGAGGGGGAGGGAGAGAAGGAGAGGGGAAAGGAGGGAGAGAAGGAGAGAGGAGAGAGAGAAGGAGAGCAAACCACATCGTATAATTCAACAGACCTTGACACCAACATTACAAACTTTCTGGACCTAGAGCACGCATTTCGAAATGTGCGAGCACCGCGACTGCGCGCGCATCGTCAGTGCGGACGCACCGTCAATGCGCGCGCACCGCGACTGAGCGCGCACCATAAATGCGCACGCGCCATCAATGCACGCGCACTTCGAATGCACGTGCACTTCGAATGCACGCGCATGCGCAGTGTAAAAACTCGATAGATCGGTTTAAACAGGTATGAGCAAACCGATATATCCATATCCGGAATAATCCCATATCGCCGTTCCCTAGAAGGTACTAGAGTTCAATGTTTCCACAAAGTGCTTGAAACCCATAAGCTTCTGGCTGAGAAGCGAGAGAGTTTATAACCAAACTAGCCTGACACCCATTCAACAGTAAATGTCAGGCAGGTTAATAACAGCCCAATGACTGGCTCATGTGAAAATTGTTTCAAAGATCATCTAATACAATGAAGCAGTACAAAGCTCTTCTGACAGATAACCGCTTAACCAAGCTATCAAAACGGTGTGGGCTGACAGCCAGTTCATTATTCTTTCAAAATAGTCCTCTTTTTCACTGTGATTAAGTGAGCGCAGAATGTCTCGTGAATGTATAAGCCCTGTTTCCTTTATCTAATGGCCAAGCTGCAGAAATAAATGTGTTTCAACGGCTATGTAATAAAAAAAACGCCACTTCTGATAGCCAACTATTTAAGCGGGATGTCAGTATGGGCTGAGAGCATAACCTAAAAGTTGAGAGATTTTATTTTAAATTAATGTAGAAACACAAAATCAAACTTTCAATAAACGAGCCCCAAGACAGCACACAGAACCCCACCTACCCCTGTAACAGGACCACATCTTTACTTCTCCGTGCGACTACTGTTCGTCCAACAGTCACTTCCTCCTCACTGAAGAGAATTCCTGGTTTGTACAGCTGACAAAAGAACTCCGCCTACAAATAAAACCAACACAGAAAATTGCCACTTCCTAACATGCAACACTTCAGCTCCACGTGCTGACAGGATAAGGTTCGTCCAGATCAAGGCAGAGTAAACTTCCTCTGTGCCACTCAATCTACTGCATTCGCAACCTCAGAACGTTTACACAAATCACTCTCCAGACCCTTTCCCAAGTGCCAATCATCCGTAAGCCTTAACAGAGAATGTTGGCCGGATATTCAATGGCGGGGTGTGCGGGAGGGGGTATTTGCATATTTGTAATCAAAACAAATCTCATCTCACCCAATACCCGAGTGTTGTCTCTGAAATGATTGTGAAGGAGAGCTTTGGCTCATTTGTCTTCTGGACTCAGATGCACTGAAACCCAATTGTAGTTAAATTGCTGGCATTGGTGAGATCTGCTAACTTATTACATTCTAATCTGCATCTTAACCATCTCTATGAGCTAACAACAATACCCAGAAGATCACTGCAACCTCAGCATTCTTGAGTTACACAGGAGTAGGAAACATTATCAATTGTTCACTTCCTCCTATGACTGGAATGCACACGTATTGGTTGACCAGAGATCAGGCTTAGCTGTGTTCAAATCCCGAAGGCTGAACAACTCACTACCATCGCCCATCCAAGCTTGGTGAATAGCCAAATGGTAATGTGGGCTTGCTGTGAAATTGTAGCAAGTATAAATCACCTGCAGATGGAAAGAGGGTAGAGAAATAACTAACATCTAATGCAAGTTTATCCAGGACCAAGAGAAAGTTGGTCGACAGCACATATCAAAGGGAATGCATCAGATTGAAGAAAGCAAGTGGGTACCTTTTCTTTGGAGATGTTCAGTTTGCTCCCAATGATCTCAGTCATTCTCTGCCTGCTTCCCGGTTTAGACATCATGGCTGTGAAACAATCGAGTGCCTGCAAGGTAAAAAGATATATGAAACTGCATTCGTCCTGATCAAGTTGAATGCAAACATGAGCATTATTCTGGATTTTGAGGAGATCAGCGGACATCCTATGCTCAAATGCTGGTGATCTCATCATTGAACACTTAGATTGGGATTCTCTACCATAGGCACATGGAAATACTCCTTGGCATGGAGGGCATTACATAAGTGCAAGTTGTTGTTGGTTGTTATTGTAGGCACATAACGATGAGCACTTCTGCTTGAAAGTGATGCACAGTAAATCCCTGCATCTTAACAAATTGCTCCATATCCATGATATCAGGCAGTAAAACCATGTGCCAAACTCTCCACATTTTCTGGTTAAAACCAGGAGTTTAAGATTACAATTTTCCCAAAATAAATTCTGTATTATTACAAATGAGAATGCATCAATTGTGTACACATCCGAGATGCACAAAAATATCTAATGCAATCCTTTGTGAGGTAAACCTTTAGCAACATCCCAATATTTATCCCTTTACTCTAGGTTTAAAGGTCTAATTCAGTCTCTGTACTTGAAAACACATTACCACGTTAAATATTTCTTACCTCTTGGAAGATACAGAGTGCTGTAGAGGAGGATGTGCTATCAAAATTACAAGCTATCCGCTCACACCATTTTAATAAATCCCTAGATAGAATAAAAAGATCACAATTCAGCAGGAATCCAGCCACTGTCACATCACAGATTTCACATCCATTCTATATAGTCAGGATCGCAATCAACCAACACTAAGAGAAAATTTGATGGTAGTGAATGGACAAGCTAAATATTGAATAGGTATCATCATTGCAAAGATATTTTTTAAAAATCTGAAACATTGCCTTGATTGGAATCCAAGAAATAACATTTATGATTTGAAACCAAATTTAAGACCCATATGGAACAAATGTTGCAAACCTTAAAGATAATCCTCTTCCCTCAAGCGATATGGCTGTTGCGTCTGTTGTTGATGCACATTCATTAGATGTGTGTTTGGTATCGACCGTTCTGTTGTCTGGCTCTTGATGCTTATTGCCAGTAAGTTGGCAATAAATATCCAAAAGAAGGTCTATTACAACAGCCAGGCTTGGATATCTGTGGACCAACACCTGTAACAGGAGGTTTAGGATAAAACGATTAATACAACACAAAATTACGTTTGTATAGCTTTCATGTCAGGAGTCAATGTGAGGTGAGTTAATCTTAGCCAGGACAGTAATTGGGATGCAAGTTAACCTCAGTATCTCTGAGTTAGAAAGAGAAAAAAAAACTCAGAGCTCCCGATCACTACACAAAGCTCCGAAAAGGAGGGGCAACCATAGAGATGGAGGAATCAATTACAATTTGGAAGAAATCTAGTTCTCAGTGGAAGCATTACGGTTCACCAACTGATGAAAACAAAGTCAACCCAACTACTCAGATGATCAGAGAATCTTACAGCACAGAAGGCAGACATTCATCCCATCAAAAACCATAACCATAAACTAGCTATCATCAATAGAATTCAAACTCACTTCTTTTAGTTCTGTCCTGTTCATATTGTCCAATTGTATTTTGGTCCAGAGCTTGTCCAGCAGAGTAGCATGAGTGTTCTGTTGTCTGTACCAACCACTGCTGCTGCTGAACAATCTTAAAGAGAGGAACAACCCAGTGACTTGCAGGTAAGGAAAAGAGAAAATAATTGGTTGACATATTTGATACAGTTTAATTTGAACAGGTCTGAAGCAAACTAATTTCGCATTGGGGAAGGGAAAACACTGTAATCTTGAGGTGTATATCATCCTTGCATTTGATTTAGAGCCTTTCACATCAGGAGGATGTCTCAAAACACTTCACAGGATTTCCTGCAATTGACTATGTATCCTGTAGGCAAACATGACAGGCAATGTAATGTGTGAAGGATACAGAGAAAGAAAATGTTGAAAGATAAGATTGCAATAGTAGTAACATGTTAAATTTGTATAGTGCCTTTAACGTTGGGAAGATATCCCAAGGCAGGAATTTGAACCCAAGCAGGGAACTATTATCAGGATGGGTGGAGGTAGTTCTTGAGATGGGTCTTGAAGGAGGCAAGGCGAAGGGACATTGGGATGGAGTTACAAAGGGTGGGACAAAGAGGATGCAGGTCTGATCGGCAGAGTGAAGGGAATGGACAGGTTGAAATGGGGTTAGCAGGTCACTGACGTAGAGAGGAGCAAGGCCATGGAGGGCGAGGATGAGGATTTTGAACTCTATTCTCTGAGGGATGACAAACCAATGGAGCAGGGAAAGGACACAAGCTACAGAGGTCTGAATAATCTGCAACTTGTGGAGGGAAGAGTTGGGAAGGCCAACAAGATTGCAAAACAGAACAAATCAAAATATGGGAAAACGGATTACTCAACAACAACTTGCATTTATATACCACCCTTCACATACTGCAGGCTTGCAGTGCTTAGTGGATACATAATGGAAGGCAGGGCCATATTATAGTCACGCAGGCAATTGCTGATACAAGGCATCAGAAGAGGTTCCGACAGCATTAATTGGTACTAAGAGTGAAATAATCAATTTACCTGATTTCTAGAAGACACTGTTGTGACATAAAAATTACAAGCTGTACTTTATACATAGTTTTTCCTTCTTCTTTAAGACTGCGGTTACAGTGAAGTAGTTCGCACTTTAAAATAAAAGGTGGAAAATGGCCAAATGGAAAATATCTCCTTCAACTTCTTTGTGTGCGTGTGTTTTATAAAATGGATAAATTGGGAAGTGTTAGCAGGTTAATTTAAGTGAAATTTAAGTCTCAACATTTGCTTACGGGCACTGACCTTCGAGTTGCAAAAAACTGGAACCCGGGAGCTACCTTTATGCAATCGCCTCGGCCAGGAATCAGAAGTTCACCGCTCTCTAAGAGAGGTATCAGCACCGATATCTGTAAAGACATTTTGCAGAATAACTAAGTACTGTAGTTACAAAAACAGCTGCAAAAGAATTGGTATTATAGATCAAGACACACAATCAAGTGATGATAATACACATAAATCCAAACACTGCATTTTTTAAATTCATTATTCATAATATTAATCCTTGCTTTTGATATATTCAGCCACTCTATAGTCATCAGTTTAACGTCTCATCCAAAGGACAACTCCTCCGGTAATGTAATACATCCCCAGCACTGCATTGAATTGGGGAACTATAGACCTACCACTTTCCCTACCACTGACATCAGTGGTAGGGAAAATTCTTGAGTCCTTAATTAAAGACATCGTTATGGGATACCTGGAAAACCACAAAAAGATAAGGCAAAGCCACCATGGCTTTACAAAAGGGAAGTCATGCTTGACTAACTAATCTTTTAGAGTTTTTTGAAGATGTATCCAGCAGTTTGGATAGAGGGAAACCAGTAGATGTGGCATATTTAGATTTTAAGAAGCCATTTGATAAAGTGCCACACAAAAGGCTGTTGCACAAGATCAAGGCCCACAGGATTAATGGGAACATATTAACATGGATAGATGAGTGGCTAACTGGTAGAAAACAGAGATAAAACAGGGATAAATGGGTCATTCTCAAATTGCCAGGATGTAACTAGTAGGATGCCACAAGGATCAGTGCTTGGGCCTCAGCTATTTACAATTTACATCAATGATCTAGATGAGGACACTGAATGTAACATGTCTAAATTCGCGGATGACACTAAACTAGGTAGGAGAGTCAGCTGTGAGGATGATGCAAAAAGATTGCAACAAGATATAGATAGACTAGAGGAGTGGGCAGGTAGGTGGCAGATGAAATTTAATGTGGGGAAGTGTGAAATTATTCACCTAGGTAACAAAAATTAAAAAAAATGATTATTTTCTAGAGGGGGAGAGGTTAGATAGTGTTAGTATTCAAAGGGATTTGGGTGTCCTTGTACACCAGTCTCAAAACGTTAGTTTGCAGGTGCAGCAAGTAACTAGGAAGGCGAACGGCATGCTAGCGTTCATTTCAAAAGGTTTAGAGTACAAGAGTAGGGAAGTCTTGCTGCAACTGTATTGGGCTTTGGTGAGACAGCACCTAGAATAGTGTGTGCAGTTTTGGTCTCCTTATTTAAAAAAGGACATATTTGCCTTAGAGGGGGTGCAGCTTAGATTCACAAGGTTAGTTCCTGGGATGAGGGGACTGACATATTAGGATAGGTTGAATAAACTAGGGCTTTATTCTCTGGAGTACAGAAGAATTAGGGGGGATCTTATTGAAACATATAAGATTCTTAAAGGGATGGATAAAGTAGACACTGAAAGACTGTTTCCCCTGGTAGGAAAATCTATAACCAGGGGTCACAGTCTTCAAATTAAGGGTCAGCCTTTTAGAACGAAGTTGAGGAAACATTTCTTGACTCAGAGTGAATTTATGAAATTCACTACCCCAGAAGGCTGCAGATGCTCAGTCCGTGAACATTTTCAAGGCTGAGACTGATAGATTTTTTAAAAATAGAGGGATTAGGGATTAGGGGATATGGCAGGTAATTAGACTTAGGTCTGAAGATCAGTCATGATCTTATTGAATGGCGGGGCAGGCTCAAAGAGCCGAATGGCCTACTCCTGCTCCTAATTCTTATGTTCTTATGGAAGTGTCAGCTTGGACTATGTAAGTTATAAGTCATATTATAAAACCATGCCTTCATTCCTATTTGCACAATGTTTGAAAAGGAAATACATACTACATCTAAGGGTGCGTAGTCAATGTCCTCCAGGAGGATCCAGTATCCATTGGTCACTGCTTGAGTCAATGATCCAGGCTGCCATACGAACTCTCCTGGAACATCTGCACAGCGATACATTCCCAGCAACATCTAACACATATCAGGTTTTAAAAGACGTATTTTTGAGGTTATATAAAAAAATTGTTACAACACATAATTACATTACACATAAACACATTACTGCAAAGTGCAGCCACCTGTAGGTTATTGCAGCATCCCATTTCTACACAGCAAAGTTCCAAAACAACCATGAAATGAATGACTAATTTTGTTTGGGGGAATTTTTGGCCGGGACACAGGGTGAAACTCTCTTAGTAAATGCAGAGTTACAGGCATACTGTGCTACTTTCAGACAAGAGAGTGAATAACAACCAGGAAGGAGCAGGCCAAAAATCTAAATAATCTGTAACTATTTAAAAATAGCTTCTCTTTTGTACCTTGCTGTCGGTCTGGTCTCCAAGCTGTACTTTGAGAAAGTGAGGCGGTTTCTGCCGTCCTGTTAAAGCTGCTAAATAACCAATGAGGGCAGTTTTACCACAGCCAATTGGTCCCTCCAATAGCACAGCATGTTGAGAAGCCACTGCCATCGCCAGACTCTGCAGATAGTTGCAGGTTGAAGCCACTAACACAAGAGAGTTAATGTTACTCTGAGGGAGAAAAACGCATTTTACCATTAACATCAGGAAATATTAAAATAAATCATTCAATTTAAATGCATAAAGGACATAGAAGCATTTGTTCGCTGTAGTTCAGTGCAATTTCCACAGATACACTGTGCTACTAATTATAATAATCCTTACATTTGATATAGCGCTTTTCACATCTTATCGATGTCTCAAAGCACTTCACAGAATATACTGCAAAGTGAATTGACTGTATATTTGTGGGCGAAACACGGCAGCCAATTGCGCACAGCAGTAACCCACAAACAGTCGTGGATTGAAATGAACAATTTTTTAATTTTTGGGGGGACGGATTATTATTAGGCATGTGGAGTAAGGAAACTTGCCCAAGGTTTCGCTTTAATCTGCATAGATTCAAACACAGGTCTCATAAGGCGACAAAATCCAGCTAATTCAAAACTCTGCCACCCGCATACTCACCCGCATCAAGCTTCACTCCCCCATTACCCCAGTCCTTGCCAGACTTCACGACTCCCTGTCCCTGAGAGGATCGACTTTAAGATCCTCACCCTTGTCTTCAAGTCCCTTCACTCTTCTGCATCTCCCTACCTCTCTGATCTCCTCTCTCCTCGAGCCAGCACCCGCTGCCTTTGCTCCACCAGGACTGGCCTCCTCCATGTCCCCCGAATCCTCCACTCCACCCTCGGCGGCTATGCCTTTCAGAGCCTACACCCCAAGGCTCTGAAACTCCCTTCCTCACTCCCTTCGCCTCGCCCCCTCTCTTCCCAGTTTCAGATCACAGCTAAAGACCTTTCTCTTCGACTGTGTCTTTGGTCACTTTTCTCCCCCTGCCCATGGCTCGGTCCCGGGATCCGCTATTGTGAAGCGCTCTGAGAAGCCGTCCGGCGTGGAGGGCGCTATATAAATCAAAGTTGTTGTTGCTGTTGAGTGCTCTAATCACTGAGCTACATGATAATAATTACAGGAAGTGATGGGTCCACAGAAGGTTATAGAGATACTCGGGGATAACCTACTCCAGTGGGATGCATAATTGTACAATTCGAGTCAAAAGCCCAAAGACGTTAAACAATAACCACATTCTTTCAACTGTCATGGAGGAAAAATAGTTTTGTAAGTAATTCCTCAGTCATCAACACAACCAGAGGAATTGTAACAGCATCACCTTAACCTCTTCCCCTCAACAACAAACAACAACAAATTACACTTATAAAGCGCCTTTCAACTCGGGAGGACGTCCCAACGCGCTGCACAGGAGGCGTGTAACCCGAGCTGGGAGGGGAGTGTACGGGGAGGGGTGAAGCACGTAGGGGAGGTCGAAAAATTCTGGGTGGAACAAAAGGCACGGTCGAAGAGGAAAGTCTTCAAACCGGCCTTGAAAGAGGAAAGGGAAGAAACGAGACGGAAGGATTGGGGGATGGAATTCCATAGGGTCGGAGCAGAAAAACTGAAAGCCCGGCCTCCAATGGTGGGGCGGTTCGGGCGGGGGGCTTGGAGCAGGCCAAGTCCTGCTGAACGGAGGGTCCGGGTGGGCTTGTAGGGGGAGAGTAAATTGGTTAAATAGGGCGGGGCAAGGCCATGTAAGGCCTTGAAGGTGAGGACGAGGATCTTGAACTCGATCCTCTGGAGGATGGGGAGCCAGTGGAGACGGGCGAGGGTGGGGGTTATATGGTCACGGAGGCGGGTGCGGGATAATACACGGGTTGCAGAGTTTTGGATGACCTGCAGCCTGTGAATGGAGGAGCTGGGGAAGCTGACGAGGAGAGAGTTTCCTAGTCCAGCCTTGAGGTGATGTATGCGTGCACGAGTGTTTCCCTCCCCCAAATTAGCCAATAAAGTTCAATTTAACAGTAACAGTGAGTATAATATCTGAAGAAAAGGCTGTTCTCCAGTATTGCCCAATTATTTTGATTGTCTTTATTTCCAGGACAACTAATGGACAGCTAACCACACTCCGTCTTTAAAAAGGAACAACCGAAGTAAATGAATAACATTAGGGAACGGCGATATGGGAATTTTCCGGATATGGATATATCGGTTGGCTCATATCGAGATATACCGAAATACCGATATTTTCAGTTTTTTCGTACTGCGCATGCGCGCGCATTCCGGGTGCGCGCACATTCGGGGCCTATCTTCTCAGGAGGTAAATATCTTTCTCTCTCTGTGTCTCTCACTCTGCATCTCTGTGTTTTTCTGTCTGTGTCTCTCTATGTCTCTCTCCCTCTCTCCTCTCTCACATCCCCCCCCCATCTCTATCTATCTGTATATTATCACATCCACCCCGTCTCTCCCCCCCCCCCCCCCCGCCGTCCCTCTCTCGAACCCCCCACCCCCGTCGTCTCTCTCCCCCACCACCCCCACAGCCGTCTCTTTCTCCCACCACCCCCCCCCCGCCGTCTCTCTCTCCCTCCCCCCCCAGCCGTCTCTCTCCCCCTCCCCCCAGCCATCTCTCTCCCCCTCTCCTCCCCCCATCGCCGTCTCTCTCTCCATCCCCCCCCAGCCGTCTCTCTCCCCTCCCACCAGCTGTCTCTCACCCCCTCTCCTCCCCCCCCCCCGCCGTCTCTCTCTCCCCCCCCCCCCAGCCGTCTCTCTCCCCCTCTCCTCCCCCCCTTGCCGTCTCTCTCTCCATCCCCCCCCAGCCGTCTCTCTCCCCTCCCACCAGCTGTCTCTCACCCCCTCTCCTCCCCCCCCCCAGCCGTCTCTCTCCCCCTCTCCCCCACAGCCGTCTCTCTCCCCCTCAGCCGTCTCTCTCCCCCTCTCCCCCCCCCCAGCCGTCTCTCTCCCCCTCTCCCCCCCCCAGCCGTCTCTCTCCCCCCCAGCCGTCTATCTCCCCCCCAGCCGTCTATCTCCCCATCCCCCCAGCCGTCTCTCTCCCCCTCACCCCCCCCCCAGCCGTCTCTCTCCCCCTCACCCACCCCCCAGCAGTCTCTCTACTCCTCACCCCCCCCACCCACAGCCGTCTCTCTCCCCCCACCCCTTGCATACCTGTATATTGTATTCGAGGACTATGAATACAAGATGGCGGCTTTGCACCTCGGTCTGTGCATTGTGTATAGAGATGAGCATTCTGGGTCTTGTAGTTGATTGTGCTCGCATCCCGATTTTTTACCTCGATATACCGTTTTTCGATATATCGGTATTTTTAAAATATCTATGTCGGCATACCGATATGAAAATCATATCGGGTTTTAGCGATATACCGATATATCGCCGTTCCCTAAATAACATTTAGGTTACAACAATGCAATTGGTTTTATGAAAATCAACTCAAGAGTTAAAGGTTCAGCTTCACAAAACACATCCAAAAAGATAATTATTTGAAGTGTAAACGTTCATTTCTTACCCAATTTTTGTCACTCCTAACATGAGAGGGCGAGCACATCATTACACAGGACTTTTTTATTTTCACAAGAGTCAAAATAGCCATTCAACTCTTGAGGTAATTACTAGATGTCATTTGAATGACCATTGAACAAATCCATCTCACCTTCACTCAGCCAAAAGCAGGAACCACTGATAGCAATCAGAAGCAATCCTAATTGCATTTGGCTCTCCTTAGCCAAGGGCTGATGAAGTCAATTGCAGGGCCCACCTACCACCCCACTGCAGCTGAACATACTAAATGGTGCTCAATGTCGCAATAACCATCTAACCTGGTCTTGTGGGACACGTTGTTTCTTCGGTAACACAACTCCACATACAGCAATGACACTCTCAGACAGATCATCAGAGACTATTTGCCCTTGTGTGCATTTTAACCGTTTCCCTTCCTGCCACAAAGTTGTCTCGTGGTTTGCCAGCACCAGGGCCCTTTCCACATTCAGTTGCAGATTTTCTTCCAACAACCTGGGAAGTAGGAATATCAGACAGTTTCCAAACTGGAGAACATGTAAGCAAAATAATTTTACACCCCTACATATGTACAAAAGCGGACATGTAAACAATGCTCCTTTTCAATCCTCCATAGGGGAAAAGATCAATAAGGATACATGCCCGATGAAGCCAGGGAGCTGCACAATGTTCCCAGCTGACTTATGATAAGAATCATGCGGCACAAAAGGAGGCCATTTGGCCCATCTAGTCTATGCCAGCTCTTAGAGAGACTTGGGGATATTGATATGGCCTCAAATTGTGAGCAACAATTGAGTTAGACAAGTACAGTAAAAGCCCATTTATCCGGCACCCGATCAACTGTAATTTCTGTATAACCAGCACCTGAAAAAAAAGTAAATTTTTGATTAACCGGAATTTAGCCGGAAAATGCATTTTTTTGTGTGTGTTTTCGGCCGAATATTCGGCACACGCGTTAACCGGCAATGGCCAGGTCCCGAGGGTGCTGGATAAACAGGCTGTTACTGTATTAGAAAATTAAAACTTTCACAATTACCAATGTAAGGCACGGCAACTGTTAGAATGTCCCTCCACTGCCTCACCCCAGGTCCACTTACAGCGCAGTATACCAACGGCTTCATCCTCACATTAATAAATTGCCAATTTCTGATAAGTCGCCAAATAACCCCACTTCAATCAAAATGCGTCTGAAAGTGACATTACTGGTAGTTTCTGCACAAAAAGGGAGGTCAGTTACAACCAGGAAATTGACCATTCTTTTGCACTTTGTTTATAACGCCATGTCCAAGACTCTGAAATCAGACATCAGTTGTAGAAAGGTTAAAAAGCTTTACTTGTTGAGATGACAAGCCCATATTTGCAGAAGACCAGCCAGGTGCTTCCTCCCGTCTTTCAAGGCATGTCTCAAAAGGTACTTGTTTGACCGCGTTTCCTGTTGGCTTTCTCTTCCACACAACCCCCCTCAGCTAGAACCCCCATCCTGCAGTGTCAAGGGCTTTCATACATCCTCCCAATGTGAAAGGAATTGAATAAATGCAAATTGTACAAATGTTGCATTGTTTCCAACTCACTAGTGGTTCTTTTGCATTGCAATCAAAAGTGACTGCTGATTTTTCAAAAGTTCCACATCACATTGGGAGAAAGTTTCATGTTGAGTACTTTTTCAATCACAGAAAATTTGTAATTGCAATTGCACACAAAAGCTCACAACATGGTCATTTTACAACAGCGGAGAATAAATCATTTAAATTGCACAAACTTACTTGAGTCTGAAATTTAGCAATTCTTCCGTGGTAAGAATCTTCTTGTAGAAATGGCTCTTCTGCTCGTCACTCATATTCGTTACTATTGCAAGACAATTCGCAGTGTACCTAAAAATGCCCAAACACACAGCAATTACTGCAATAACCATGAAGGTTTCAGTATTGACAAAAAGAAAAATACTACAGATACTGGAAATCTGAAACAAAATTAGAAGTTACTGGGAACACTCGTCAGACCTGCGGACCTGACCTGACCCAGAGACTTCTGGTGTTGCTTCAGTATTAAGTTATGGCTATTGTTGGAAAGCACATTCAACAACAACAACAACTTAAACTTATAAAGCGCCTTTCACGTCGGGAGGACGTCCCAAGGCGCTGCACAGATGACGTGTGACCCAAGCTGGGAGGGGGGTGTTCGGGAAGGGGTGAAACACGTAGGGGAGGTCGAAAAATTCACCCAACTTGTTCCAACAAATGTATTGTCGGAGTATAGGGCTGACCCTGAGGCATCAGATATCAACACACAAGGTCAAATGACTGACCATAGGAACCTATAGCACAGAAAAAGGCCATTGGACCATCATGTCTGCACCAGCTCTTCAAAAAGCAATTGTTTCAGGCCCAGTTACAACAACATTACATTTGTAGAGCACCATTCACGTTGGGAGGATGTCCCAAGGCAATGAACAGTCAGGAGTCAGGCCCCAAGCATGGGGAAGGGATGGGGAGGGCAGGGTAGGAATGAGGGAGGGTAGAGATAGGGGTGCAGGCTGAAGACACGGTCGAAAAGGGCATTGAAGGAGGCAAGGGAGAGAACAAGGCAAGGGATTGTGGGTTGTAATGGCAAAGCTTGGGGCAGAGAGACTGAAAGCCCAGCTGCCGATAGTAGGGTGCATTGTGCAGGAGACATGGAGCAGGCCGGAGCCTGGTGAATGGAGGGAGCGGAGAGGTTGATAGGAAGTCAGCAGGTCAGAGAGGTAGGAAGGGACAAGGTCGTAGATAGTGTAGAAAGTGAGGGCCAGGATCATGAATTTTATCTTCTGAGGGATAGGGAGCCAGTGGAGACGGGTGAGGGTGATAGGGTCATGGAACCTGGTGCAGGAGAAGATACGAGCTGCAGAGATTTGGATGATCTGCAGCTTGTGGAGGGAAGAGTTGGGTGGCAACAAGGAGGGAGTTTCCATAGTTGAGCCTTGAGGTGACAAATGTGTGTAGACAAATGTAATTTTGCTGTTGTTGTATGAGGGTTTTGGGATCCTGATAGGTGCGGCTATGTTGCGGAGGTGGTAGTCATGGCATGGATAGTTTACTCCTTTTCAAGGTGTTCCCTTATGGAAACCTTAATGTCAGCCCCATAATTGCTACAATATACCTTGAAATCGATAGTGAAAAAAGTTGCATTTCAAAACTAAGTTCATATTGCAAACCAAAATCACTTTTATGAATGATACAGATGATCTGCTAGCTTGCTTGTCAAAACTTAAGTGTTGTGACTGATGGCCAATGAGTAACACTGCCTACAATAATAGTAATAATAATCTTTGCAATTGACAAAGAGCGTCAGCGGTTCTTTCAGACATCTCAAAGCACTTCACAGAATATAATATGAACTGTATTCAGTGGATGAAACGCAGCAGCCAATTGTGCACAGCAGTGTCCCACAAACAGTCGTGGATTGACTGCCCAAATTATTATTTTTTATTTTATTTTTGGAGGGAGTAATATCCGGCAAGAGATCGGCCAATCAACTAACAACAGTACTTACATTTCTCTCCTAATACAAAAGTTTTGTTTAAAAAATCAATCTTTATCTGCCACGTGTCTTTCTTGTGAAGTATGTTCCCTCTCCTCAGGCTACTATACCTCCGGCAGTGTTTGTCTCCATTAGCTAACCCAAGAGACTATTCATTATTAATGCCTGAGCATTGATTCCAACTATAATAATCTTTGCATTTGATATAGCCTTGTCAAGACATCTCAAAGCACTTTGCGGGCTATACTCTAAAGTGGTTTTGAATGTGTTTTGGGGGCAGCCCAGATGCAGTTACATCCTGCCATTATACATTAGCACACTTGTACCTGTGCTGCTGAGAAATGAGAACTGGAAGCCCTGCTAGTTGTCCCACTCCACAGCTTCCAATCTATACTTTGATGTTGCAAATGCATCAGAGAGAATCTCAACTTGTTGATTCCAGTATTCTGCCAGGTGGGTGCACAATCGCAACAATGAGAGGGGCTGCATGGATTATGAAAGATTACCACGTGGGAGAGGACAATACCAACAAGCGAGTTTTTTCTGATCTCCTCAAGAATCTGTTGTAGATTAGCATTGGTACACACGTGGTGTGATTGGGATAAAGTACGGCGAGACTGGGAGGAGGAGGAGGAGAAAATATTAAGCACAACAATCTACTATTAATAAAGAAAAATGGAGGGTCAGTGCAGACACGATGGGCTGAACACCCTCCTGTGCTGTACTTATATATGTAAGTAGATCAGGGCAGAGTCAATCATTAGCCTCTGGAAGCCTCTGGTCCTAGCAATCTTATTTTTGCAAAAACAAACTTGCAGATCAACTCCATTGTTCACCTATAAGATACAGTCATTACACATTAATAATAAGCCATACATTTGGTATAACAACTTTCACATCAGGAAGAGGTCCCAAAGTGCCTCACAGGATATGCCGTAAAACACTTTGAGATATCCTCCCGACGTGAAAGGCACAATATCAAGTGTAAGGATTAGTATTGTTATTGTCAACATTTGTCAGAACCTTTAGTTAAATCCAAACTACAGAAGGTTGAAATATAGGGGTATCCTCTCACCATCGAACCATCGTGTCATGGCTCCTCAACAAGGGAATGCAGGCACTCCAGTCCCACAGCTCACTGAATGCTGTCCTGTTTTCTTTCAGGAGTCGACATGCTGCCCCCATGAGATCTCGGAGCTTCATACGTCTCCGACCATAGCGGACGACATTGGAATCTGAGCTCTCCAAAAACAGCCTCTGAAACACTGGTGGGGAATCCTTAAAGTACCTCAGAGCAAACCTTTGAAAGCCCAAGATCACAACAGTTACAAATGGAAAAAAAAAGTTTTGGGGGGGTGGTGGTGGGGAGGAAGGAAAAGAGAAAATTAGATGTTTACTAATCAACCAAAACTTAATTAATCAGACGTTATTTTAACCGCATGACTTCCCACATGAATATTTGGCCTCTATTGCCCAACGCCTGTAGCCGAAGAGATACAAACCCACAAAACTCAGTGCAACCCCGTCATAATGAGATGGTTTGACATCATAAACTCGAGCCCCATGTTACCATGAGCACTGTCAGCCAGTGCTTCCAGCCCGTCATGTTGCTTCCTTTACAAATTGACATCAATAACACTTCTTGTGCATGAAGCCAGCAGTCAGCGCGGGAAGCCAAAAGCTTCCACTCTCATACTCTTCTACTCACAGCTCACTCTAGAAATAGCCAGACTTCTCATGAGTAATGGGATGTCCTCCCGATGTGAAAGATTCTGTATAAATATGTATTGTACAGTGAATTGTCTGAGAATTGAATATTGGACAATTGAATATTTTATTTATTGAATAAAATTTAGAAATCCCAAACCGTTTGCGCAACTAATCTAGGACTATAGATCATAATTGAATGCACAAATATTTATATTTCATAGAATCATAGAATGTTACGGCACAAAAGGAGGCCATTCGGCCCATCTAGTCTGTGCCGGCTCTTTGAAAAGAGCGATTCAATCCCACTGCCCTGCCCGCTCCCCATAGCCTAATAGACCCGTTCTCCCTAAATAAAGATCTAATTCCCCTTTAAAAGTTGTTATCGAATCAGCCTCCACCACCTTTTCAGGCAATGCATTCCAGATTCGAACAACTCGCTGAGTGAAAACATTTCTCCTCAGCTCCCCTCTACTTCGCCTTGAAACTATTTTAAATCTGTGACCACGAGTCACAGATTCACCCACGAGTGGAAATAGTTTTTCTCTATTTGCCCTGTCGAAACCCCTCATGATCTTATAAACCTCTATTAGGTCTCCCCTCAACCTTCTCTGCTCCAGAGAGAATAACCATAGCCTATCTAGCCTCTCCTCATAGCTGAAGTCCCTCAATCCTGGCACCATCCTAGTAAATCTTCGTTGTACCCTTTCCAATGCCTTCACATCCTTTCTGTAGTGTGGTGACCAGAATTGAACACAGTATTCCAGCTGAGGCCTCACCAAAGTCATATAGAGGTTAGTCAGCACTTCCTGACTTTTGTACTCTATACCCCTATTTATAAAGCCTAGTATCCCATATGCCTTCTTAACAGCCTTGTCTACCTGTCCTGCCACCTTCAACGAGTCACTAACACAAATCCACAGGTCTCTCTGTTCCTTTACACCATTTAAAATTGTACTATCTAGCCTATATTGCCTCCCTTCATTTCTTCTCCCAAAATGCATCACCTCACACTTCTCTGCATTAAACTTCATCTGCCATGTGTCTGCCCACTTTACCAATTTGTCTATATCCTCTTGCAGATGGCTACTATCCTCCTCACTGTTTACTATTCTCCCTAACTTAGTGTCATCTGCAAACTTGGAAACTGTACTCCGTACACCCAAGTCCAGATCATTGATGTAGATTACAAACAGCAATGGTCCCAAAACTGATCCCTGTGGCACACCACTGCTCACTTCCCTCCAATCTGAAAAACAGCCGCTCACTACAACTCTCTGCTTTCTGTCTCGCAGCCAGTTGTGGATCCACGCTACCACTGTCCCTTTTACGCCATGGGCCTTTAATTTCATAATAAGTCTCTCATGTGGCACTTTGTCAAATGCCTTTTGAAAGTCCATGTAAACTACATCAACTGCGCTACCATTATCCACCCATTCCGTTACCTCATCAAAAAATTCTATCAGATTTGTAAGGCAAGATTTGCCTTTAACAAATCCATGTTGACTGTCCTTTATTAGCCTATATCTTTCTAAGTGAAGATCTACCTTGTCCCTGATTTATTGCATAATATTCCCTGTTGACCATTCATATAAAAATCTATTAATCTGAGTCTAGATAAATGTATAGTCCCAAATCACTGACATCTACAGCGCAGTGCAAACTTTGTTGGCATCCTCTCCTCCTTCCCTCCTCCCTCCCCAGAGAGGTCTTTGCACATTGGTTGGCCACCTCTCGTGTGAGCAAGTACGTTCTGAACGGTTGCACTGCTCAAGCTCCGGGAGATGATTCTTCTCTTATGTTGAGTTCAGTTACATGATTAGTTTAGATCACTGAATAATTATCACAGTCAAATTGAGAATCCAACTAACAGGATTTAACTGTGTCATTTAATACAGGACTTACGGAATGACATCAGGACTGATATCAACAAGCCTGCTCATTGCCACGCAGAGCCTCTCATGTGCATCGTGGTTGAACTGTCCATCGCCTTTAGCCGCCCGGGCATTACGTTCAAGCAGGTCCAACAGTATAGGACGCAAGTAGCGCCCAATCAGCAGCGTGCACTCTTTATCCAACAGCAGCTGAGCTATGACATTAAGGATGCACTGACGATCCTGCGGTGTCCAGATCTGGATCGACATCACACAGAGAAGACGAGGCAAGTTAAAGACAGTACCATACACAGATTTAAAAATAGCAATATCAAAGCCACTTGTATATTTTCCAAAGGATGGAGAATATCCATAGCAATAATTTACAAGGATAAAAATTAAGCAAATCGTCTCAACAGGATTATTAAATCTCTGGCTTTCAAATAAAACCAGCACACAGTGGTTGGTGTACCTCAGGGCTCCGTCCTCGGTCCCTTCCTCTTCCAACATCTACATGCCCCATCTTGTTGACATCATCCGCAGACATGGGGTCAACTTACACATATACGTTTTGTATGACTATTCTCTCTGCCTCCACCCTTAACTCCAGGACCACTGCTCTCCTGACATCAGGTCTAACTTTCTACAGTTGAACATCAACAAGACCGAGGCCCCTTCAGCTCCTCCACAATTCACCCACAGGCAGCATCATCACCCATGTGTGCACTCTCCACCTCACTGAGCCAGTCAGGATCCTTAGTGTCTTGTTTGACCCTCAACTATCCTTCCTACCCAACATCCGTGCCATGTCCCGCTCTGCCTTCCAGCAACTCCATAACATCGCCTGATTCTGCCACTGCCTCTGAATGGCCTATTCCTATGTTTCTAACTGTCCAGCACCTTGAGAGGCCCACACGAAAGCTCTGACACAAATGTAATTTGTTGTTGTTTAACGCATGTCTCATACTGTAAAAAAAAGTCTCTTAAAGGGTTAAGATTTCATCATGTTGTACTTCAGTCGTGTAGCCACATCTCTAGAAGAAATAATTGCAGAAATTTTGTTTATAACTTTTACTCCATAACAATCCAATTTGGACCTTACAACATTCAGATTCTAAAGGGGCAAGGCAATATAGATCATGACAGGCTGTTTCAACTTGTCCAGAATAGTAAAACCAGAGGCCACGGCCTGCGATTCAAAGGGGGTAAATTCAGAAGGAATCTATGCAAACACTATTTCAGTAAGGGAAGAGTGAACCTGCAGAACAGGCTCCCTAGGCAGGCAGTTGAAGCAGGAAGTGTTGATTATTTCAAACACAGATTAGATACTTTTTCTTTTAGGAATTACAGTAACACAGATAACCAGATGAACTTCTCTACAGATGAATGTCAACAGGACAGAGGCCCTTCTCATTGGCTCACATCAGAACCTCAGGCACTGGCAGCATGAACCTCCACGGACGCACATTCCACCTCAACAAGCCAACAACAACACTTAAGAGTGGTAAACAGTGCAGGGCTTGATGCTGAGCTGGGGGGGGGGGGGGGGGGAAGTGACCATGGGTATAGTCTTCCAGTTTAAACAATAAGACTAATAATCCTTATACGTGATATAGCGCCTTTCACAAAGAACTTCACAGAATATACTCCACAGTGTAACAACAGTAGATTTTGCAAGTGAGCGCCACAGCCAATTTAAACACAGAGAAGTCCCACAAACAGCGATGGAGGAATAATCAATGAACAAGCCAGAAAGGTCAACTATTTCAATGTCAACACTGTGCTGGAGCAAGTATGGGGGAGAGGGGGAGAGGGGGGGGGGGGGTCAGTTTACCCCCAAAGAAAGTCAGCAAGAGCTGCCTCCCCTCCCCCCTCATTTCACGGTGGTTGGGTTTTGATGAATCAGTAACTTCCAAACAATTTATATTCTGGACCAAAGTTATACCTTTTCCTAAAGAATCGGCACTTTGCCGTTTGATATCACAATAACAAGGCAACACATACCCCCGGGGAGAGACTGAATAATATAGTGCGTGTGTGTGTGTCTCTGTGTGTGTGTGGGGGGGGGGGGGGGGGGGGCAGCAACACCTCCACCCACTCACCTGTTTGACCAAGTACTTGTTTAACTCGCTGCGGCTCTTCTCGTTCAGTTTGGCGATAACCGGCAGAGAGGAGAGATTAAACCCCAGGCTCTCCATCCCCGCGGCCGGCCAGGGGAGGGGACCTTCAGTCAGTCAGGGAGAGAGAGAGAGAGAGAGAGAGGGAGGGAGGGAGGAGGGAGCAGTAAAGTTATGGAGGAGCCAGCAGCATGGTACAGTCACAGCGGCCACACGTGGGGAGGGAACCGTCTGCAGAGCTCTTCCGGGGCAAACTCACCATTAAACAAACAAACCTCCTGACCCCGCCCCGCCCCCACACACAGAGCCTGTCACTGACCCCGCCCCCCCCCCACACACACACAGCCTGTCACTGACCCCGCCCCCCCCACACACGCAGAGCCTGTCACTGACCCCGCCCCCACCGCGCACACAGAGCCTGTCACTGACCCCGCCCCCCCCCCACACACACACAGAGCCTGTCACTGACCCCCGCCCCCCCCACACACGCAGAGCCTGTCACTGACCCCGCCCCCACCGCGCACACAGAGCCTGTCACTGACCCCGCCCCCCCCCCCCCACACACACACACAGCCTGTCACTGACCCCCGCCCCCCCCCCCCCTCACGCACACACACAGAGCCTGTCACTGACCCCGCCCCCCCCCCCCCACACACAGAGCCTGTCACTGACCCCGCCCCCCCCACACTCACAGAGCCTGTCACTGACCCCCGCCCCCCCCCACACACAGAGCCTGTCACTGACCCCCGCCCCCCCCACACACGCAGAGCCTGTCACTGACCCCGCCCCCCACACACACACAGAGCCTGTCACTGACCCCGCCCCCACCGCGCACACAGAGCCTGTCACTGACCCCGCCCCCCCCCCACACACACACAGAGCCTGTCACTGACCCCGCCCCCCCCACACTCACAGAGCCTGTCACTGACCCCCGCCCCCCCCCCCACACACAGAGCCTGTCACTGACCCCGCCCCCCCCACACACGCAGAGCCTGTCACTGACCCCGCCCCCCCCACACACAGAACCTGTAACTGACCCCCGCCCCCACCGCGCACACAGAGCCTGTCACTGACCCCGCCCCCCCCACACACACACAGCCTGTCACTGACCCCGCCCCCCCACAGCTTGTCACTGACCCCGCCCCCCCACGGCTTGTCACTGACCCCGCCCCCCCCACACACACACACACACAGAGCCTGTCACTGACCCCGCCCCCCCCCACACACACACAGAAAGGATAGTTGAGGGCTGAACAAGAAGCCAAGGTTCTGGACTGATTTAGTGAGGTGGAGTGTCCACCTGCGGATGGTGATTCTGTCAGTGCCTGAGGTGTGGAGGTGCTGACGGGAGCTGATCAGGAGGGCCTCGGTCTTGTTGAGCCTCAACTGAATAAAGTTAGCTCTCACCCAGGACTTGATTTCTCCGGACAGCAGTGGTCCTGGAGTCAAGGATGGAGATGGAGAGATACAGTTGGATGTCATCAGTGTACATGCGGAAATTGACCCCACGACTGCGGACGATGTCACCGAATGGGAGCGTATAGAGGAGGGAACCAAGGAGGGGAGCCCTGAGGAACATCTCAGGAAGGTGGTAGTTTGGGGACTGGGGGGAGGAATTGTTTGTGGAGACAATCCCTGGCTGGGAGCACTGAACTAAAAAAAGAACTGGAATGCTCATGTCTATACACAATGCACAGACCGAGGTATCGCCGTCAAGCCGCCATATTATGTAGTCCTCGAATACAATATACAGGTATACAAGGGGTGGGGGGAGAGAGGGGGGAATGGAGGAGGGTGGGGGAGAGAGAGACAGGGGGAGAGGGGGGAGAGAGACAATGTGATAATATACAGACAGACAGACAGAGAGAGAGACAGACAGACAGAGAGAGAGAGAGAGAGAGAGAGACAGACAGATATAGAGATGGGAGGGGGGTGGGGGATGTGAGAGAGGAGAGAGACACAGACACAGACAGAGAGACACAGACAGAGAGAGAGATGGAGAGAGTGAGTGTGAGAGACACACAGACAGATATTTACCTCCTGAGGAGATAGGCCAACACCTGAGCCAGATCCACATCCTCCCTCCCTCCCCTGTCCCCCTCTCTCCCCTGTCACACTCTCTCTGTCTCTCTCTCGCCTGTCCCTCTCTCTCCCGGTCACACTCTCTCTCTCCCCTCTCTCCCCTGTCACACTCTCTCCCCTGTCACACTCTCTCTCTCCCGTCCCTCTCTCTCTCTCTGTCCCTCTCTCCCCTGTCACACACACTCTCGCCGCGTCGAGGACCAACCAATATGGCGACCTCGGAAAATCGATGGCGACACTTTGTGGGCAGATGAGCATTCCAGTTCTTTTTTTAGTTCAGTGCGCACGCCGTCTCACCTCCATCTTCTGAGGAAACATCACACGCCATCTCTCCCCTCTGCCTTGTTAACGTAACGTCACCGCGCACACCGTCTCCTGCACCTTATTGTCATAAAGTCATCGCGCTTTCATTACGTCCCAGCTTGACCACCACTGTACCTCCATTGGCGGTCGGGCAGTCAGCATCTGGACACCCGGTTTCAGGAATGCCTAAGGGCTTCCTTACCGACTTTATGATCCCGAGGGCCGCTCCATGTGGGTTTTTTGCTGTGAGTGGCCAAGAGGCTTCACAGCACTGATTGCTGTGACAATGGGTCCACAGCGACCAACTATAACAGTATCCACTTCCATCGTTTCCCAAACGCCTTCGCAAAAACTACAATCAATCAATCAATCAATCCAGGAAGAAAGAGGTGGTCAGTGGTCTCCTCATCTTTGCAGCCGGCTCGAGGGCAGCGTGTTGACTAGCACAGCAACAAAATTACATTTATAAAGCGCCTTTAACGTCGGGAGGAGATCCAAGACTCTGAACAGTTAAGTCAGAACCCGAGCAAGGGGGTGTCAGGGTAGAAGAGTAGGAGGGGGGGGGTGGGGGGGGGGGGGGGGAGAGTTAGGAGGGGAGCAGAAGGCACGGTTGAAGAGGAAAGTCTTGAAACCAGCCTTCAAAGAGGAAAGGAAGAAAGCGAGTCGAAGGATTGCGGGACAGAGTTCCAGAGTGTGGGGGCAGAGAGGCTGAACTCCTGGCCACCGATGGTAGGGCGGTTCAGGCGGGGGACGTAGAGCAGGCCAGAGCCCACTGAACGGGGGCGGACGAGAAGGCTGATAGGGAGACAGCAGGTCGGAGAGATAGCCAGGGGCAGGGCCATGAATGGCCTTGAAAGTGAGGACGAGGATCTTGAATTCAATCCTCTGAGGGATGGGGAGCCAGTGGAGACGGGCGAGGGTGGGAGTGATGTGGTCATGGAGCCTAGTGCGGGAGAGGACATGAGCTGCAGAATTCTGAATAATCTGCATCTTGTGAAGGGAATAGCTGGGAAGGCCGACGAGGAGAGTTCCCGTAGTCGAGCCTAGATGTGATGAATGCATGGAATAGTGTTTCAGCACTAAGCAAGGGGTAAGGTAATGGCGGAGTCTGGCAATGTTGCGGAGATGATGGAAGCCTGTACGGATTTGGGGGAGGAAGGACAGTTCAGGGTCGGACTTCTATCGTGCATGACCCCTAAGCGGGAGGGCTCATTTAATCACCAGCTAGGGCATGTCCTGATGTTTGCTGGTCAGGGCCGGTGACTAGGCATTTGACGTAGCTGGCGGTCGTCATCCCAGGTTGCCTTCCAATCGGGTCTGCCCTCCCTTTGCAAACTATCTGTCATGCGGATCACTTGGTGATTGTGTGGGGTTCTGGGACGGTGGTTTTCAGGAAGCTCTCTATGTAGGCGCTCCAATCATGTGGAACATTTCTCTGCACTTCTACCAGACCCACTCTTCTTAGTAGCAGGTACAGGTAGAAACCAGGGCTGTAGGACTCGAGTCCTGGACTCGGACTCGAGACCGGTCTCGAGTCCTCGGTTCAAGGACTCGGACTCGGATGTGCAGGACTCGGACTCGACACCAGGGACTCGAGGACTCGGGCTTCGAGACCCCCGCGAGTCCCCGCAATTTTACGAATTCTGCAGTCTAAAAGTTAAAGAGTAAAGTTACAAACTGCCCAGATTTAATAAATAAAAAAAATACCACAAACTGAAATGAAAACAGTCATGTTACATGTGATTAGAGGCTATCTACCGTGATTTCCCATGCATTTTTCATACCTGTTTGATGAAATTTTCAGCAATATTATCACGTTAAATGCATGCCATGCATTGCAAGAGTTCTTTTCTGCATGACACTGTCTGTGTAAAATTACTTTGGGATTAGCGCGTATGGAATTAAGCTGGAGCACAATGTCAATTTAGAGAACACAATTACCCTATCAAATTTCACCTCAAATTTGACATATTTCTTATAATTTTTATTTAATAAAATATTATTATAATATAATTATATATTTGGTATAATTATATAGTCGGTATAATTATTTACGCAGTGGATTTTCGTCTTCTAAGTATTTATAATGGAGGTAATTTTTACATTGGCAGTGTAACTGTTTTCTCTAAATTTACGGTGTTCACTGGTGGATAGGCACAATTTCTCTGTCAAAGTGCACCCTCCTGTTGGAGTTGGTGAAGAACTGGTTAAAATTAGTATAGACTGTTAAAAACAGAGAGTGGGCTAGAATGATGTTTTTGTAAGACTGCTGTAGAAGATAAGGGAAGTTGCTGCACATAGTTTGAGTTGTCAAGGTCACCATTAGAAACCGGCTAGAACAGACAGCGATAAGAAGAGCTTGTTTGCGAAGAAAGGCAGAGTTGGGTGTAAAAGAGATTGTGAATAAGCACGAGAGTGGCATGAGATGTTCACGTGAACACCAAGTGTCCAAGAAAGGATAAAAGTGTTGAGACAAAGGAATAGAGCAGAGCGGAGACGGAGGAGCAGAAGGAGAAGGACCTGATGGAAGATACTGTAATGTGACAGTAGCCAAGCCGCTCTCGAGAAGGAGAAACAACTGATGGAAGAGCTGTAACGTGACAGCAGACCCCCAAAGAGATCAACACCCCTACTTTTCCCCGAGACCGACTGAGAGGAAGCAAGGAAGAGAAAGGACTATTCCCTTTTAACCTGAAGAATGCGTGCCGGGTAGTATATTGGTGTATGAGATTGCATTATGAGAAACCTAGTGTAATGGAGCGTCATCACAAGAGGTGGATGACAGGTAAACTCCAAAAGTGAAGACTAGGGCGTAATGCGATAATGAGACCCGAGGCAGAATCGGATAAGAGGGAATAGGCGAAAAGGGTGAACAAAGTAAAAGAAGAATCGGAAGGGAACAGAAGTAATGGAGTGGTTGACTGTTTGCATGCATTGTAGTCGTTTTATATGCTTTAGTGTCAGCTCAATGAGTATACCTGAATAAACGAATCTGCTTTAAAAGAGTAAGAGAATTTAATCTCCAACACTCCGATCCTCAGAGAGATATAAGCGCACTACACTTATATCATGTGCTACGTGCCAGAACCTCCCTGATTCTTACAGTATCCTGCCTGCCCAGAGAAAGACTTCAGCTTGCATTTAGGTACTTCAGCTTGCATTTAGGTATGAGATATGTAGATATGAGGTGGAGCAGAGGAGAAAATATATTAAAAAATTTAAATAGAGTGAAGACACTAATTGCCATCTGTGTACTAGTGTAGTTATTGTGATTTATTGTCAATTTATTGTCAGTTTTACCTTTTCTTGTAACTCTAGCTAGGTTTTTGTGCTGAGATCAGTGCAATGGCTTTATCAGACAAGTGACTGATGACTGAGAAGTCAATATTCCTTGTACTTCAGGGACTAAAAATAGAATTATAATTTGTTCTTGAACCAAACCATTAAGCACTTGAACTTCGAGATAATGAGTCAATTTATTGCATAAAGCCATGAAGCAAGAACCCAACCCTTGTAACCAAAGCGTAGCAAGCAATATACATCAAAAAAAGGTATAAGACTGAAATTCCAGTATGTATAAATTGGTGATGGGCGTGAATTTTTACATGGAGGACTCGGACATTGAGGACTCGGACATTAAAAAGTGGCAGGGACTCGGACACCAGGGACTCGGATGAGGACTCAACTACAGCCCTGCCTGTCACTGGCGACAGATATAATGCAATCTTCCTGGAAGCCTTTTTACTTGAGGGAATCGAGATTAGAATTATGCAATTGCATGAGCTGGAACTAGCAGCAACAAAATAAGTGCAATTGAAAGTTGCAATGCTGAACTTTTTTCAAAGAGCAGTTGTAGTTTTGCAGGGATTAATGTATTTCTAATGTACTCCAAATGATCCTCTGAAAGAAGCCAATTGAAGAAGAGGAGCCGGAATGAACTCAGCTCTTTAGTTTCCAAGCAGTAAAGCTCAAGAGATTGGAAGTTGCTCACACTCTGGCAGCCTGTTGAGCCTGCAGATGTTGATGTGCTGATATGGCAATCTGTGGCAGTGTCTTTGTTACGTCAACAAACTGCATCAGGTTTTAGAATGATAACTTGCATTTATACAGCGGCCTTCAGACCGGTTAGCAAATTGGAGTGCGAAAAATAGCGGAGCTTGGCACCAAGCTGGGGAGACTGGGGAGGTGACTCGGCACGATCGAAGAAGGTCTTCAGGTGTGGAAGGTGGTGGGTTAAAGATAGTGCCATACGTTTGGGGCCTATTGGCTGAAAGCCCAGCTGTCGAATGAGCATTTGGGATGAGGGATATGCAGGAGGCTGAATGAAGGTGGTGGAGTAGGATATAATAATAATAATAATAATCCTTGCATTTGATACAGCGCTTTTCACATCCACTGGACGTCTCAAAGCACTTCACAGAATATACTGTAAAGTGAATTGACTGTATACGTATGGGCGAAACATAGCGGCCAATTGTGCACAGCAGTGTCCCACAAACAATCCTGGATTGAAATGACCAATTTTTTTTTGTGAGGTATTATTAGGCATGTGGAGTAAGGAAGCTTGCTCAAGGTTTCACCCTGACCTGCCTGGAATTGAACCCAGGTCTCTCGCTTGTAAGGCGAGTGCTCCAACCAGTGAGCTACAGCAGGTCACAGAGGTTGGGAGGTACGAGGGCATGAAGCGATATGTCGGTGAGTGTGAGGATCTTTAAATTTATCTATTTTGCAACAGGGAGCCAGTGAGCCTGACAAGGACTAGGGTGACTGGGGATATTTGATGTGGATGAGGATACAAGTGACAGTTTAGTATTAATTGGATTTGATGAATGGTGGAGCTGGGGAGCTATGCCAAAAAATCGACATTGGATTAACAGAGCCAGGTGATAAATGTACGCAGAAAGTTTTTGAAAACTTTAACAGACTAAACACCTCTGCCTCTAAACTTTTTCTTATCATCTATTGAGATGAGGCTATTAAGGCACTATTGGTTAATGATGATTAACAGCCTAGCTTGTAAATCTTGTGAAGATTTGAGATGGCCTCCCAATGTGAAAGGTCAATGGCAAGAATTATTATAATACTGTAGCCACAATCAACGCACACATTTTTGAGGGGTGCAAACAAACTTTACTGATCCCAATAAACAGGCAGGTGTTTATCGTGGTGTAAATGACCTCTCATCCTTTCAAATCGTTCAGTTTCCAGGAAAATTGAAAAACGGGAGTCCTGGAGGAATCAAGATGCTCATACGTTTGTCTTTCACAAGAATCTCAATGTCTTCAGTGGGGATTTTGTTATCCTTTAGGCTAGAAAGAAATGGCACAAAATTGTACAACTGGTTATCTTTCGTAGCAACGGCTAAACTTGCTGCATGATCTAAAGGGAAATGGCTGCTCTTCACATGGTTGCTAAACAGTGATTCTGGCGGTGAATACAAGAGGGGCAGACAATGATTGAATGGTCCCATTATAGCAGGATTGATACCAAGTAATGGCAACTTCTCCAGCGCTGTCCAGAGTAGATAGAAACCAACTCACAACCACTGGCTGAATGTGCCGGTGGGTATTCATGATATTGTCATTGTCAAAATCTGAAGATGACTGGGGGAAGGCAGGCATGTGACAGCTTTTGTGGGTGGCCATTCTATAAATTCATAGTTGGCAGGAGGCTAGGGCTAGAGGGGGCTCAGCCTCTCCCCACCCACCCAGTTTATCTGCAGCTCACCTCTGATCAGCTGTCGGTCAACACAAAGATTCACTTAAGTTAAAAAGGACTGACAATTTAACTGAGTTTTACTCAACCATTCCCCCCAAACCCCCAACCCCCTGCCCAAGAATATTGTCATCCATCACCTATGAATAAAGCTGATGGAAATTTCTGATTCTCGAGTCCAATCCTTTGCCATCTCTTGACCTCCACTGCCCCAACTCCATCGCGGGTCAGTGGATAGACTAATGATTTTGTTGTTGTTGTCTACTGGTACATTATACTTTTGTTTCCTTCGAGGAAAATCAACCCGTTTTATTGTGCAACATATGCCTTGCCAGACTTCCGCCTCAAATTCTTCAAATAGCAAAAGATAAATTCACCTGCCTTTTTAATGAGACTGAGAAACGTGGGATGGGGTGGGGTGAGGGGGTGGGAATCACAGAGGGAGAATGCTCATGATGGGGCATATAAATGAAGACTCACCAGACTTGGTGAGCTCCTGATCCTCATTCAGGCAGTTCAATGAGGGGTTTTTTTATGCCTTTCAATTTCAGTGATGGATTATGCCGTGGAATCACTTATTGAAATCTTAACCTTACCAGATCTCCTTTATAGCTCTATTTTCTTCCAGTGACTGCAGCAGGTAAGTAGCTCCACTTGTTGTTATCTCATTTTCAATCAAGCAAATTCATTGGGATGTTTGGATTGTCTGAGCTCAAATAGGCGTTATATTCAATTCCAACTGTTGCAGAACGTCCTCTGAACATTAACACCACAAGATCAGCGCCGCTGTTTCACCAAAGCTATCTTTCTCTTACAGCTGCTGATCAAGCACTTTCTCATTTTGGTTTCAGGTTTCCAGAATTCACTTTTGTTTCCTCTTTATCTCAGAGCACTTTTCAGTTAATTGGAAACAAAAACAAAAGTTGCTGGGGAAACTCAGTAGGTCAAACAATATCCATGGAGAAAGGAAAAAGAATCAACGTTTCGGGTCTACAACCCTTCGTCAGGACATAGGGTGGTAGACCCGAAACGTTGACTCTTTTTCCTTTCTCCATGGATGCTGTTTGACCTGCTGAGTTTCCCCAGCAACTTTTGTTTTTGTTTCAGATTCCCAGCATCTGTAGTATTTTGGGTTTTGTTTAGTTAATTGGGATGTCTCCAGGCAGATTCAATTGTACCTGTTATGAGGCATCATAGTATTCAATTTTTTTCAAAGACAGGCTGTAGAAGTCTTCAGCACAAAGATTGGGTCTGAAGATTTCAATTCCAAACGGATGCTTAGAATAATACATAATTTCATAACAGTTGCTGTGATAATTCTCATTGAATCTATTATGAAACATTACTTTTTTCATTCCTGCACCACTTTTAAAACTGGTTAAAAAAAATAGCTTGCTTTGTCTTTGCAAGAAGAATCCAAACTCAAAATTGCCTGTGTTTGGCTCAGCTATTCACCAAGTTTGATGTATTTGAATGGTGTTCACTCTCCGACCACAAGAAACGTATGCAGAGCTTGACAGGATACAAGAGAGCTGAGATTTATTGGTACAATCTTCCTTTAGTTATGTTTCATGGTAAGCTGTTGTGGATGGATCAAATGCTATGAACTACTGTATATGTCTGGCAGTTGGTTTAAGATAATTATACTAGGAGCTGGTCTACTAATACAGTACATCACAGTAATTGCAACCACCTGATTTCTGCTGCATTTGTCTACAAATTGGAATTTTTATACTTTACTGCATCACCTGTGAAAAACTTTGAGGTGAATTTAGAATTTTGTTTAAGCAGCTACTGTACTGCCTTGGGATGTCCTCAATGTCTTGGGATGTTGTCCCGACGTGAAAGGCGCTCTGTGAATGTAATTTTGTTGTTGTTGTATTAAGTGGTGTGGAGCCAATATTTTAATTGTGGAAAAAGCAAAGATTTTCTACAAATAAACATCAAACCCAAGAATTGTAAATAGAGGGAACCACACAAATAAACAAGGTCAGTCCTACTGCCCTTTACAGCAGAGAATGGACATGGTGCTGCAGGAGAAAGCTATGAATCTTAAGAGAGGTTCAGATTATTATTATACAATATTATTATTAAGTTAGACCATTTGATCTCAACCTTCCAGAACACCCCTTTTGCCAACTGTCTTTCACAGCATCTTTTGTCTTTTGAACTAGTCTCAACTACCCTCCCTGTGTCTGTCCTGACTGTGCCCTTTGCGACTCTAGACCTACCTCTCGACATGAAAGGCACTCTATAAATGTAATTTTGTTGTTGTATTTTGTTGTTGTTATATCCTCTTGTTCTACTGTCTCAGTGAATCTGACAGTTTTGTTTGGGTTTACTTTCTCAATCCTATTTAAAATCTAATAAAGTCGCCTATGAGACTTTCAGGACAAAGACTCTACTTGTTGCTCGTAGCTCATTCCTCTAAATACTGGGATCTCCTCTTCACTGCCTCTAGAAGCTGGACAAACCCCTTGAAGGTGTGGTGACCACAACTGTTTGCAGTGCAGTGTTTGAGGTGTGGTCTGAGGAAACCACCATATAGCTTGAGTATGTCTCGCCCAGAATTCTGCCAACTTTACCAGAAGTTTTCCAACGATGTGTTTATTTTCAACATTTCTGCAAAACTTTTAGCCGCTTCATCATCTAAATAATTTTGTGTCAACCTAGAAGAAAAACAAAATCCGAGTTTGTCATCATTCCTTGTGCAATTCCCTCCCTCCCTCCCCTCCCTCCCTGTGTGTCTCTCACTCTATCTCCCTCCCGCCTTCCATCCATCCCACCATCCAGATATGGAATAAAATTTCTGAGCCCTCTCACACAAACAATGTGTTGAAGAGAAGACTTTTAAAATTTAAAAAAATGTATAATGTGAGAAAAAAAATCAAACTTGAGTCTTTGATTACTGGTCACATAAAGTTCATGCGGGGATTGGAAAAAAAATTCACATTACAGTTATTTTATCCTGTGCTGTATATTCAACGCTACTACAACTCTGCGCATTTTACTCACGCAATATGCCAGGCAATGCTCCATATCTGTGTAGTGGGCGATTAGGGTGAGTGTATATATTTAAACCGTGCACTGATCACATTTTCTGCAATACAGCCATGCCCACATTTTCTTCATAAATAGAATATTTAAATCAAAAATATGTTGGTGTGCTCCTTATAGTACAGCATCGTACAGTTCATTGTTACAGGCTGAACATTTTTGTTACTACAGAAGAAAAAATAACCTGCACTTTTATTGATCTTAATCCCATTGAAATGTCTCAAAGAGCTTCATGAGTGAGTACAGTACTGTCAAATGTAGTGACTATTTGTGTAGTGGGGTAGCTAATTTATGTGCAGTAGGAACATAAGAATAAGGAGCAGGAGTAGGATATTCGGCCCCTGGAGCCTGGCTGATCTTATTGAATGATAAAGGTCCTACAAACATCCATGAAGTTAATGGACACACTTTCTGTAAGATTGTTGTCCAGGACTTCCCTATCTTTTCAAATTGCACCTGAGGATCTTTAACAGCCACCCCAATAACAAGCAGATAGGATGATTTCACGTCACATTTAAAGTATAGCACCACCACTATATTTGCACTCACTACAGGAGAATATTACGGTAACCAAATTTATCTCCTGTCAATATATTAGTTCTGAGCATTAATTTACAAACATTTCTTTTTTCTCAGTATTGTTATGATGGTGAATTCTCTTTACAATATATTCTGTGAAGCACTTTGATATGTCTAGAGGATGTAAAAAGCCCTATATCAAATGCAAGAATTACTATTATTGTGGTGATGTTTCAAAGCATCTCGGTGGATAAGATCATATAGAACAAAGTGGAGTCCTGTAGCATATTGGTTAGACCCAGGTTCAATTCCTACATAGGGTGAAACCTTAGGCAAATTTTCTTACAACGCACGCCTCTGTTTATCTAGCAGTATGTAGGAATCCAGTTAGTCGATTGGCGGATCGCTTTTCTAGGTGTAATAATCACTTTAAAAAAATTTGAATAGTTTGGTCACTCAATCCACGACTTTTTGTGTGCATTTTGAATGATTTTCTGTACATTGCTAACAATCTCACTTTTATTCGCACAAAATGTGATCTGCAGAATCAATTGGCTGCCATGTTTGACCCACAAAATACAGCCAATTCATTTTTACAGTATATTCTGTGAAGCGTTTTGAGACATCTCTATCAAACGCAACGATTATTATCCTACAGATGTTTGCTGAGTGCCCCAAGTGATCCTCATGAATTGCCTACCAGAATATCTTCAGGGCGTTGTTGCTGCGGAGTGCAGTGGCTAAGTGTTTCCCGCCTTCTGGTGAGATCTGATTTGCTGCGAGGCTGAGGAGATATGAAAATAATTGATAAGATTTGTCTTCATTGCCATGATTTCACCCCCAAACTATAATTTAACCAACATTACACTTCCAGACAAGAGGGGGAAACAATCAATCTCAAAGTTGAGTTTGTTACTGACAGGCAGGATAAGCTGCCGGGGTGAATCAATAGAAATGATAAAGTAAGAATATAACCATCTCACCACAATACGCTCTGCTTTTCTGAGAATGAATGATTTTCTGTACATTGCTAACAATCTCACTTTTATTCGCACAAAATGTGATCTGCAGAATCAATAGTTTAATGATGGGCAACAATAAGATACACATTTGATGAAATGTGATTAAAAGTCATTTAATATCATGTCCGATCAACAAAGAGTTGACCATTTCACTTTTGTCTCTTTCTCTCTCGGGTCCCAACGAGGCTTGAATGATTATCAGAGTGAAACGGAGGAATGCCGATTGTCCACACCGGTGTTGTGAATATGTGTCCCTCAAATCCCAAAGGTGTCATTAATTATCTGCTGCCTCAACCTCATTTATCAATAATGTAATGTTACAAACAGAGGCTGCAATTTTCACTCCACCCTTTCAGTGGTGCTCAACCATCAGTCTAGTTCCAGTATTCACTTCCTTCTATTTGCATTTCAGTTCTATTCATCTAATTCCCTGAATATCTGCTAAATCTCCAACTTGATTTGCTGCCTGATTAGCTCTTTGAGTCATTTCAATGTGATTAAGCTCAATAAAATTCCAGGTTATTTTTTCTTCTATAGTTGAGGAAGATGGCTATGAGCAGCAAGGACTGTGTATCAGATTCAATTTGATTCAGTTCAAAAATGAATTCAATCTTTTCTGTAAATAGGACTTCATTCTGGGACTGATCAAAAGCATTAAGGCAAGGGAGAGGAATGCCTCGAAACCACTCAAATGAGTGATGTACAAACCACAACAACAACAAAATTACATTTATAGAGCGCCTTTCACATCGGGAGGACGTCCCAAAGCGCTGAACAGTTAGGTGGGGACTCGAGCAGGGGGGTAGAGGTTGGGGTAGGGGGAAGGAGAGTAGGAGAGGGGGGAGAGTTAGAAAGTGAGCAGAAGGCACGGTCGAAGAGGAAGGTCTTGAGACCGGCCTTGAAGGAGGAAAGGGAGGAAGCGAGGCAAAGGGATTGTGGGATGGAGTTCCAAAGTGCGGGGACAAAAGAGGCTGAAAGCCCGGCCACCGATGGTAGGGCAGTTCGGACGAGGGACATGGAACAGGCCAAAGCCCGCTGAATGGAGAGGACGGGCAGGCTGATAGGGAGACAGTAGGTCAGAGAGATAGGCGGGGCAAGGCTGTGAATGGCCTTGAAAGTGACACTTTCACAAAGAAGACACGTAAGGTGACATGCATATATTGCCACTCAGTAGAACTCAACATGATTGTAACTCTGAAGTGGGATCCGGCAAAATATCGATATATCGGTTATACCCAATATAATTTTCATATCGATATGCCGATATAGACATTTTAAAAATATGATATATCGAAAAATCGGTATATCGAGGTAAAAAATCGGAATGCGCGCACACTGAACTACAAGACCTGGAATGCTCATTTCTATACACAATGCACAGACCGAGGTGCAAAGCTGCCATATTGTATTCATAGTCCTCGAATACAATATACAGGTATGCAAGGGGTGGGGGGGGGGGGGAGAGAAGGCTGGGTGGAGGGGTGGGGGGGAGAGAGAGACGGCGGGGGGGTGGGGGGGGAGAGAGACGGCGGGGGGGAGGGGTGGGGGGGAGGGGTGGGGGGGTGGGGGGGAGGGGTGGGGGGGAGATAGAGGCGGCAGGGGGGAGGGGTGGGGGGGAGAGAGAGACGGCGGGGGGGAGGGGTGGGGGGGAGAGAGAGACGGCGGGGGGGAGGGGTTAGGGGGAGAGAGAGACGGCGGGGAGGGGGGGAGAGACAGGGGGGAGAGATGGGGTGATGTGATAACAGACAGACAGAGTTGGTGTTGTGAGAGAGGAGAGAGACACAGAGACACAGACAGAAAAACAGACCCTACTCTGAAGTAGAATGCACTTTAGAGAAATATGGTTATTGCTGGACGAGGACAAAGCTGAATACCAAGTCATATGGAGATCTAATATCTAATATCGATAGGATAAACATGGCAGCTAATTTGTGTAATGTCCTACAAACAGTCACAAAGTGAATAACCAATTTTATCTGGAGGGTTGGCCAGGACACTGGGAGAAACGCCATTCTCTTTTTACCATGAGATCTTTAACATGCGCCTAAAGGGCAGCAGACCCTGAGTTTAATGTCACATTGGCAGAATGGCGCCCCTGACAATGTAGCATACCAATGGAGCTCCTGCAGCTCAGTGGTTAGAGCACTCGCCTTACAAGTGTGAGACCTGTGTTCAAATCCAGTCAGATCAGGGCGAAATCTTGGGCAAGTTTCCTTACTCCACATGCCCAATAATAATCCCTCTAAAAAAACACATTAAGAAAATTGGTCATTTCAATCCACGACAGTTTGTGGGACACTGCTGTGTGCAATTAGCTGCCGCGTTTCGCCCACAAATATACAGGCAATTCACTTTACAGTATGTGCTGTGAAGTGCTTTAAGACATTGATAAGATGTGAAAAGCGCTATATCAAAATGCAAGGATTATTATACCCTGGCACTGCATTTGAGTATCAGCTCGGACTAATACAAGTTGAAAGTCTCAATGTGGACACTATATATCCTGGACCTCTGCACCAATGGCATTTCAATTCAACTTGAGCTAGCACTGCTGCTAGTGAGTTGGGAGAGAGGAACGTCAACATCAATCAGACACTTGTGGTTTGGACTTTCATGTTTTTCGCTGACAGACTGAACTGAAGCCATACACAGCTGTCTACTGCAAGGTTTGCTTAAGGTCTGTGCCTTTAACCTTATCCCTCTTGGTGGCTACAGTTAGAAAGAAAAATATTGATCTGAAAGAAAAATCTAACGATACAGAGCATTCCTCATACTCAGCTCTAATTAATGCTATGCTTCACCTGCATTAAATACTAGTTGGAAGTTGATATACAATTATTCCAGCCAACTGATGGAATGGTCTTGACAGAGGAGCAGAAAATCAAAGTGGACAGGCACTCTGGGCCATTCTTGTATTGTATATATACTGCTTTCTGGTTATATAGCGTGTTTGGAAAGACTCAGGAGTGAATCAAACATCTCTCTCCTTTCTTAGGGATATTTTTTAGCAGCCAAGCAAAGGAAGCAGTGAATGAAACACATTTTGTCCTAAACAAAAATAGGGTAAACTGATGGGAAAAATTGTGACTGAGCCACTACACCACTTTTGAAAGGCGTAACTGACTGTGCACAGCAGTTGAGAGAAATTATTTATTTAGAACTAGTTAGAAGTTATGAGATGACCACACCAGATGGCCAGGTGGACTCAGAATAATAATAATAATCAGCAATAATCCTAATCACCAAAATCATCATAATCACCATAATAATCATAATCCTTGCATTTGATATAGCGTTTTTCAAGACTTCTAGACATCTCAAAGCGCTTCATAGAATATACCGTAAATTGAATTGACTGTACATTTGTGGGCTAAATGCGGCGGTCAATTGCACACAGCAATGTCCCACAAACAGTCGTGGATTAAAATGACCAATTATTTAGATTTTTTAGGGATTATTATTAGGTGTGCGGAGTAAGGAAACCTGCCCAAAGCTTCACTCTGCCTGGAATCGAACACAGGTCTCACGCTTGTAAGGCGAGTGCGCTAACCACTGAGCTATGGGACTCCAGAATGATGTCAATAAGATGAAAAATTAAATAAGAATTATGTAATCCTTGCATTTGGTGTAGCACCTTTCACATTGAGAGGACATCTCAAAGTGCTTCATAGGATTTACTATAAGGTTTGTTTTTGTGAATAACTCACGCAATGTAACTGTAATGATTTTAATCAGGAAGTTGGTCCTGAAAGAGTCGGGTTGCAATCTCACTAGATCAGTGCTACAATGGGAACCATTTGCATCGGGGAAGGAGTCCTGTAGCTCAGTAGTTAGAGCACACGCTTCGCAAGCGAGAGATCTGGGTTTGATTCCCAGCAGGGTGAAACCTTGAGCATTTCTATTTACCCAGCATTAAGTAAGAATCCAGTTGTTTGTCGATTGGTAGATCTCTTTTCCGAGGGTAACAATTCCTTCCAAAAAAATTGATAATAAATTGGTCACTCAATCCACAATTGTTTGTGGGACACTGCTGTGCGCAATTGGCTGCCGTGTTTCTCCCACAAAATATACAATAAATTCACTTTACAATATATTCTGTGAAGCACTCTTAGATGTCTTAAAGATGTGATAAGGCATTATATCAAATGCAAGATTATTATTATGTACCGTAGAACTGCTCCTTTAGGAGTGGAGGCTATTTGGGAACTGTGTGCAATGTGCATTCGTTTACCTCAGATTCTTCAGACTTTGCTGATCCAGCAAGGCTTCTGCAAAGGCTTTAGCACCCCGGTCTCCTATCTGCTTTAGCACCCCGGTCTCCACAACCTGTCAAGTATGAAAACAAATTATATTCAGCCATTGGAGCTCTAACGTGTGATGCAATATCTCAATTGTGGATTGAGGTGACCTGGCATACGCAAAGCTTGTATACTGATTTCTCATTTGGAAGATCTTGCTTCAGAATGACTTACACAACAACAAAATTACATTTGTTTAGCACCTTTCACATTGGGAGGACATTCCAAGCCGCTGGGCAATTGGTGTTTCAGACCTGAGCTGGGGCTCGGGATAATAATAAGAAGAATAATCCTTCCATTTGATATCGCGCTTTTCATGTCTTTTAGACATCTCAAAGCATTTCACAGAATACACTGTAAAGTGAATTGACTGTATATTTGTGGGCTAAAAGCCAATTGCCCAAGGTTTTGCCCTGCCTTGATTCGAACACAGGCCTCACGTTTGAAAGGCAAGTGGTCTAACCACTGAGCTACAGGACTCCACATTGGGGAGGATGGAGGACAGTGGGTAAACAGCAAGCAGGAGGAACAATAAAGCTCATAAAGTCAACAGGTAATGATCATAAAAAGAGTATGCAGTGGCATTGATAACAGCCATGTATGGACAAGTCTTTCTCTGACCTTTAACGGATAGCATTGACTGGGAAATGCCATAAACAATGTTGGTGTTTAAACAGTCCATTTAAACTCTCCTTCAAACATTGAGAACCCCTTTGGCCATATTGAATAATTGAAGTCCAGCTGAACTATATCCTATAGTATCTGGAAAACTTCAATAAGATCGCCATCAGTCATTGTCTCTTCTCCAATGGAAATATTTCAAGCTGCTGCAATCGATCAATCATCATCATTAATCATCATACGGACAAAATAATTATTATTATAATCAGATAATAATAATAATAAGATAATAATAAGGATAATAATCATCATACGGACAAGAGCAGGTGGGGAGGGGTCGGCGAAGGGAGAAGAAAAGCAGGAATGCCGACTGTATACTTGTAGGCGAAACACGGCAGCCAAATTGCGCACAGCAGTGTCCCACAAACAGTCATGGAAGTGGGGCCAGGGGAGAAAGGGGGAAAAAGGGCAAGGGGGGAGAGGGAGGGAAAGGTGGGGGGGTGTAAGGTCAGGAGGAAGAAGGGTGAGAAAGGGGGGTAAGGGAGAGAGGGAAGGAAAGGTTGATGGGGGGCAAAATCAGTGAGAAAGGGGGGAAGAGGGAGAGAAGGGGAAAAGGTGGGAGAGAAAGTGGAGAAAGGGAGTGAGGGAAGAAGAAGGGTGGGGAGGGGAATCAAACAATAATAAACTATCCTCATAGCTTAGGTGCCCAGTCCAATGTATAATTAAACTGGCTAGCAGTAAACTGTCTTGTTCCACCAAGCACATCTTACTCTAAGCCCATCACACAATGACATGGATGGCAACAAAGGCATCCACAAGCTCAGAAGATCCAATGTTTCCTGTTGCTTTGTGAATGCAAGAAGCAGTGACAGGGAAAGGAGGGAGAAATAAATCCAACATGTTTTATCTATAATGTATAAGGGAATCTCTCTCTCCTGGTGCCAGGGCCAACAATATCCTAAATAAAATCGGTCACTCACTCCATGGCTGTTTGTGGAACATTGTTGTGTATAAACAGGCTGCAATAATTGTCCGAAAAACATAGTCAGACCGCTTTACATTGTATCCTGTGAAGCGCTTTGAGATGCCTCAACAATGTAATATAAGAATAATCCTTGAACTTTTTCATGTCTTCTAGATGTCTCAAAGAGCTTCACAGAATATACTGTAAAGTGAATTGTCTGTATATAATTGTGGGTGAAACGCAGCAGTGGACTGTGTCCCACAAACAGTTGTGGATTGATGTGACCAATTTATTTTTGTTTCTTTATTTTTGAGGGATTATTTCCAGACCTCAGCAGTATGGAAACTTGCCCAGGGTTTTGCCCTGCTGAGAATCTAACTCGGGTGTCTCACTTACGAGGCGAGTGCTCCAACCACTGAGCTACAGGACTCCAATCTAGGGATTATTATAACAATATATTCAATCTAAATTAAAATCCTAGACAGCAAGACTCCTTGTATTGTCCAATGCCACATTGATAACTACAAAAGTGGAAATTATTTTGGAATGTATTTTGAGGCTTGTGCATCCATCTACTCACCCAACGTCTTCTATGGTTTTGCTATTCTGGATTGCTTTTGCTAGGTGTGTGCCCCCTTCATGGGTGATCATGTTGGCTCACAGCCTGAATAGACACAGCAAATGTGGTTAGGATCCTGTTACTCCTTGACCATTGCTGTAAAACACCTTGAGATGTAAATTGAAATGAAATAGAGTGTGACTAAGTGATACAGAAGTAAATTACCTCAAGAAAACGAGACTGGGACAGCCTTCAATCAGCTGAGCAATGGCCCTGGCACCAATATCACTTAAATGAGTTTTGTAAAGGCTAAAAGGAAGCAGTCAGATAGATAAGTAATCAAAAACAAACTCAGCCTTAAACAAAAAATGAGCACTAGTGTTAATGGTGTGCTATTTTGAAAATTAATTGATTTAGTTCCGTTGATGGGTTGCACACATCGGACTATTTGGACATAATAATAATTTGGTCATTTGTGGAGTACTGTAGCTCAGTGGTTAGAGCACTCACCTTACGAGGGAGAGACCTAGGTTCGATTCTAGGCTGGTGAAGGTGAAACTCTGGGCAAGTTTCCTTACTCCACATGCCGAACAACAACCCCTCAAAAAAAAAGCCAATTACGCACAGCAGTGTCCCACAAACAGTCGTGGATTGAAATGACCATTTTTTATTATTGTGGTTTATTTTGGATGGATTACATTGGATTCAAAAAGCAGAAAAAACTTAAAAGAAGTTTGAACACACAGTGATGGTGCAAGTGTATTAAAGAATTTGAGCACGAAAACACAGGCAAATAATATTTCACGTTCTACTGTGCATACTATGCATATACAGTAGGGTCCGTCGATATGGAAATTTTCTGATTTAGATATATTGATGGGCTCATATCGAGATATACCGATACATCGATATTTTGGGGTTTTCCGTACTGCGCATGCGTGCGCGTCGCAAGGTGTGCGCGCATTCGGGGCCCATCTCCTCAGGAGGCAAATATCTCTCTCTATGTGTGTCTCTCACACTCACTCTCTCCATCTCTGTGTTTTTCTGTCTGTGTCTCTGTGTCTCTCTCCTCTCTTACATCCCCCCCATCTCTCTGTATATTATCACATCCATCCCGTCTCCGCCCCCCCCCCCCGCCGCCGTCCCTCTCTCCCCCACCGCCATCCCTCTCTCCCCCACCGCCATCCCTCTCTCCCCCACCGCCATCCCTCTCTCCCCCCACCCTTCCCGCCGCCATCCCTCTCTCCCCCCACCCCCCCCCACCGCCATCCCTCTCTCCCCCCACCCTTCCCGCCGCCGTCCCTCTCTCCCCCCACCCCCCCCCCCACCGCCGTCTCTCTCTCCCTCCACCGCCGTCCCTCTCTCTCCCCACCTCCCCCTCTGCCATGCCTCACTCCCCCCCGCTGCTGTCCCTCTCTACCCCCACCTCCCCCTCTGCCATCCCTCTCTCCCCCCCGCTGCTGTCCCTCTCTCCCCCCGCCACCGCCATCCCCCTCTCCACCCCCCCACCGCCGTCCCACTCTCCCTCCCTCCCTCCCTCCCTCCCCCCCACCCACCCCACCGTCATCCCTCTCTCCCCGTTCCCCACCCCACCGCCGTCCCTCTCTCCCCCCACCTCCGCCGTCCCTCTCCCCCCCCGCCCACCGCCGTCCCTCTCTCCCCCCCTGCCGCCATCCCTCTCTCCCACACCCGCTGCCGTCCCTCTCCCACCCTCCCCGGTCCCTCTCCCCCCCCCACCACCCCTTGTATACCTGGATATTGTATTCGAGGACTATGAATACAATATGGCGGCTTGCACCTCGGACTGTGCATTGTGTATAGAGATGAGCATTCTGGGTCTTGTAGTTCAGTGCACGTGCATTCCGATATATCGACTTTTCTGGTATATCGATACTTTGAAAATGCCTATATCGGCATATCGATATGATATATCGGGTCTGGCGATATATCGGATATAACCGATATATCGCCAGACCCTAATATACAGTAATAATGTAAAGCATTCTCACCCACGTGACTTGATCTGTTGATACTTTCGGAGTTCTTCTGCCAAGATGCAGGCCCCATCGTCTGTGATCTGATTCACACTCAACCTGCATTAGAACATAGCAGTACCTCAACCAACAGCAACTTAGTATAGCTTCAGACAGATTTGGACCAGAGGGTCCATCCAGTCGATTCCATCCAACTTCCCAAAATATGGCTGAAAAATACAATCAGTTTATCCAATGCAATTAGAAACAGGTTTCGGTTCCTGTGATACGCACAAATGGAAATGAAACAAACTTCAACCTGACACGTGAAGCCGGCCAAATTGCATATTTGTTTTAGCTGTTTAATTCAGTTTATAGCTCCTGCTTCACACACAAACTTAGCTGCGCCGCACGCCCCCCCAGGGGGGGGCCCCCCACCGTCCCTCTCTCCCAACCCCCCCGCCGTCCCTCTCTCCCAACCCGCCCGCCGTCCCTCTCTCCCAACCCCCCCGCCGTCCCTCTCTCTCTCCTTCCCCTACCAGCCGTCTCTCTCCCCTCCCCCCCCAGCCGTCTCTCACCCCCTCCCCCCACCCCCAGCCGCCTCTCTCCCCCTCCCCACCCCCCAGCCGCCTCTCTCCCCCTCCCCACCCCCCAGCCGCCTCTCTCCCCTCACCCCTTGCGTACCTGTATATTGTATTCTAGGACTATGAATACAATATGGCGGCTTCGCACCTCGGTCTGTGCATTGTGTATAGAGATGAGCATTCTGGGTCTTGTAGTTCAGTGTGCAGCATTCCGATTTTTTCCCTCGATATATCGACTTTTCGATATATCGCTATTTTTGAAATGCCTATATCGGCGTATCGATATGAAAATTATATCGGGTTTTAGCGATATCGATATATCGCCGCACCCTACTATCACATTAACTGGCAAAGACTTGTTGGATGTCTCTCTTGCTCAGTATCCCAACACCTCCAATGTACAGTTCTGATATGCTATCCTGCGTGTGTTCGAAAGCTTCTGGTTTGGCTGGAATCAAATGGGATGCTACCTGCATGAAAAGTATTATCTTGATGCAGGTTTTTGTAGATTGCAACTGAGTTGCATTTAAAACTGCAGTATCATTATTTGTGATTATTTGCAAAATATTGTTTTACAGAACATAAAGTTATAATAGTTGGCCTGGACAATGTAGGGAAGACTACCATCCTTTATCAAAGAAGAATTCAGTGGGGGTCTTATTGAAACATAAGATTCTTAAAGGGCTAGATAAAGTAGGCACTGAGGGACTGTTGCCCCTGGTAGGAGAATCTATAACCAGGGATCACAGTCTTAAAATTAAGGGTCAGCCTTTCAGAACAGAGTTGAGGAAACATTTCTTCACTCAGAGGGTAGTGAATTTATGGAATTCACTACCCCAGAAGGCTGTAGATGCTCAGCCCTTGAACATTTTCAGGATTAGGGGATATGGGGATAGGGCAGGTAATCAGAGTTAGGTGAGAAGATCAGCCATGATCTTATTGAATGGCGGGGCAGGCTCGAAGGGCTGAATGGCCTACTCCTGCTCCTAATTCTTATGTTCTTAATTGTAAGTAATGTCTCTTTTGCATGTTTAGTAACAAAGTAATAATGTGTTGTGCCGTCAGGACTTCACGGTGTCTTACTGTGATTTGTAGGGACATAGTTGCAGTCCAACAATCCAGATGCTGTACTTAACTAACATTTGAGATTTTATAAGATGATTGTAAGTAAGTACCAGTAATCCTTAAGTTTATATAGCGCTTTTCACATCTTATCAACGTCCCAAAGCGCTTCACAGAGTTTGGGGAAGGAAAGTAGGAAAATTAACTATATGTTTGGGCGATTAACAGTGTGTTAAAAATCAAATTCTTGAACATATTTACTCACATATTTTCCTCCTTACGAAGTAGGAGTTTTGTTAATGAGATTTCGTAACATCACTTTCTCAAGTTTTCTCTGGCCTCTTATCTCATTCCTGTCTTTGGTTTTTTTTAATATAAAATATATATATTTTACACTACACACAATGCACCTCAGTCTGTGCATTGTGTATAGAGATGAGTATTCTGGGTCTTGTAGTTCAGTGTGTGTGCATTCTGATTTTTTTCCCTCGATATATCGACTTTTCGATATATCAATATTTTTGAAATGCCTATATCGGCGTATCAATATGAAAATTATATCGGGTTTTAGCGATATATCGATATTACGCCAGACCCTACTCTGCACCAGACAGGTTTTGTTCACACATAAGCAGCTTGTACTGGCACTCCCAGCCATCAAGTTACTTGATTCTTCAAAAACGACCCAGCAACAAACGGACAAATTATGCAATGTCAGGAGCTCAAGAGTTACAGATCCACATTCTGCTCTCTGAACATCATGAATTTGGCTGCCGCGTTTCGTCCACAAGTATACAGTTGGCTTTCCTGCTCTCCTTCCCCCTACCCTTGCCATCCTTCCCCCCCGGCCCCACTTCCATGACTCTTTGTGGGACACTGCTGTGCGCAGTTTGGCTGCCGCGTTTCTCCCACAAATATACAGTCAATTTTCCCCTCTCTTCATCCTGCCCCGACACCCCACCCCCTGCTCTCGTCCCTACCTAACTGTACAGCGCTTGGGACGTCCTCTCGACGTGAAAGGCGCTATATAAATTAAGTTTTGATTGGTTAACTGATCCCAGCGAGCCCCTGCCTCAATCCTTCCCCCACTTCGTTCAAGACTCGTCTCAAGATGCACTTTGACTGATTGCACTTGTGTTCATCTTTCCACTCCTGGATCCCTTTTAGCTCCTACTGTGAGCCAGCTTCGAGGTATCATCTCGACAGGAAAGGTCCTACAGTAATATCAATTGTGTTCTATCTAACTGGATGAATTCTGCAACACACACACACAATGCCAACATCTGTTGCACATTCTCTATTATGATCAGAGAATAATTTGTTGCCCAATGCTGACTTGGAAGACCCACAGCCCTCCATTCCCTATCTTAACACAATTCATGGCGCTTCCACAAGAATGTTAACACACAATTGAGATTTCACAGCAGCCCAGCCCCTCAGGGCCCCCACGGCGGTGACAAGAGTCGCTAACCACACCTGCTTCACAATCTCCACAGTCCATTAACGGGCAGGTGCTGAGCGGTTTCCAGACAATTCCCCACCGGGAAGGAGAGGTGGAGGGAAGCCGCTTCCCTCACTCTGGTCCGGGGGGGGGAGAAAGGTTGGGGTTAGTGGCTTGGGCCGCCCGGAGAATTAAATGCAAGTTGTTGTTGTTGTAGTCTGCTTTCTGAAAGCTGTCTCTCACGAGTTTCCCCCCCCCCCCCGACACAAACATCCTAAAGACATAAGTTACAGCAGCCCGTAACTAGTAGCATGAGCAGAAATCCCTCAACGAGAAGTCATCTAAAACTTTGCGAAAGGAAGATATAAACGTGCAACACACACACACACATTGTTTTCCAAATACACTGTAGTGTATACGGAATTCCCCATTGAGCGATTTCGGTTCTTTTCTTTTGCAACCATGGGATTGCCCGGAAATTTCAAGGAATAAAGAGTTTGCAAACTCGCTCCTTGTGTGGCTCGATATTCTATATGCACATCTGCAGCTCGGTCCTCAGCAGCGAACTCACTCACTCACTCCTCCCCGCTGAGAATCAACATAACAAGGGAACATGACAAGGTGGGCTCTGGTGACACGGCAGCCACAGGCCAGACCCCAGAGACACAGATGGAGATGAAGGCTCGACTCCTACCTTGGTTACAAAAGAAGCTCCGAAACCTGGAGAACAGGTGTCGGCTCCAGCCCCCGGCTCCAGCTGCCGTTGGCGACTTCCACACCTCTCCCCGTCTCCCCGATATGAAGGTAAACCCTGGCCGTCCAAGAGGTTTGCGCCACCGCGAAGAGCTCTCTCTCACACCCGCCAGATTCGCAACGCGTCGAGTCCAGGATTTTTTTAATTTTTTTTAAACAAATATATATTTTTTTTGTTAAAAACATATAGATTTGTTTTTTAAACCTTCCCCGTGACATCTAAGTCGCGTCGAGTCCAGGAACTCTGTCGTTCTGCCTCAACGACCTCCTCTCGCACCACGGCTGGTTTAAATCCGTTATCCCGCGAGCGGCGTCGCGAGCAACGTCAGCACGCACGCCACCGTACTGTGGGAACGTCATTTAAGTTCAGTGGCTGGGAGTGGGAGCCTGCAGAGGGCGTTGCAGTGGGAGGGAGGGAGCTGAGCGGCTTTGGCGGTGCGAGTGAGTGAGTGAGTGAGTGAGTGAGTGAGAGGAGTTGTTGCTGTTTGAAGTGAGGTACAGTGCAGTGTGTGGGGCTGGGGCAGCGCGCGGGGGCACACAGGGACAATAGGAGCGCGAGGCTGAGTGACAGACAGAGGCAGGGAGGGAACTGGCGCCTGATTCACTCCTTCCCTCCCTCACTGCACACACACACACACAGATAGGGCTCTGCACAGAGGCATTGGCGCCTGATTTCACCTCACTGTACACACACATACACACAGAGGCAGCGAGAGCCCGGTAGTAGCTACAGGCATTGGCGCCCGATTCACTCCCTCCCTCACTGCACACCCAGACTCCAGCCAAGCGACAACACAAGAAACCCACACCCCCAGCAAACAAGGGGGACCCAGCCTGCACGCCAGGGCACCCGCGACTTCTCACAGCTTTGTGGTAAAAAAAAAGTCTCGTCATCTTTACTCGTATAAATAAATATATATATATAGATATTTAATCTTTTTAATTAAAGTTGTTCTTGAATGTGAGGGCTTTTTTGTTTGCATTTGGCCTAAGTCAGTTGTAGCTACAAGAAGAGTCACTCATTATTAAGGTTTAATCGTGTTCTTTTGCTGTGTTGTTTTGCCATTGTTATTCACGAATTGGTGCTTGTTGGTAGTAATGGGGCATTTTGTTCCCTGTTATTGGGACTGTGCTCCCTTCTTCCCCCCCCCCCTCCCCCCCCATTGGCTATGGCATCTTTATTTCGGACTTCAAGCGCTCTGAGACACTAACTTGGTGAAGCGAGCGAAATAAATCCAAGTTGTTGTCATCTGTACTTTGTTGAACACATTTTGCCCACTAAATGCACAGTCACTCCACTTTACAGTGTAGCCTGTGAAGCGCTTCGAGATGTCTCAACGACGTGATAAGGCGCAATATGAAATCTAAAGCCTATTATTATTAAATGCTGTTGACCACACTCCATTCCGGTCACTGAAGTTATTCAGACTCTTCTTTAAAAGGGTGGTTGCCATTTATAGGTGGGTGGTATCCAGCATATGACTTTATATATGACCTCTTTCGTACCCAGATTCTTCAGAGCCCGACCCGGATGCGTTATTCACTGATTCCACAAAATAAGAGGCTATTCCGCGTACGTGTGTCTGAGTATTAATTAAAGTAATTCGATATACCTGAGTCTAGTCATGGCCTTGGTCAGCATCTAGAGATGAAACATATACAAATGTACAACACGCCCACAAATACACAGTCAGTTCACTTCATAATATATTCTGTGAAGCGTTTTGAGACGTCTAGAAGACGTTAAAAATGCTCCATCAAAATGCAAGGATTATTATTTATATTATTACTCTGGGCAGAGACCCAATGAGTCTCAGAATATGGCTTGTCCCTCCCTGTTACCTCAACATTCCATCAAACATCCTATCCTTCCCTGTCTTTCTTCCCCGTTCCAACCTTTTAGCCCCATATTTGATCAGTGTAGCTAACAAAATACAGATTAAAACAATTTCCTTCAACTAAATGTCACCATATCTGAAGCTGTCCTGCTTGGCTCCACCCAGCACCTCCAGCTCTAACACTGGTAATCAACCGGCCAGCTGCTCACTCTAGCTCACTCTTCTAAATCGCTGCATTGCACACCCTCTCCTTCACTTTAAAAACTTACCTCTTTGCCTGCCCTTTGGAACACGTACATCCTAAGCGCTCCTACCCCCTCATGTATTGGATATCATCATTACCACACAGCAAATTTTCCCCATTTAGCCAAAAGGCAAATGTGTACCTAATCAATGCTCATACACTATTTTTTGATTGGATTTGACATTTATTTTTTCAGTCATGCTTATCGGTTGATATAATAGAGGATTGTGGTTTTATCCACAAATATACAGTCAATTCACTTGATAGTATATTCTGTGAAGCGCTTTGAGGCATCTAGAAAACATGAAAAGGCTATACCAAATGTAAGGATTATTATTATAGCCTTGTTAATGTTTCCACAGAAATAATTGTCTCATGCTAATCTATGGTTTCCTTGTATTATGTACAGTACGGTATTTATGGCTCTTACTCATCCCCTCAAAGTTTGGGTGATTCTAAGCATTGGTTTTCCGCTAGAACATTGTGATATCAGATTTGAGTTAGATATAATAGCTTGTTATAAGAGATGATTTTTAAAATATACTTTATACCATAGACCAGGCCATTGGTGGTAGAGATTACAAGTACAGTACAACAGTAAGCTTTTCTTTTTTGAAAACGAGGATACCTGAGGTGACTGGAACCATTAAGCTTAATGCTTGCAACTTTTTATATTCAGCGCTCATTCAAAATCTTTTTACAATTAGAATATTGGCAACTCTCTGTGGAAGATTCCTTAATGACCCCATGCATCAGTGTTCAGTGACACACTGGAAGACAATGTATTTCACTGCCTCTTTTAATGTGTTAAATCTAATGTCCTTAACTCTTCATTATTATGACTGCCATTTTTTAGGAGAGAGGGATGCTCTCTACTTATCCTACTAATCCCAAGTGCAATTATGGATCTAGTTTCTGACAAAGAAACATGGTTCTCTTTTATGACTTTTAACTACTACTGCTGTAATATATTTCAGAATGGTGTTTCAGTTTGGAAATGTTTTTAAATTTAAACTGCTCTCCAAAGAACCAAAGCCAGGAAACCAGAAAATGAAAGAAGTACTTTAGAAGCCAAGCTTGAATTTTAAATTGTAGGTTGTAAGGGGTAAATTACATTTGAGGATCAGAGTGTTGTTTAGAACATTGCCTCAGGAAAAGTACTGTTGGGAAAATAGATGAAGGCTTGGGATTTGAGTCAGATACTCCACTTGACAAAAGAGCTGGAGCTAATTAGTTTGTTTCTCTTTTATTCTTTGGGCTTTGCAGTCTTAGATTCATAGAGGGTTGTAACAAATGCAGATAGTGATATTCAGTGAAATTTATGTTTTTTTATTACTATGCAGGAAGTTACCCTGTGTTGTTTGCAAGACTTGACGTATTCTTCTTTACTCAGATGACAAATTTATGAAGAGATAGCCATGGACAGTGGCGATAAAAGAAATCTAGATTATCTTTACTGTGATCTTTTGGAACAGGACAGTTTTGGTAAGAAAGTACAATATTTCATTGTTTTATTTTATTTTTTAAAATTCTGTCTGACTAGTGAATGGTGGGCTAGACCTTGCTTAACGTTGCTTCGGTCTACGTTGCTGATACACAGGGAACATATATTCATTTAACGTCATATTCGCGTGGGTAGAAACAAACTATTTATTTGCTATTGTGCCCCCTTTCCATCTGTTGGCGAACGACCATAATAGCGAACATCGCAATGTTAAATGAATATATGTTCCCACTATATCAGCAATGTAATAACGAAAAAAAGTTAACCAAGGCAACGTTAAGCTGCGTATACCTACACCACATTAAACTTCACACCTTGTAGAAGAATTTCTGTGTTGTGCTTTCCCAGAAAATAGAATTTATGTCCATGGATTTTATATTCGGGCTATTCAATACTTTCAATTATTTTTCAATTTTGTTGCAATTTTCGCAGTATTTATTGTTGCCCTTGTTTTTCTGAAATTTGCAGTTTCTCCAGCAAGGTCGGAAAGTGAAACGTCTGTGGATATCTATGATGGTCTGGACATTAGCCATAATGGAGGAGGGCTGTCTACTTCATGTATGTTTAAAATAACTTGTATTAATGCTAGTTAAGTATTTGGGTGGGAGTTATGTGACAGCAAGCATGAAAACAAAAAGAAAGTTTGAATTCCTGCTAATATATAAATATATATACACACAATGCTGGTATATGGATAAATTAATAATTGAATCTAAAAATAATGTGTTTTGAGATTGGACGGAGGGGCACACACTCAGTCCAAGGACCAGTTGTAGGCATTTCATACATGTTTTTTTTTGCTTGTGCTTGAAATGCTGGACTTTGTAAATAGGGGAGGAATCTTCTAATGGCAGAAAACAGATTGTGTAGCATTCAAGGAGAAGTCCTCCAAAAGGATTAAAATCTCTTAACTGCTATTAGGAGAAAATATTGATCTGGAGCCTAAACCCAGGCCCTGCAGATTTGGGGGTTGCTGATATCACAGCACTTCATCCATCCATTCTCCTCTCCACTCACTCCTCCTATCTGTACTGAGTGGCAGGTCCACAGGCATCAGCCATTGAGTGACTGGTAAAGGGTGAGGCGTGCATGTCAGAGACTATGGAAGCAACAACCCATTCCTACACGGGGTTACTCCGTAGTATTTGGGATTTGGTACACAGCCTGATTTCTTTCAGGCTGTGTACCAAATCCCAAATATAAGTAATTAAAAGTACCACCACAACAATGCTTATGTATCAACGCATAGCTCACAATGACTTAAGTTGACCAAACCAAATGCTGTGGGAGAGATAGTGTAGCAAGGTCCAATTTAATCTCCATAATAATCCAAATGTAAATCCATCAAAAGGTATCCAAGAATTGTTATACAGTTGCCAGTTCAACATCCGAAAGTATCCAGGATTATTGTGCCTTTCCCAGTTCAATATGCAAGTATCACTGTGTGTCTTAAGTTGCTCCACTCATTGTCTTGATCTTCTCTTTCGAAGCTGGAACATGCATTCGCGACTCCCAAGTTCCAATTTCTCCTTTCTCCCACTTCTTCCTCAAATCAATCTCTTTACCAGTTCATTAGGTGACCTTTCACCCATTGTCCTTTGCAAGATGGTTCCTCTGCAAAAGCAAATGCAACACAGCTCCCACTCCAGCTACAGACCATTTCTCCGTGAGAAAATTATCAATAAGGACTGAAAACACTTTGTTATTTATAAACAGTCTTTTGTTTCTTCTACAAAGCTAGTCATAACCAAGCCATCATGTACAATTGATGACATATGTCTCGCATATATGTACATCACTAATATAATTTGAGATTATTTAACACATTAATTACAGTAATGGGCAGTATGGAGGCATACTTTCTCTTTTTTTAAGATGACTTTGCATCCTGAATGAATACATGAAGCAATTTAGTTTCAAACATATCATCATAAAAGAGCTCATAAACCTGATAATTTAAATGGTATCCTAACAAGGAAGAAAAGAAGACAAAGAAGGAGAACTTCCAAGTCAACAGAAACCAGGAGTACAACATCACAGAAGTACTGGCAAAACAATAAAGAGATAAAGAAATCTTGTTTCAAATTCCTAAATTGCATTAAATTCTAGGAGTGTGGGGGGAAAGGAAAGATAAATGTTGAGTATTGAGTACCAGCATAAGTTGAGTATTGTCAGGGATTTGGATGGAGAGTCGAGAGATCCATTCCACACCCTAGTTATAAACATGAGGAAATTGGGATTTTTAAATTGATAATCTCCAACGCTCCCCCCACCACCAAAATCCAGAGAATACAAAACACAATAGCCAAACAATGAGGCAAGAATGAAAAACTAGCAAGAAAAGAAGGTGGCAGAATTCATAGTGTTGAAGTGGTCAGTATACGACTGAGAACATAATTGGATTGGAAATAACACTTTAAAGGGGTTAATAAGGGGGACTTAACAAGTCATCGCTTCCCCACCATGCATTTTTTTGAGGATAGGATGGAAGGTTAGATTGATCTGTAGTATATATGGCAGTGCATACATTACCATCATCACTAACTGGTTAAAAATGCTCAAATGCTATAGTTGCACAACATCTCAAAGTGATTCATAGGTGATTATTGTCAAAGTGGTGACTGTTTTGTAAGCAAACATAGCAGCCATTTGTGCAAGCAAGATCCCACAAGTCACTGAAGTGAGTAACCAATTTATTTGGAAGATTATTGACCAGGAAACTCACTTTTCTTTTCCTATAATGTCATTGGATCTTTAACATTCACCTGAGAACAGAATGTGGAGTGTTAGCTATTCTGTGTTTGGAGGCTAATGGGACACTGGCTCATGTACAGTACATCCCATATTCTGACCATCTATCCTTAACTGGCATGATTTGGAGAGAGCAGCTACGGAAGAGGGGAGGAAGTTGCTGAAAGATTTTGGCGTGGATGTTCTCATCTACTTCCTACTTGGTTGGTTTTAGAGCAGCATTTATTGGTGTTGGGATACAAGCAGGTGACCTCGGAGTTTGCTCAATGTGTGCTTTGCAATATGCTCTACTTTGTGATGTTGCTTGTTTTTCTTTTAAAAAGGCTCCTATTCTTAAGGTAATTTACTGAGTCCTCTAATAGGCTTGTGTTATTCTTACAGATGAAGCTGCAGGAGAGAATACACCAGCTAGGGACTGTTTTGATCTGTATGAGGAGATTCTCACTGAAGAGGGGACGGCAAAAGAAACCTCCTTCAAAGAGGTAACCCTTGGTTGCAGGAAAGCTGCTTGCAAGCTTTTCTGACTGACAAATTACTGGTCAGCCTTAAAATATGATCCTCATGGATTTTTTTTGACAGTTTCAGAAAAGGTTTTTGGAACGAGAGAAACAAGTTGGAGAGTTGATGGAAAAAATGCAAGAATTACAAACACAGGTAAACAAACAACAACAACAACAACAATTTACATTTATAGAGCGCCTTTCACGTCGGGAGGACGTCCCAAGGCGCTGAACAGGAGGCGTGTGACCCGAGCTGGGAGGGGAGTGTTTGGGAAGGGGTGAAACACGAAGGGGAGGTAAAAGAGTTTGGGGTGGAACAAAAGGCACGATCGAAGAGGAAAGTCTTCAAACCGGCCTTGAAAGAGGAAAGGGAAGAGACGAAACGGAGGGATTGAGGGATGGCATTCCATAAGGTGGGAGCGGAGAAACTGAAGGCCCGGCCTCCGATGGTGGGGCGGTTCGGGCGGGGGGCTTGGAGCAGGCCAAGTCCTGTTGAACGGAGGGTCCGGGTGGACAAACTACACATTACTCTTCAGACTTGATGTTTGTGCAAATTGTAACTTACCTGTTTACACCATCAAGAGCTATTGAATACAGAGACCAGCATACTCTTTAAATTTCTGCATTTCTATGCAATACAGTAAACTCCTGATAACTCCGCATTCAAAGAGGAAATAACTCAGCCTCTGGTTATCCAGATTGGTTAGGGAGGCATGGCTCCTCCCAGCTCATGATAGGATGCTATGCTTGTTGCCGGCACTTGGTGGAGGTTAAGCATGCTCAGATTATAATAATACTTGCATTAGATATAGCATTTTTCACATCTAGATGTCTCAAAGCGCTTCACAGAATATACTGTAAAGTGAACTGACTGTATATTTTTGTGGGTGAAACATGGCAAGTAATTGCGCACAGCAGTGTCCCGCCAACAGTTGTGGATTGAAATTACCAATTTATTATTATTGATTTTTTGAGGGATTAGTATTAGGCACGTGGAGTAAGGAAACTTGCCCAAGGTTTCCTCCTGCCTGGAATCGAATCCAGGTCTCTCGCTTGCAAGGTAAGTGCTCTCACCACTGAGCTACAGACTCGTGCCACAGACCTCTGACATTGTAGGGCCAGACTAAACATCTGAAGTAAGCCTTACAAGAATTTCTAGAATTCAACTCGTTATATGATAAGCGGACTGACCAGTCAAGTGGAGACATTCATGAACATTTTTCATAGGAAGAAGCCAAGATATTCACCGCCATGGCATCTTAAGTGGTTGTGACAAGTTAAGACAGGTCGAGTTATGAGAAATTTACTGTAGTTTCTGGCCCCTCCTTGAATAATGTCCAGTTTGATGATCTCTCCTAATGTGCTCCTGAAATCAATTGCTCAGAACTACTTAAATATGTCTACTTCCCCGTGATGCAAGAGTGATTTTTCATTTTTTTCATTTATAATACAAATTCACAATTATATAGTGCCTTTCATGTCAAGACACCATCACAAGGCCCTAAGCCCAAACCACTGACCAATTTTATAGCCACCCTGATTGAGATCAGCTAACGCAGTAAAAGCACTGGAGCAAACCTAAAACCTTATTGCTTCTTGATTCAAACAGCTCAGCTACTCAAGGTGGCTCCATTTTTGCACATGTAGATATTGCTATAACCATCAGGACATCTAACGTTTTCTTTGGTGGCTTTGTGCGCTGTGGCTCAGCCTTTAAATTGAATCCTGAAAAGCAATGTGCTGATTGTATGTGTAAAAAGTACAAGTGGAATATTGCACTTGTGACTAATTGAATCAGAAATTTGAGTTATCGAATGGTCTGTTTCGATTTTGCTTCTTCCCAGAACTCCACCCTGGCGAATGAAAACATCCAGCTGAAGAAAAACATGTCAGCACTTATTAAAACTGCTCGTCTGGAAGTTGTCCGCAAGGATGAAGAAATCAATCGGCTGAACCGGAGGTAAAATGGTCCCTGAACAAATAGTTGACACTGAGCATGAAATGTACTGTAGATCCGAAATGGTAGCAAGTTGATGGAGTCATGTACAGAACACATTTAAACTTACTCAGCGCAACAATGCTCCCAAGCACTTTTTTCCTTGGATATTTGGGTTGAATTTATTCTCCAAAGTACCAGATTTCATTGCTGAGGTATATTTGGACCAACTTTAATGATTCAGAAAGTACAGTATTGTACACGTAAAGTACAATGTATTTTTAACTCTGGCTCCAACTGCATGGACACTAATTGTTCGGTCTTGATGTGTCACTTGGTTCTGTCCTTACACCCCTTCCCCCATCTGCCCAGCTGTCCTTCAAAGTGAATAATCAGTCCATTAGGTTTTTTGCAACCCAGAATTTCACCACTGGTTATCAAACCTTCAGCCACTTCACATTGGCCTGCTGGAAAGCTCTTACATAATATTCCTTGAATCCCAAATCCTCTTATAAACTTATCTAGTTCAACTTTTGGTCAACATTCTTGACTCCCACTTAGTTTCGCTGCTCAGTGCTTCCATTCGTATTTGTTAAATGCTTTAAGTGTCCATTCTGCGCAAAAGTGTCCATTCTGCGCTTTGTAAATGCAAGTTGTAGTATGTTTTTTTTTTAACATTCAGTTACATTTAAGTACTGTACATGTATTTTCTCCGGGAGAACCCCTCTTGGAATGCAATTTGTTATAAAGCAGGGTTCCGTGAAGCACAAATGGGGGTATGGTGGATACACCACATTCACTAGGCATACCTTAGCTCTCATGCTAGCAACGGTTGATTTTTCACTCAGCAACACCAATTATTGTGGCCCCATTATTATAATAATTATTTTAAAAATCCTTGCATTTGGTATCACGCTTTTCACATCTTTTAGACGTCTCAAAGCGCTTCACAGAATATACTGTAAAGTGAATTGACTGTATTTGTAGGCGAAATGTAGCAGCAAATTGTGTACAGCAGCGTCCCACAAACATTCGTGGATTGAGTGACTCATCATAGAATCATAGAATCTTATGGCACAAAAGGAGGCCATTTGGCCCATCGAGTCTGTGCCAGCTCTTTAAAAAGAGCAATTTAATCCCACTCCCCATAACCTGGCAAACCCATCCTCCCCAAAGGGTGATTTATAGTGGGGGGTTTCCTGAGAGATTATTATCAGACGTGTGGAGTAAGGAAACTTGCCCAAGGTTTCACCTGGTCTGGAATTGATCCCAGGTATCATGCTTGCAAGGCGTATGCTCTAACCACTGAGCTACAGCACTCCATATTATAACATGGTTTGGGCTTTTAGAATACCCCAACCCCCTTTCCACCCCGACCCCCCCCCCCCCCCCCCCAACTGTACAATAACAGTCTGCACCCCACAACCTCTCTGACCTCTCTCCTCACAACAGCACCGGTTGCCTTCGCTCTACCAGATCTGGCCTCCTTGTCCCCCGAATCCTCCGTTCCACACTCGGCGGCCTTTAGCCACTATGCCCTGAGGCTCTGGAACTCACTCACCTCGCCCCCTCTCTTCCTACTTTCAGGTCTCGGCTGAAGGCCTTTCGATCATCTTCTTCTCCCCTGCCCACCCCCCCCCCCCGGCTTGGCCCCAGGATCTGTTATTGGGAAGCGCTCTGAGACGCCGTCCGGTGTGGAGGGAGCTATATAAGTCCAAGTTGTTATGTTGCATTAGGGATGCAGAATTATGTCTGTATACCAGTAGAATTAAATTTGTGTTTTATTTAACCAGAGAGTCCATGAATTGGATTGGTCAACGCAGTCATTCCACTCTTCCTCCTGGATCGTTCAATGTTCCAGCTTTACCACGGACTGCAAAAAACGCGCATCCTGGTAAAGTTCGTCCTTGTCCCTCCAGACCTGGAAATGTTGAACCAAGCCCGGCAATCGCTTGTTTGAACAAAGTGGGTAAATGTTTGCCAACTGAGCTGCATAAAGCACAAACTAATATTTCAGAATCCAAAAGACAGTGGTGTTTACGAAAAAGCATATCATCTCTTTCCAACCCTGAGCTACCTCCATGCGGCGACCTTCCAATTAGGCCTCCGGCACATCAAGACAATGTTCCACCTAGGTTAAAAATTCCAGGTGTGGATACAATGGGACCTTTTCCTTTTGAGGCAAGGGGAGTGGTTGAAAAAATAAACATCCCAAATTCTGAAAAATATACAAATGTTGAAAAGGCAAATGGCTGCGTTGGAAATAAGAATAAAGAAGTCGATACTCTGGCAAAGATTAATAAAGCTGAACAACCTTGCCAGAGAACAAAACTGCAATCTGAAATGAAAGACCTGATAAGACGCAACCCGGAGAAAAGGGACCAGATTGGGAATCACTTTAGTCAGGACACTTCCAAAGGCAGTCCAGAGATGAGAGACAAGAGAACATCTGCGGAGAAGGAGGGAAAGCATAAACTCCGAGAGGAAAGGCATAAAGACAAAGAGGCAAAGAGAAGAGATGCCAGAGAAAAAGAGCTGAGGACAGACAGGAAAAAAGATTGGCAAAGTGATCAGGAAGACAGTAAAAATAAGCCATGGGACAACCGTGCGAGAAGTCGGCTGCTTGAAAAGGAAAGGGAACCGGAAAAACGACGATCTGAAAAGATGAGAGAATGGCTTAAACGGGTGTCTCCTCTGAGCCTTCGGAAAAGCAGTAGAGGAGTCGTGAGCACAGACAGGGAACACACTTCTAAAGAGAGGCGAGAGCGAAAGGTTACGAGCGAGAAGTCGAGAAAGGAGATTCGGAACCCCAAAGGGGACAGGGACCAAAAGAGTAAATGTTCAAACCGGAATGAACGAGGCACTGCGAGCACCAACGAGAATAGTAAAAGAAGTGTTGGAAATGACCGAAATCTAAAAAGAGATGAAAATAAACAGAAAAAAGACAAATGCGAGCAGAAAGAAGACAAATGCGAGCGCAAAGATGATCGAAGAGACCATAGCCATGGCGGGCATTGTACAAGAGATGGAAAAGATGTTGCGAGAAGAGAGACGGAGCAGAGAGGAGGGAAAGACAAAACAAGGTTGGTTGACATCAGTGAGGATATGTCAGAAGAATCTCAAGCGGTTGACTCGAAGAATGGAAGGTCACATGTAAATCGTGCAGATAACTTGCAAACTCCAGCAATTGCACAAAGTTTATCAAAGGCCACAGATCCTAAATTGCAGTTCATGGAGACTTTGCAACTAACAGTCTCTCCTGTAAAGCAGCTGTCATCTGTGCCTTGTAAAGTGAGTCTTGAAAAGCAGTGTAGCCCCGAAGCTGGTGGTGAGGAGGCTTCAGTAAGAAATACTTGCTTGTCTGAGGAGCCCAGCTTCAATTCCGAGCAGCTTTTTGAGACAGTTGAAGAAATTGAAGCAGAGGAGTCATTTTGCCAAGCCGTTGAGTCACCAATGGGGACCTCCAAGGTTCAAACTTCTCAAACGGATCTGAAAGGGGCCAAATCAGAAATTCCATCTGACTCACAACCAGAACAGGATGAGGAAGAAGAAGAGAGTGACCCGAAAGTTGTTTTGGAGGAGAGCGTGCCGCTTTGGACTGTAATCTCTGAATGCTCTGCAGATGACCCCGAAACTTTAACTCAAGTTGTTGTGGAGACCATTGGAACTGTGGAAGTTACCAGCGAAGAGCTTTCCCCAGTTAATAGAAATGCAGAGGTAGTTATGGACAGAGGCCAGGCACAACCCATAAAACAACCTGAATGGATCGACTATGATGATTGCGGTGAAGTGGCTGAAAAATTGGAACACTTTACGGAAGTGGACCTGGTTCCCGCCAGCATTGAGAGAGAACTTGGAGAGAGCTTGGAGCAGCCAGCGGAAATCAACAACAATGTTGCTAATGGAAAGCTCGAAGCTTCAAATACATGTTTAGATGTACGTGGACTTGCTGCTGAAGAATGGGCCCAAAATATAGAACCAGATTCTACCAGCTGTGAACCTCAGCAGGCGAATATCTGTGTAGAAGTGGTTTCAGCCGCTGTGACCAAAATGCCGGTTAAAAGTGATTATGTGCCCTATGAGCAGGAAGAAAATTCCATTCAGAGCATTGACTTCAATTACATTGGGCACATCCCTTACCCCATCAGTCCACTAACCAGCCCTCTGCGACCTATAAAACCTGTGGCACTGGAGAGCTTGTGTGCACCACCCCCCATCAACCTTGAGCACAAAGGTAATACATTTTGGTAAATCTAACTTAAATTATTTTCCTTTTCTATGCTGTGTGAGGGTTGGCAATACTATCTAAAAATTGAATTGTGATTGCTGGTGTTTTGCATCACAGTAAAATGTATATATATGCAAATCAGATTGTCTAATCAAATAACAGAGATGTAGACAAAAGGACCCTACACCATAATCTGTATTACAGTAAAAGCCTGTTTATCTGGCACCCGCGGGACCTGACCTTTTCGGATCCAACTCCGAAAACCCAACACAAAAAAACAAACTTATTTTAACACATGCCATATTAATAATAGACTAAATAATAACAGACTTTTGTTATTCACCTAAAAATCACCTTTGCTGATAGCTGTACCTGTAAAGTACTCTTGTGCAACAATCGATTCATTAAATGCACCACCGTGATTGTGCCGGATAACATCCGGTTAATTGGATGGGGACTTTTTTTTTCGACGTACTGATTTTATGGAAGTTCTGGTTGATCGAGTCATGGATGAACAGGCTTTTACTGTACTGACAAGTTTGCCATTAGAAATCTGCCAAACACAGGTTTGAGTTCTGAACCTACTCACAAGATGGACAGGTACAGATTCAACACCTTTAATCTTATTCTAGAATATCACCTTCCATAGTCCTGTTCCAGTGCTTAATTATCCTCCGAGTAAAGGAATACCTGCTGGTGACTGTCCTAATGTTGCTCTTCACAACTCTGAATCTGTGGCTTGATCCTTCAGTCGTTGTGTATCTGAAAGTGTTGCTCTGGGTTTACCTTCCCGATTAGCCCCTTGTATACCTCTAAAAAGTCCTTTGTGAAATGTCTATTTTTAAGGTTCAAGAGTCCTAGCTTCTCTAGCTGTTTGTCATTATTCATCCCTCAAAACTGTGGTGAACCTTCTTGTAGTTTTTCTTCATCCTTCGTCTCTTCTTTGCATTGCCTCTAGGGCCCTGTGTGCCCTGACGGTGGATGCAAAAACTTTCTAAGGACTTTGTGAAGCAAACCTATTGGTACAATAAACCAACAATGAATTTCATATCACAGGGGTTTCAAGTAGGATAAATATTCTTTAAAAAAAATCACAAACAAACTTTCTTTTTACAAAATAAAGTGAGTTTAATTGCCGTGAACACTTACATGAATGATCAAGCTTTTTACTGTGATTTTCGTGATATTTGAGGATTCTTATAAAGGAGAAAAGCCATTATTAGTAATGTCACTCAGTCTATTCAGATGCCTGGAGTGGGATGACTAAATTACACTGGTGTAGAGGTACTCTTCTAAAACTGGCAAGTTAGACGGAGATTTGCATCTAACTTGAGATGCAGACCTGAGGTAAAATTACCATTACCATCTCTCAACTGTATGAGTAGGCGTAGCAGTAAAGCACATAAATATATTGTACATACAATTTATCAATTGTTCAGAACTTAATTTTTCTTGCTTTGTCCTGTGTGAAGATTCTGAACCTGAACTGCAAGAGGGTAATGACCCAAGGAGCTGTGCTTTGGAGTTAAATAAAGAAAATTGTCAGCCAGTGGGCAACCCGGGAGGGAAGGCTTCTACCAAAGAATCTTTGCCCGAAGAACTAGAAGAAGGAGAAATTGTAAGTGACGAAGAGGAGTGTGCATCTCCCACACAAACATCTGGGTGTAACATTCAGGCCCCAAAAGGGAATGATAGCCAAGAGAAGAGTAAACCAAACAACAACTTGCCTAAGAAGAAGAGATCGATGAATTATGAAAAGCCAACTGCAAAGTCGATTGTTAAGTGCTCCCCCACTAAGTACTCGACCAAAACTAAGGATGCAATTAGAGGAGATCAATTGGATAAGATGAACTCCAGGTTATCGGATCAAAAGAGTGAATGGCCAAAGAGTTTGGCCTCTCCAGGGAGTTCTGTGGAGAGAAATCGGGTTAAATCTGCAGCATCCGTCCTAATGGAATCATTAATGGTCACTCGGAAGAATTTCCGGAAGAGGTACATGAAGCTACATAAACAGTTTGAAATCCGCAGTTTCCAACGGATTATTGAAATTGCCTTTGCAGACTTCACAACCATTGTGAAACAGACAGATTTTCCACAGTCTCGGCAGCATCTGAAGTCCTCCATCTGTGTAGCAATTGAGACTATGCTGTCCCGGGTAAAATGCAATGGAATTGTTAGCAGTATTTTCTCACAGCAGGCCCCAAACATGAAGGAGAAGTTGTGGATATTTGTGGAAAAGCAGTTGGATTATATGTTTAACAAGGTGCGTGAAACATTCATCTCGTGCCACAGTATAAACCTAGAACTGACCCTCGAGGAGAAAAAGAAGAGTGAGAGAATTGGCAGAAAGCGAAAGAGAGACACAATTCTTGAACACTTGAAGAAAAAATTAGAATGTAAGTTGCCAAATCCACAAGTGTCCAACTCGTCTTCAAAGTCATTTGTTGAGCATAATATACCCAATAAAAAGAACTCTGGGAAAACCAAACCAGTTAATGAGCATATTAAAGGGAAAGGAGGTGAAGTCGTGAAGAAGTATTCTAAAAATTATATGGATATTTCAGGTGATGGTGCCATAAAAAGAGGAGAATCCAAAGTATGCTCTTCAAATGGTCTGTCAGTCGCCAATGCAAACACTCCCAGCAATGCACAGATAGTTTTGAGTTCCACAAAGGAGTCCCATGACAGGGCTGAACTGGGAATCTTGACTGAACAGCAGGCCTCCACACTTACATTTAACCTGGTGAGTGATGCTCAGATGGGTGAAATATTTAAGTGTTTATTACAAGGCGCAGATTTTTTGGACCAAGGCATGGACCAAGGCACATTGGAGTGTAATTCTTGGTCAACTCCGGAAAAGGTGATATCTGCCAATGCTATGCAAGACTTGGCTGGCATTGATTCTACTCCAGATAAAACTCCAATGTTGTCTCAGGGAGACAGTCTATCCTGGGCTCCTGTTACGCCAGATAAACATGAAGTTGCCATACGACCACCCTTGAATCCAGATATTTTGGATGAAAGCTGCATGATGGAAATTCCTAGGGAGGTTGAACAAGCCAAAGGTGATACTGCGGTCAACTTGCAGGAAGACTACGATGGTCAAAAGATTCCTGAAAACAGCTGCATGAGACAAGTACAATCCTCTTTTTCCAGCATTCTGATGGAGGATCTAGCTGTTTCTCTCACAATCCCTTCTCCCTTGAAGTCGGACAGACAGATTAGCTTTCTAACCTCTCAAGATGCAGCTGCTTTGTGCGACGTAAGGACTGATGCTATACTATCAGAGAATTACTGTGAAAACACTCTCGTCGAAGAAGAGGATGCTTCAGAGCAGGACATACACTTGACTCTAGATTCGGAAAACTCCAGCAGTGGGTCAAGCAGCTCCTCGACATGGAACAATCCACTGCCATCCTCCGCTTTGCAGCACTCGCTCCATCCCCCGATGCAGGCGGTGATAATGGAGAAATCAAACGACCATTTTATTGTCAAAATAAGGTGTCGGCCGCCTAGCCCTACGGGTGCTCAGCAGGGCTCCCCTGTCCTAGCGCTGATGAAAGAGGACCAAGGAGCTGAAACAGAGGAGAGCGCTGGCTGTGGCTCAGAAATGGTTGGCGAGGAGGTGGTAGTGCCATGCAGAGATGTGGAAGCAGTGCACAGGGATTGGCAGGACCCGCTTGAACAGCCACAAGAATTGCCTGGACTTTCCTCGACTGATGGTATGCATGAGCCAGAGTTGGGATCAGATGCAGGTGCAAAGTCGCCTGGTTCACACAAACAAAGTGTGTCAGAAACAGAAGATCACAAGGGTCCTGAAGTGCAAGGGAAGCCCTGTGATAAACTGAAAGAAGCTGTCGAGGTTGTCACGCTATCTCCTGGTGATGTGACTGTGGTGGTACCACTTGATGACTGTGGTTCAGGCAACAGGAAAAGGAAGAACAGTGAGAAAGTAGATCCCGTTGCAAAAAAGTCGCGAAAGGAGGACGAGCTTTCGAAAAGCAATAAGAAAACAAGGAAAGCTAAAGACATCAGCAGCAAAAGAAATTCAGGAAAGAGAAGTCTACACAAAGCTGCCATTACTCCAGAGAAAAATGTAAATGGATCTAGTCAGTCATCTGGCTTATCGCCAACAAGCCTCCCTGCTAAGAACGTCATTAAGAAGAACGGTGAAGTTGTGGTAACGTGGACAAGGTAAGAGTGCACCGGTGGTATTTGCTCTTTTCAGGATTCACTTTGTCTGTCAATGTGACATATGAAGTATTGGTTCTTGTGAGTCACCAGATATTTAACCTTATGACTGAAGAGTCTGGCCCTCAAAGTGATGACAGTTTTAAAAACATTCCTTTATCCAGTCCAATGATAATTTAACTTCTCTTTGCTATTGAGTTTGCTTAACGGAATTCAGCGATTTTGTTTTTTTAGCTGGAAGAGGCATAGAGAAGCTAAGTATTGATTTCTGGTGAGGGTGGGTCAGGTTCAAGAATCTCTCAATAGTTGCACTGTTTGCTGTTTGCTCCTGTTGAACCAGGAATGGGACAGTTAATTTGACACTTGCTGCACAGATTACTTTTATTGTATTATCTGATGCTGAACATAACTACAGGATGATTAAATAGTCATGATAACTACCCTATTATCTTAAAAGACATTTCTTTAAGACTTATTAGACATTGTAATAGTATCTTGACTTTTTGGTGGCCTGGACCAGGCTCTGACACTGAGACACGCTGTTGAAGCTCAGCGTGGTCTTTGCATCTTAATCTAAAAAAAGTTCATCCAGAATCACTTGGTCTGGAAGATTGATCAATATAATCCTTTTTTCTTTCAATAAAATTGCTTCCATTGAATTACTTTATTCTCGAATTATCAGATAAGGAACTGGGATACCGGGACAAGTTGTTGCATTCGGGTGATTTACTGCTGAAGTCATACAGATTGTGATGAAATAAAGGCATGAATCTTTTATTTTACCTTTTATTTTCAGGGAGAATGATCGAAACATATTATTGGATTGTCAACAAAAGGGGGCAAATGAAAGAACATTCAGTTACCTAGCTACCTCGCTCGATAGGTCCCCACGTCAGGTAAATAAGATGAACTGGAAATTGTGGTGCTGGTTTAAGTTCTGAGTAAGGTTGTGTTTTGTTAACTATATTTTCAATGTAGTTTTTTATTTTATTTTTATATTTTCCGGATCATTTTGATTTCAGTGATCTTTGGGACTACAAAAATGACCAAGTTTAAAGTCGTAAGGTCGCTACAACATTGTTTGTTTCATGCATAACGTAGAGCTAGGGTTTGTGTGGTCAATGGAATGACATTGAAGAGACAATTCAGAAATGATCACGCAGAGTGCTTCATACAGTGAGGTGACAGGCAGATTGTGTCAACACAATAGAGGGAATTATGATTATTAATTGGTAGCCAGGAAGCAAATAAATTAATTGAAGCACATAAAGCACAGAAGGAGGCCATTCGGCCCATCGTGTCTGTGCCGGCTCTTTGAAAGAGCACTTTGTCGCCACCAGTGACTTCTGCTCCAGCCCCACACTGTCACCAGGGCTTTTGGCACCCTACTTTTCAATATCTACATGCTGTCACTTGGTGATATCATCCACAGACATGGAGTCAACTTCCACAAGTATGCGGATGATGCACAACTCTATCTCTCTTTCTCCACCCTCGATTCCAGGACTACTACTGTCCTGACAGACTGCCTGCCAGACATCAAGTCCTGGATAAGAGCTAACATTCTACAGTTGAACGTCAAAAAGACCAAGGCCCTACTGATTGGCTCACGCCAGTGCTTTAACACATCATGCACTGGCAGCATCAACCTCCATGATTGCCCACTCCACCTTACCAAGCCACTCAGGAATCTAGGTGTCTTGTTTGATCCTCAACTGTCTTTCCTCCTCCACATCCATGCCATGACATGCTCTGCCTTCCCTCACCTCTGCAACATTTCCCCGACTTTGCCACTTCCTCACCCCTCAGGCCGCTGAAACCCTCATTAACGCCTTCATCACATCCAGGCGTGACTACGTTAACACCCTGCTTGTCAGCCTTCCCAATTCCTCCCTCCATAGGCTGCAAATCATTCGAAACTCTGCGGCCCATGTCCTCTACCGCTCCAAGCTCTGCGACCCCATCTCCCTCATTCTGTCCTGACTCCATTGGCTCCCCGTTACCTAGAGGATTTAATTCAATATCCTGGTCCTCACCTTCAAAGCCCTACACAGCCTTGCCCCACACTAACCCCCTACCAACCTGCCCTTTCCCTCCTCTCAGCGGGCTCCAGCCTATTCCGACCCGCCCCACCATCAGCAAGCGAGCTTCTGGATACCGCAGTCCCTCCGACTCGTCCCCTCCCGTCTCAAGTCCCTCCCCTTCGACAGTCCCATCGGTTACTCCAAATCCCCTCCATTCCCTCTGCCCTCCACCGATCCCCAGCTGTGGTCTGAAACATTGACTGTCCAGCGCCTCGAGACGTCCTCCCAGGGTGAAAGGGGCAATACAAGTGTAATTTAGTTGTTGTTGTTTATACACACTCACACTCAGCAATTTTTTCTTTTAATCGTGACTGCTCATGGTAGTTGGTCAAACTGGCACAGTGGTAGCACTCGCCTCTTGAGTCATACGGTTGTGGGTTCAAGCCCCGTCCTTCTCCCAATGTACTGGCCAACAATCGGCCAAATAAAATTGGTCACTCACTTCATCGTTGTTTGTGGGACATTGTTGTGTTCAATTTGCCCACAAAATAGTCAAATAACTTTACAATAATATCCTGTGAAGCTCTTTTGAGACCTCTCAATGACGTCTCCAGCACATAGGGATTCCTCCCATGAAAGGTTGTTGTGATAAGGCACTATATCAAATGCAAGAATTTTTAAAATTAATTTCATTCCTATGTTCTGTTTACCTACAAAAATAATAATTACTCTGGACAGTTATACTATACTTGTGAATTGTTTTTAGATGTTTTAACAATAAGGCAATAGAAAAATGCAAGTTCATTCTTCCTTCATGAAGTTAAGAAATTTAGCACATTGTGTGATCTGTTAATGATTGTTAACTACTGTTGTTGTAATAAAACCATGGTGTAATGCAAGGATTTTTCTTTTTCAGGTCTCCGAAAGATTTTACCGTTTGATGAAATTATTCAAAAAATCAGAATACATGAACAGCTGAAAACTTGCATCTGAGTGATTTGTAGTTTGCTGAAGACTCTCAAATAGTTCTGGAGAAGAGAGTATTAAAGTTTCAACACGAATGTGGAAATTCAGAAATCTTTAACATAGATATTGAAATACATTGATTCTTCTAACTCATTCAAAGTTTAAAATCTATGTTTTTTTCATTGATTCAATCTCCTACCAAAACGTAGAGAAAATTTTAAATGGCTCACGTACAAAGAGAACTCAGTGGAATGTGACCGTTGATATCTTTGCACCAGAATAGATGAAACGTGACCCGCTTTCATATTTTAAACAATAGTATTTGGTTTACTCCTGCATTCATCAATTTAAGAAAACAATGATGAATATAAATTCAATGGTTATTTTTAAATGCATATTTGTTGTAATTTCTTGCATTCTCCCCCAATCCCCCCCACCACCATCTACATTTACAGGCAACCACCATGCATTACGTCCACTATGCTATGTTGTTCATTAACTATTGAGTATATGTAATTTGTACATAGTTGTTGTTCAGACAATTTATATTTTGTATGTGTATATTTGAAGATTGGTTCTGACGTTTTTGAACTTATAAACCATTCTGACCCGTTTTTACAGTGTTGCTCAATAGAATGTTGTAAATTTGTCTATATTATAAAAAAAATTGAAATAGCAAGTGTTAATGTGTGTTTCAAAAGTTGAACATTAAATGTAATTTATTTTTGCTGAGATTTGATGTGAGAAGTAAAAAGTCAATTTTTTAATTTCTGTATTTTTGTATCATATCTAGGAAAGATATGTAGAAAACTGCTCATTTCAGTTTTCTTGTGATGGTTACTGATAATCAAACTTGAAACATAATGCAGTTAAATTGGTTCATTCGGTTTCATATACTGTACTTCAAGATAATTTATAAGCATTTAATTAAAATATGTAAATTATAACTTGTTTTTACTGGTGCTGGAAGATGTAGTTCCTCTACATGCTAACTTCTTTTTAGAAAGGATAGCAATTTGATGAAGGCTAAATGTGAAGTGCTTATCATGTGTTCCTGACTGCTCATTGGGGAAATTAAATTGCCAAATTTTGTTTTTTAATCTGATTTTGAATTCCGATGTAAACTGAGTGTCACTCATTTGTATTTCTCCATCAAGTGACCTTATGTCCCTGAGCTGGTAGCAATAGATTGGGATTGGATGTTGAACTGCTGATTGGAGGGACAGGTGCACCATTTAATGTTTTTAAAAAAAAACATCTAATATCTCGACTCTTGGGGTAATATTCCAGGACAAGATCCTGAAGTGATCTTATTCTCATACACACAGTATCTAGAAATATTCATTTGGGAAATGTTCACTGCTATGAAGGATACTCTCCTCTACAATGTTCTGTTAGAGCAGTGAATTGATCTGATTTTTGTTAATCAATGCCTATTTTTCTGAACATTTTATGCATTCATTTTTTTAAAGTGCTGTGACTCATTTCAACCCAAACGTATTTCCTTTCTTAAATCTTTCAAATGTTGCTGACATTTTGACAGACATCTTCTCTATTCCTGAGGCTACATCCTGGTATTCCCAATCTTCCTCTCCCTGAAAGCAATTTGAAGGAAATAGATTTTGCTGAGAGCAACAATCCTTGCATTTCAGTCCAACAGCCTCCAAATTTCAAAAAGATAGGATTTGAAAGTTCATGGTAGAGATGGGCTTTTTGCATAGTATTTAAATATCAAGATTTCAAGTGTATAATGTGCGAACAACAACAAAATTATATTTATAGAGTTCACATTCGGAGGACGTCCCAAGGTGCAGACGATGATCTGTTGTCTATTAAGGCCTAATAAATGGGTGATTGTTGAAAATTACTGAATTGAAATATAGAAATTTCGTTTGCATATTGGATCCAACTTTTTTAAGTAAATGCCTGATATGGTAAGGAATTGCCATAACCCTTGCGTTTGACATGTGATAAAGCTGAGAACTGTGGAGCTGAGAGCCGACCGGAGTGAGTTGTGTGGGGCGAGTGAGGCACAACCAGAGTGAGAAAGAATTGACAATAATAAAATTATAATAATAATAATAATCCTTGCATTTGATATAGCGCTTTTCACATCTTATCGACGTCCCAAAGCGCTTCATAGAAAATACTGTAAAGTGAATTGACTTATTTGTGGGCGAATCGCAGCAGCCAATTGCATTATAAATTATAAATTACATTTATAGAGCGCCTTTCATATCGGGAGGATGTCCCACAGCGCTGAGTGAGACTGGGAATTAAGTGCAGAGGGGGAGGTAGGTGTAAAGTTGTAAAATATATATTATATAATGACAATAATATTTTAAAAAATGAATGTGAACATGGCTGGACAGCTGAGAACTGTTGCATGCACAGTGTGTGTCATGTGGGAACACCAAGGTGCTTTGCGTAACCTGGACATGTACTGTATGTGGGAAGTGCTTCTGGCTGGTCAAACTTGAAGAGAGACGAGTCACTACATCGTGACTAGAGGCTAGAGGCTGAGGATTTCATGGACCAAACATTTCAGGAGGTAGTCACCCCACAGCCACTGAGAGTTCAGAGGGAGAGTGACTGGGTGACAACCCAGCATGGTCGGAAGAGGCAGTGAAGAAATCCCCTGAAAGTGTGGCACTTGCAAACTGGTGTCTGTACTGAATACTGATGAGGGTATTGATACCTTGGGGGAGAGTAATAACAACTAATTGGATGCACAGAGGGACATAGGGAAGTGTGTAAATGCGGTTGTCAATGGGGATGCAACAGTCAAAGGTATAGACAGGCGTTTCTGTCTATACACCAAACACGTGGCTCACATTGTATGTTGCCTCCCTGGTGCCAGGATTGAAGATATCATGGAATGGGTGCAAAATACTTTACGGCGGGAAGGAGAACATCCAGAATTCATGGTTTGTGTTGGAATCCATGACATAGGTTACAGCACAGCAGACTCAGTCGGTTTGGCGCAAATATATGGAGTGTGACAAATATAAATGGTGAGGTGCAGGCTCAAATGGCCTCAAATGGATTATGATGCAGTAGCAATAACGGAGATCCGGCTGAATCTGAATGAGATCCCCGAACTCTTTTACCTCCCCTTCGTGTTTCACCCCTTCCCAAACATTCCCCTCCCAGCTCGGGTCAAACGCCTCTTGTTTAGCGCCTTGGGACGTCCTCCCGACGTGAAAGGCGCTATATAAATGTAAATTGTTGTTGTTGTTGAATCACAGTCAGGAGTGGGAGCTGATTATTCCTGACTACAATGTATTCAGGGGGGATAGGGATGGGATAAAAAAGGGGGTGGGGGGCTAGTAATATTGATTAAAGACACAGTTACAGTCCTGTTAGAAGATCCAAAAATAAAATCTATTTGGTTAGAGTTAAGGAGCAGAAAATGAGCTGTTACTCTGTTAGGTGTATACTATAGACCACCAATTACTGGGAAGGAGATTTCAGAGAACTGTAAAAAGCAATAGAGTAGTGATAATGGGGGACTTCTATTATCCTAACATAGACTGGCGAAGTATCAATGTAAAGGGCAAGAAAGGGGAAGGATTCTTGAAATGTGTGCAGGAAACCTTTATGGATCAGTATGTTTCCAGCCCAACAACAACAACAAAATTACATTTTTGGAGTGCCTTTCGAGTCGGGAGGACGTCCCAAGGCACTGGGAAGGAAGCAGTGCTCAACTACTTCTGGGGGATGAAGTGGAGCAGGTTTCAGTTGGAGAGCAGATCAGCAGCTGTGATCACAACATCATTAGATTCAGAGTATTTATTGAAAGGGACAAGGAACAGTCAAAGGTAAAGATACTCAACTGGAATAGGGCTAATTTCAGTGAGTTAAAAAGAGACCCAGCCAAGGTGGACAGGAAGGAAAGATTGAAAGGTAAAACAGCTAAAGAGCAATGGGAAGCCTTCAAGGAGGAGATAGTTTCGGGACAGAACAAGTACATTCCCACAAAGGGGAAAGGTAGGGCATCCAAAAACCTAACCTGGATGACTAACAAAATTGGGATTGAAATAAAACAGGAAAAGGTAGGCTTCTGATAAAAGTCAGGTCCAAAATACAGAAGGTAATCAAATAGAATATACAAAGAAAGTACAGAGGAGAAATGAAAAAGGAAATAAGAGGGACAAAGAGATTGTGTGAGAAAAGATTAGTGGGTAACACCCAGGAACGGTGTAAGGTATTTGGCGCCCTAGGTGAGCCTTCACATGTGTGTCCCCTAGTAACTTTTGATAAGATAATGTTCATGTCATTAATTATCAATGAAAGTAATGATAATAGTTATACATTTATATATTTATGAAATGTACTTCTGTTTTATTTAATTACTGTATTATGCATTCTCTGGTCAACTTACTGCTAATTCCCACACCTCCGCCACTATACGCCAGCAGACAACAGCAATAAGTTTCTCCAATCACAGCAAACCGCACGTGTTCTGTAACCAGGGCCCTAAACTTTGGCGCCCTCGGTGACCGCCTGGTTCACCTAAAGGTACCTCCGGCCCTGGTAACACCTGAGTGCGGGTGGCTATGGTGTTTGTCCTTCTCCCTGTATGTCTGTCTTTCACTCGCAGCCATTCTGATGGCCAAACACAGGCCGAGCACCTCTGACGTCACCACTTTAACATCCGTAAGCAGCGGCAGCACTTCTCTTGACCCGCCCGGCTCCTCTTCACATAGTCAATCTGATCACATGCTATTATACACCAATGCCTGATCACATACTATTATACACTAATAGTGTGATAATATGGCTGACCATATTTTGTAAACCAATTCTGGACACATATATAATACAATACAAATTACATTTGTTTAGTGCCTTTCATTTCAGAAGGATGTCCCGAGGCACTGGATATTCGGGGATCAGGGATCATATCATAAGAATAACAATAAAGCTGCATTTGATATATTTGATATTAAGCCATATTATATTGTTGAGACATCTTACATCAAGGATATACTGTATAATTGAGTATTTTGTGGGTGAAATAAGGTATGTATAGAAAAGTAATTCATCATAATTTCTGATTGTTGGGATTAATGGTTGTATTTGTTTTTAAAATGTTATTGGTTTTGCTCAGTTTATTAAAGTAATAATAATCCTTGCATTTGATGTCATCTTGGAGATGTCTCAAAGCACTTCACAGAATGTACTGTAAAGTGAATTGACTGTATGTTTTGTGGCAAAATGTGGCAGCCAATTAGGTGAACACAGGAGGGTTCCACAAATAGTCGTGAATTAATTCAAATTATGTTTTTTAAGGGATTATTAACCCCAGGAAAATTTATTCCTGCAAAACTTTTTTGCGGAAAACTACACAGTTTTAAAAGTAATAACCTAGATTGGCCGCTATCGAAGGAGACAAGGTGCAAGGGTTACTATTTTTTGTATATACAGTACTGTATATACATTTTTTAAAGTTTCGATTATTTTCAATGACAAAGATTTTCAAATTCTTACTTGATACATTGTTTGTTGATACTTGTTAATGTGTTAATTAATTGTTTGTACATCTATATATCTATTTCTGTATCCTTCTAAAATCCTACCAAGCCTCTCACTCCCAACCTGGAATAGGGATTCAGATGATAGAAAAACAATATTATTTCATAATAAATCTATAAAACCTTTAAAGCATATTCTGTGAAGCACTTACAGACTTCTTGAAGTGTTGATAAGACACTACAGCAAATGCAATGATTATTATTACTATGAATCTGAATTCTGAAGAGATTTTTCATGTTATTTATAGTATGGTATAATAATACTTGCATTTGATATCGCGCTTTTCACGTCTGCTAGACGTCTCAGAGTATACTGTAAAGTGAATTGACTGTATGAAAGTATTATTATCATGGTATTATTAATTCTAATGGCATGGAGCATGAGTTTTATGCTGAACTATCAGGGAAAGTTGAGAGTAAAATTTAAAATGCTTGGTTTGAGGCATAGAGGGGGCAGTGAGTTGAAATGTGCTGCACTTGAGTGCGGGGAATGCTGAAGACACAATAAATAGATGCCAAATGAAAATATATTTCATCCTTCTAACATTGTCACTTTGCACCGCGATGACCTTAAAATACATAATTGAAACACATCAATAAAACATGTAAACTTAGCAATGAAAATAACAGGTCTTTTCTCCCCCACTCTCTCTAGTTGCCAGAGAGAACTTCACTGCAATTTGCAAATTGCACAATATAAAGACAAACCCCTCTGTGTGAATCTTGTTGGGGAGGGGGCATAAATCACCCATTTCCACCAGAGTCAGTCATATTCCAGCCACGAAGTGTCCTGGTTCAGAAAGTAATCCTCACCAAGTTAAACACTCAAGTCTTTCTCTGGGGTGAGAAACCTGCCTAGGCAAGTTTCCCTTAAATCTTATAAGTAATCCTGTAAACCTCCCCCACCTTCTCCTCCTCCCCCACTCCCTTTTCCAGGAAGACTTTTGTGTGGTTTTTTTGGGGGGGGGGTAAGGACAGTTCTTGTCTGGGCTGCAAAAGATTTGGTCAAATTCCCCAGAGATCTCCCCTGTCCCCCTCTGTGCCGTCTATCTCTCTGTAGCGATCATACCATGTCCCTGTTGATGACTGAAAACAGCAAGATCATCCTTAACAAGCAGATGGCGTGACAACTGAGAGCGAGGGAGGGATCTGCTGCTCTGAGGATATAACTGGTGCTGAGAGCTGGGCTGCAAAGGCATTGGAGTCCACAGCACAGACAGGACAGCACGGACTGGGGTATGGGAGCAGAGTCTGAGACCTGAGCCACAGTCTCCCCCCCCACCCACCCCCCACACACACCCGGGGGATCCCTCTCAGAGTTGCTGAGTGTGTCTGTGTATCTGTGTGTGTTGTCAGTCAGTCAGCCCACCCCCCTGACCGCGGTATGAGCACAGCAGAGGAAGGCCAGGGGCTGTTGGGCTCTGGAGACACCAGCACAGAACAAGGTGAAGGGCATTTCATTTACTTCCAATATCAAACAACGGGGGTGGCTTGTGGGCTTTGTACATCTCGATACAGTGTGTACTGTGTGTGTACGTGTGTGTATGTATATATGTGTATATGTGTGTTTTCAATGTTGAGAGCTCAAAGCTTGAAAGGTCAAAGTCTCTGTGCTGTGACAATGTGACAATAGAAGCCTGATGCAGGAAGTAAGATAAGCCTCTATTTAGGATGCTTCTATTTAGGACGTTTCGATTGAAGGACCATCATTTTTTAACACCTTTTGATCGATATACGACACTTGGATTTGTTTGAAGGACCACTTTTTTTTTTTTTTTTGTGCGTGCCCAGTACATATTTTGAATATCGCAGTTGCATTTCGCGCATCCTTTTTGTCCATACGCACAATCCATAGTGTATTCATGAGTAAATCCAAGCATTTGAACTGGCCATTAGCATGTCGCCACGTCATTGTTTAAAAGCCAGCTGATTTTGAAGTGACACCATACCAGTATTACAGTAATTTCCAAACATTCCCGAGTGATTTACAGCCTCTACTGCGCTTCTACCAAATCGGGGAAGAGACAGCAGTAAGTGAAATGAGCAGCGGTAATACCGCTAGCGGCCAGAAACCCCACAAAGTCATCACTTTAAATACCAAATTGAAGGTGATAAAGCGCATTGATTCTGGTGAAAAAGGTACGGACGTCGGGAGGGCTTTAGGGCTAGCTAGATCGACGGTGGCTACCATAAAACAGAATAAGGACCATATACTGGCAAGTTCAAGGTGTGTTACAGCTACAGTTGCAAGCAGATTAACAAAACATAGGAGTGATGTGATGGAAAACATGGAAAGAATACTGAGTGTCTGGATTGAGGATCAGAACCAGCGTAATATACCATACAGTTACCCCAAGTACCCCTTCTTGCCTATGTGTGTTAATTTGTGTGTTATGTTGTGTGGTTTTGTGTCTTATTTAGTGGGTTTAAGGCCCGAAAATTTTGTGAAAAGAACGCAGCTCTGGTTATATAATGGGACTGCATGGGAAATCACGTTTCGATTTAGATACAGTTTTTCAGGAACGCAACCCCATCCTAAATAGAGGTTTACCTGTAGTGTGGTTCACTGTTGCTGGTGTTACCCAACTCTAGGTGAATAGCATAGAGAGGTTTAGGCACTTTAAAGTGTTTAATAACCTTGTAACTTTATTTACTGGACACAGCAACGGTAGCTCAGAAATACCAATGCCCTGGATTGTGAAAAACAAAGCCGCTTTGTATTATAACAATTTGTTGGCAGTCCTTAATTGAATTCCAGGTTTAATCTTGGAATTATCTTTATTTAGATTGTTTTAAACTCACTTGCTTATTTTGAAAGAAAAGGGTGGTGTATTGCAATTTTCCTTCGGAAGAAAAGTGTGGTCTTAACATGAAAGGTGCAATATGAATATGACTTTGTAACAACATTTTGAGATGAGCATTTGCATGCAAATTTCACTGATTCTTCCCTCTGAGCATTATGTTTTTCTGAGATGAACCAAGTCTAGGCATTTCAGCAATTTTCTTTGCTGTTTATAATCTTTCATTTGATTTAGTGGCCAAAGCGTTTTCTCGGAATTATTGTATAGTGACTATTTTATGGAAGAACACAGCAATCAGTCTACAGTCAACTTTCTGAAGAACTGTTGGCCAGAAACTTGGGACATCCTCTCGACGTGAAAGGCGCTCTATAAATGTAATTTTGTTGTTGTTTTTATGTTGTCCCCTTAAACAGGCAGATATGTTAATGTTTTATCTGAAACATAGATCTCTGACATTTCAGCACTACCCCAGGATTGCATTAAAGTGTTAATAATAATCCTTGCATTTGTTGTAGCGTTTTTCATGCCTTCTAGATGTCTCAAAGCGCTTTGCAGAATATACTGTAAAGTTAATTGACTGTATATATGTGGGTGAAAAGTGACAGCCAATTGCGCACAGCAATGTCTCACAAACAGTGGATTGAAATTACCAATTTTTCTTGAGGGATTATTATCAGATGAGTAGAGTAAGGAAACTTGCCTAAGGTTTCACCCTGCCCTGAATCGAACCCTGGTCTCTTGCTTGTAAGGCGAGGACACACTGACTACTGAGCTATAGGACTCCCAATTTAGTTAGTCTGGATTCAGTTCAAAGTACCAATATGGGGCTTGAACGCACCCAGGCAAAATTGACCCCTACTGAGCCTGGCTAATGCCTAACATTTATTCTTTAATATTCTTTTACTTTTAACTTTTTTATAATATGTATTATGTGAAATTCTCTAAGGGGTTTAACTTTTTCCAATGTGTACTAGTTGCTTTATGGGACTGTAGGAGATTAGGATGGCGACAACTGGTGGTGTAATAATCCAAAGTTTAATAAGTAATACAAATGGCTTAATTTATTCTAAAAGCTGAGACAATAAATGCAGTAGAATCAATATTGATTCCACTGGGACGTGCGCTGACCCTGTACGATGCCTTCAACTATTTCAAAGTTGCATCTTTCTTTTTATGTGTTTCTAACTCCACCTCTCCTTGTCAACAACAACAACAAAGTTACACTTGTATAGTGCCTTTCACATCAGGAGGATGTCCCAAGGCGCTGGACAGTCACAGAGATAGCCCTAGTCCTTCGCAAGCTGCTTTGCAGAAAGAGAAAGATATGGACAACTTCTGCGCTGCCTTCCACAGACTGCTTGTTTCTCAGCCTTGAGATATGTGTCTGAGGCTGTAACCTTTTATTTCTGTGGTCCATTGTTCTTGCATCTATGCTCAAGGATCCGATTGCTCATTATCTCAGAGCAGTGAACATCTTCTCAGGAAAATATGAAATGTAATCAGAAGCTGTACCTCAACCTCTGCTAAGCTAGTCATTAAATCAAACAAATCTTATAAAATGATTGTGAGTAGGTTACATTCTAAATGTATATAAAGTTTAATTAAAAGCCTTAAACAAACATTAAACATCACAAATATAATCTTGTAGTACTTTGCCCCTGTGTGAAATTTGGAAGCTTGTTAAGTACAGTATTACAGCTGAGTCCAATTCTATGTTTAGGTAATTGCAGGGGCCACTGGATACTAATTGGGAGCAGGTATTCTGTCTTGGCCTTCCTAACTCAGGGGTGATGTGACATTATTCTGGATGGAGATCAAGCTAACAGCATGGATGGTAATTTGAGCCTGAAAAAGCTATCTTATATGGCCTAATGCTGCAGCGAATTTGCCCATTGAACCATTGTGCTATTGGAAAACAATTATTTGAATTTGAAAAGAATTGAAAAAGAAAACACTCTTTGAAAATGCAATTATTCTGCACAATTAAATCCAAATGTAGTTTCTAGAAGTACTTGTTTTATTGGGACACTAAACTTACATGCCAGCGCAGAGGTTGATGGGTGTCCAAGCATTTTTCTGGGAATTAAAATTCATGTCCATTTGAAAAAAATTAATGGGTCAATTTTTAGCTTAAGTTAAATAGCTGACCCTATTATTGCTTATTGTTGTCTAGATCTTCTATCATTTACAGCTGAATTAGCTAATTTGTTCATGACCTGGGAAATAGATTTTCATTACCTCCTAAAGAAGAGATTTGTAATGAATTCTTATTTTCTGTTGTCCAGTCTGAGTAGTGGATTATTTTTACCTATGGTACATTGCTGTGTGCAAAATTGACTGCTGTGATAACCCCGAAATACTACACTCCATAATAAATTCTTTGAGGCACCCTCCTGACTTGAAAAGCACTGTTAAATTTTAAAGATTTCTTTAAAAAAGGCAATTATTTCTCCCACAAAAATGTGAATTCTGTAAAACGCTTTCAGGTGTCTCAAAGACACGATAAAGCACTATATCAAATGTAAGGATTAATATTGTACCATTAACAGCTCTGTTTGGGAGCACTGGTATATTCCGAAATTCTTGTCTCTCCTGTCATTAATAACTCATGACTTTTTGGTGTGTTATGTTGCAATACATTACATGAGACAACTGTTGGATTATTCTTGATTCCTGGCCAACTGTGTTGTCATTTGTTTGTCTTTTCACTTTCCCCACCCACTCTAAATCTGTAAAATACAGCTGGTCAAAGTGCAATACAGTACTGTACATCTACTAGGGTCAGGCGATATATCGATATATCGGTTATATCCGATATAACTTTCATATCGATATGCCGATATCGGAATTAAAAATATATCGATATATTGAAAAATTTGATGTATTGAAAAAAAATTGATATATCGCAAATATGGATATATCATGTCTGGCGATATATTGATATATCGGTATAATGTGGACTTTTTCAACTTACCTTGTCGATATCCGAAAGCACGTGCACATTGGAATGCGCGCGCATGCGCAGGACTAACCCCCCCCCCGCGATATCGATATATATCGATATATCGGTATATCGATATATATCGATATATCGGTATATCGATGTGGGCAAACTGATATATTGATATCGGAAAATTTCCACATCGACGGACCCTATTATCTACCCATTCAGTGCCTTCAGTGTAACTTTGTCCTAAAAAAGCTCTTCATAATCCTGGACTGTCTTGTCCAGGATATCTTGGTCTATCACAATATTGCTCATGGTTTGCTTTCTCTATCCTATTTTGCATCTTAGTTTTAACTTATCTGAATTAGTATTGGTGACTCTTTTAGTCCTACCCTGCAGCCATAACAAAGTTGCATAACTGTATGTGATCGATGAAAGCTTGTTGCTAAATGTGGGTTTCCTCATCACTAGCTCATAAAAGTGTGTAATGTGACTTGCTTGCTTAAGGTCTTTATTATTGTATGTTCTACAACAGGTTCAAGTGATTTACATCATGAAAACACAAGAGTGTCAACAAAGTTGACAAGATATCAAATATTCACATTAATATCATCTGCATCACTGAACTTTACTTCTATGATTTGCTATTCTATTTTGGGACCTTTCTTTCCGAAGGAGGTAATGTATACAATTCTGCCTGTGAACCCTTATAGTATCATATCAATAGACCATATCTATTTTAAAGATCCTAACATTTGCTTTGGGTATTATTTCCCGTAATTTCTGAACGAATTGTATGCAACTAAAAGAGATACTTGGATAATCTAGTTTACCATGGAAAATTGACTCCCTTCTACACATGTTCTAGTCTGCAACTACTATATTAGTGTAAAATACTTTTTTCAAAAATATAATGGGTTTTTAATTGGTAACTATACTTAACTTGTTTACAAAGGCTTTTGTGTAGTTATTTTTCTTTCATATGGAGAGGACAAGCCATATGTTGCTATAATTCCCCATATTTGCCGGATATAAGTGCATTTAATTAATTTGTATGAATTTTTTTGAGCAGCTATAATGGTAATGCTATAATTGTTTTTCTAGGCAGAAAATAAAGGCGTCAGTGACACCATTGTTGGATTGATTTTCGGATGTTTTGCATTCTTTAACCTTATATCTTCACTGGTATTCGGAAAATATGTAAGTACTGTATATAACTTTTTGAGAGGGATTTTATTGATATCAGCCATTGCATTGCCGGTATTTGAAGATTGAACCCTTTGAAGTTACTGTTAATGGGACTTTTATTTTCTCTAATTCTCTCTTCCAGTTATGTATTCAAAAAAAATTACCATTGCGAATATAATGACTACCTTTTTTTGGTCAAAGGAGTAAAATAGAAGGATATAGCTGAGTTTTCCAATTGATAAATAGTTTCTTCCTCGTCCCCTGATTATTTAACTCCCTCATCTGCCCAGCTGGATCCTGCACGTCCTTCATACCCTCTGCTCCACCATCGGTGGCTATGCTTTCAGCCATTACTCCCTGAGACTTGAACCCTCTCTCTACCCTAATCTCTCCACCTTGCCCATCCTCAAATAACATGTAAAGACCTTCCTCTTCGATCATGCTTATGGTCACCTTCCATGTACCCTTTTGGATAAGGCTTACTGGCCACATTTGTTGCCCCAGATTGATCTGCTGGTGAACAACCTACATACATACATAAATAACCTACATACCATGTAGGTTATTTCACTTTTAATAATTCAGCGAATGAATGGGTAAACTAAGCCTACATTTTGTCAGACAAAATCATAAATGAACTTGAATACATTTTTGGAGCAAAAAGCTGCATTTTTGGAAACTTATTTTCTAACAATATAACTTGCTGCCCATTTATATTTATTCACTTTCCATTTACGTACCGAGCCTTTTTATAGATTCATAGAATTTTACGGCACAAAAGGAGGCCATTCGGCCCATCTAGTCTGTGCCGGCTCTTTGAAAAGAGCGATTCAATCCCACTGCCCTGCCCGCTCCCCATAGCCTAATAGACCTGTTCTCCCTAAATAAAGATCTAATTCCCTTTTAAAAGTTGTTATCGAATCAGCCTCCACCACCTTTTCAGGCAATGCATTCCAGATTCGAACAACTCGCTGAGTGAAAAAATTTCTCCTCAGCTCCCCTCTACTTCGCTTTGAAACTATTTTAAATCTGTGACCACGAGTCACAGATTTGCCCACGAGTAGAAATAGTTTTTCTCTATTTGCCCTGTTGAAACCCCTCATGATCTTATAAACCTCTATTAGGTCTCCCCTCAATCTTCTCTGTTCCAGAGAGAATAACCCCAGCCTATCTAGCCTCTCCTCGTAGCTGAAGTCCCTCAATCCTGGCACCATCCTAGTAAATCTTCTTTGTACCCTTTCCAATGTCTTCACATCCTTTCTGTAGTGTGGTGACCAGAATTGTACACAGTACTCCAGCTGAGGCCTCACCAAAGTTTTATAGAGGTTAGTCAGCACTTCCTGACTTTTGTACTCTATACCCCTATTTATAAAGCCTAGTATCCCATATGCCTTCTTAACAGCCTTGTCTACCTGTCCTGCCACCTTCAACGAGTCACTAACACAAATCCCCAGGTCTCTCTGTTCCTTCACACCATTTAAAATTGTACTATCTAGCCTATATTGCCTCCTTTCATTTCTTCTCCCAAAATGCATCACCTCACACTTCTCTGCATTAAACTTCATCTGCCATGTGTCTGCCCACTTTACCAATTTATCTATATCTTCTTGCAGATGGTTACTATCCTCCTCACTATTTACTATTCTCCCTAACTTAGTGTCATCTGCAAACTTGGAAACTGTACTCCGTACACCCAAGTCCAGATCATTGATGTAGATTACAAAGAGCAATGGTCCCAAAACCGATCCCTGTGGCACACCACTGCTCACTTCCCTCCAGTCTGAAAAACAGCCACTCACTACAACTCTCTGCTTTCTGTCTCGCAGCCAGTTGTGGATCCACTCTGCCACTGTCCCTTTTACGCCGTGGGCCTTTAATTTCCTAATAAGTCTCTCATGTGGCACTTTGTCAAATGCCTTTTGAAAGTCCATGTAAACTACATCAACTGCGCTACCATTATCCACCCATTCCGTTACCTCATCAAAAAATTCTATCAGATTTGTAAGGCAAGATTTGCCTTTAACAAATCCATGTTGACTGTCCTTTATTAGCCTATATCTTTCTAAGTGAAGATCTACCTTGTCCCTGATTATGGACTCTAGAAGTTTGCCGACTACCGACGTTGGACTGACTTTTTCTAAGAATTCTCATGAATCTAATTTGGTGAATATGTCAGGTGTGGGTTTTGCCCACAAAATGTACAGACAAAACCACTTTATGGTATATCTCATGAAGTACTTTGAGACATCTTAATGTGATATGGTGCTGTATCAAATGCAACTATTATTTAATTGGTTAGTTAATGCTGGATGGTGAAGGACAGCTCATATACATTATGGTTTGAAGGCAATAATACAATATAATGTATACAGGAAAACCTCTATTTAGGACGTGGGTGTGTTCCTGAAAAACTGTATCTATATCGAAACGTCCTGAATCGAAACACGATTTCCCATGCAGACCCATTATATAACCAGAGATGCGTTCTTTTCACAAAATTTTTGGACGTTAAATCCACCAAATAACACACAAAACCACACAACATAACACACAAAACACACATAGGCAAGAAGGGGTACTTGGGGGTAACTGTACAGTATTGTATTTTAATACTGGCAAACTTTAATCCTGGCAGTGTGACAGTGGTAGTGACACTTGCAGCTTCCCCACTCATCTTGATGTTGTGGAGCCCATAGCATCTTTTAAACCTTTGAAACCACCCTCTGCTAGCACTGAAAGATGGTGCCTTTGAGCCTTCTCCTTCCTGATCATTTAACTCCCTAAACAATGATTTTGGATAACCCTGGATAACTCTTGGATAACCAGGGTGTTAAGTGGTATATTATACTGTATATAGTAATATATATTATTGTATATTGTATAGTGGTATTCGCTGGTTCTGATCCTCAATCCAGACACTCAGCATTCTTTCCATGTTTTCCATCACATCACCTCTATGTTTTGATAATGTGCTTGCACCTGCAGCTGTAACACACCTTGAACTTGCCAGTATATTGTCTTTATTCTGTTTTATGGTAGCCACCATCGATCTAGCTAGCCCTAAAGCCCTCCTGACATCCGTACCTTTTTCACCAGAATCGATGCACTTTATCACCTCCAATTTGGTATATAAAGTGATGACTTTGCGGGGTTTTTGGCCGTTAGTGGTATTACCGCTGCATATTTCACTTACAGTACTGCTCTCTTCCCAGCATGGTATAAACGCATTAGAGGCTGTAAATTGCTGGAAGTTGCTTGGGAATGTTTGGAAATTACTGTAATACTGATGTGGCATGGTGTCGCTTCAAAATCAGCTGGCTTTTAAACAATGATGTGGCAACATTCTATTGGCCAGTTCAAACGCGTGGATATCAGGTGCAAGCGCGATTTACCCGCAAATACACTATGGACTGTGCGTATGGACAAAAAGGACGTGCAAAATGTGACCACGATATTAAAAATATGTACTGCGCATGTGCAAAAAAAAATTTGGGTCCTTAAAACAAATCCAAGTGTCCTATATTGATCAAAAGGTGTTAAAAATTTATGGTCTTTCAATCAAAACATCCCAAATAGAAGCGTCCTAAATAGAGGCTTACCTGTATACATGTACCCCGCCCAACCGCGGCCTCGTCAACCACAAAACTCGCCCATCCATGGTTTGCTAAATGCGACAACCCTTGCAAACTATGGCTTATAACCCTTGCTTATCCACGGGTTTTAACACTAACACTAGCGTTTAGCGCTAGGACCCAGTTGCATCAACCAGCCTCAATGTCGCTTCCTAGCATTTACCACTAGGACCCAGTTGCGATGTTGCAATCAACCAGCAACAATGCTTCTCTCTTAGGATTAAGGTAAATACAGTAACATGAATTTATTGTTGCTTCTCCGCAGCCTAGCTAGTAAGTTTGGGAGCATTGGATGCCAGGATCTGCAGATCTCTCTCTCTGTGTAAGTGTATCATAGGTTGTAAAGTCTCTCTCTCTGTATCTCAGGCTGAAGAGGGATCTCTCTATCTCTCTCTCTCTGACTGCATCTCGGACTTTAGAAAGGTCTCTCTCTCACCTCTCTATTTCACCTTCTCTTCCCCTCAACCCCCCCACCTTCTCTCTCTCACCTCTCTCTCTCTCCCTCTTCTGTCTGTGTGTAGATCAGTCAGTCAGACAGTCTCCCCCACACCCCACCCTCCATGTCTCTCTCTCTCTCTCTCTCTGTCCGTGTGTAGATCAGTCAGTCAGACAGCCTCTCCCCCGCCCCCCCACCCTCTGTGTCTCTCTCTCTCTCTCTCTCTCTCTGTCTGTGTGTAGGTCCTCAGTCAGTCAGACAGCCTTGCAGATTGCTGCAGATGCACCGAAACTTACTCCCCCTATCCCCATGTATGCTATAACTGTATGTGTTTTGCTTGTGTTTAGTTCTACGAAACGCGAACTTACTCCCCGTATCCCCATGTTTCCCATAGGGTCTTGCATTTTCCAACCGCGAAAAAGCAAACGTACTCCCCTTATCCCCATGTTTCCCATAAGGCCCTGCATTTTCCAACCGCAATTTTACCAACCACGGAGGTTTACAAGAAAGTATCCCCTGCGGTTGGGGAGGGATATCTGTATTGCCTTTCATGTGAAGAGGATGTCTCAAAGCTTAATAATGAAGACAATTAACTACTTCCATAGTGGAAGGATACAGACCTGTGTGTGCACAATTGGATATTGAAGTAGGATTTATTACCATAAGAAAAAAATAGAGTGGTGGAGGGAGTTCCATAGATTCCATAGAGTTCCATGGATTGCATAGGGCATTAGGAACTAAAGACCCTGGCGCCAATTGTCTTGCAGTGAGGGTGAGATATGCTTAATTCAGGTGAGGAGAGGTGGAGTCAGAGGAGAAGGAGATTGGAGATTAGTTGGCCAAACTAAAGTATTTAGGCCTATGAAGTAGTTCCACAAACTAGCTTCTGTATGATGTACAGAATTTGTGTACATATTTGAGCCAGCAGCAGTTCATGTGTGTGCACCCGTGTGTTGTAAACCTTATTAATAATGGGTAGCGGTGAACATGAGTGTATTTACTAATGGCATGTGTGAGTAGAAACTATTAATTGGAGTAAGGAACCTTTATTCTATGACACTCACGGAATACATTACAAATTCACACAAGAATGCTTGCATTCAGATGCTATACAAATCCAATATTCGGAAAATGTAATTTAATATTACATAATCACATTGATGACTGCAATCCATTGAAAAGCAATGGGGGTAATTTTGCTTAATCCTATTTGTACTCTTCATAACAGATGCTTTTGCTCCTCAAGGAATGAGAACATTGTGACTTGTGTCCAATTTATACTGATGGAGAAATTTTAAACTGAGTGTCTGAATTCTTTCCTCACTCCAAATCTCTGTGGGACAGGGGGAGGAAGAGAGGAGCTGTGAAAAGCCGCACTTCACCAAAATAAATGAAAACCACTTGATGTAACTTGGGTTGTAAAAAAATCCAACTCATTCAAAACTCTGCCTCCTGCATTCTCACCCGCACAAAACTTTGCTCCCCCATTATCCCAGTCTTTGCCAGACTTCACTGGCTCCCTATCCCAGAGAGGATCGATTTCAAGATCCTCATCCTTGTTTTCAAATTCCTCCACTCCTCTGCACCCCCTACCTCTCCGACCTTCTCTCTCCTCAAACCAGCACCCATTTCCTTCGCTCCACCAGGTCTGGCCTCCTCCTTGTCTCCTGAATCCTCTGCTCCACCATTGGCGGCCGTGCCTTCAGCCATTACACTCCAAGGCTCTGGAACTCTCTTCCTCACTCCCTTCACCAAGTCCCCTCTCTTCCCAGTTTCAGATCTCAGCTAAAGACCTTTCTCTTTGACCGCGCCTTTGGTCACCCTGGTTCGGTCCCGGGATCCATTATTGTGAAGCGCTCTGAGACGCCGTCCGGCATAGAGGGCACTATGTAAATCAAAGTTGTTGTTTGCCTCTTGAAACTGCTGATTTTTAGAACGTGAGATACGTGTTGTCCTGTGGCTCAGTGGTTAGAGCACTCACTTTACAAGCGAGAGACCTGGGTTAGATTCTTCGCCAGGGTGAAACCTTGGGCAAGTTTCCTTACTCCACATTCCTGATAATATCTAAAACAAAAAATTGGTCATTTTAATCCATAACTGTTTGTGGGATACTGCTGTGCGCAATTGGCTGCTGCGTTTCACCCTCAAAATATACAGTATTTTGCGTTTTGAAACACCAGGAAGATATGAAAAGCGCTATATCAAATGCAGGGATTATTATTATATGGTATATCATAGAATTATATAGCACAGAGGCCATTTGACCAATTGTGTCTGTGCAGCTCTTTGAAAAGAGCTGTCCAAATCAATCACGCTCCCCCGTGCTCTCCCCATAGACCTGCAAACCTGTCCTCCCCAAATAACTTGTTATCTAATCAGCTTTCGCCATTCTTTCAGGCAATGCATTCCAGAACTGAACAACTCGCTGCGTGGAACAAATTCTCTTCAGCTACCCTCTTGTTTCTTTTAACAACTACAGTATTTTAAATCTGTGTCATCATCGGATTACCCACTCACCTGCCAGTGGAAATAGTTTCTCTCTGTTCACCCTGTTGAATCCCCTCATAATTTTGAAAACTTCTATTGTTCCCTCTTAACGTTCTCTGCTCCAAGGAGAATAATCATAGCTTCATCATTAAGTCCATCATCCTGATAAATCTCCTTTGCACCCTCTCCAATGCATTGACATCCTTCCTAAAATGTGGTGCACAGAACTGAACACATTACTCCATCTGAAGCCCAACCAGTATTTTTGTAAAGGTTCATATATCTAGTTAGCTATCATGCACATAGATAAATAAATTATGAAAGTTTTTAAAAAAAAATAAGAATAATCTGCTAAAACTATTTTGTTTTTGGTTCACACACCTGTCTTCAAATTGCGTTTTCAGATTGTGCAAATTGGAGCAAAATTCCTCTTTGTGGTTGGGATGCTTGTGTCTGGCTGCTGTACAATTCTTTTTGGGTGAGTTAATCCATTGAACCCTGTGTTACTGGATGCATGCATTGTCTAACCTCTCAGCGTAACTACATTTCTCTTCAAACAACCATTTTATTTCTTGTAAATGGATATGTGGTCACATCCTTCCATAATGTTTATTTTCTACAGCAGTGGATATAACAACAACACCTTTGATTTATATAGCGCCCTCCACGCCAGACAGCGTATCAGAGCGCTTTACAATAGCGGATCCCGGGACCGAGCCAGGGGCAGGAGCAGAAAGGTGACCAAAAGCGCAGTCGAAGAGAAAGGTCTTCAGCTGTGACCAGAAATTGGGAAGAGAGGGGGCGAGGCGAAGGGAGTGAGGAAGGGAATTCCAGAGCCTCGGGGCGTAGTGGCTGAAGGCACAGCCGCCGAGGGTGGAGTGGAAGATTCGGGAGACATGGAGGAGGCCAGACCCAGAGGAGCGAAGGCAGCGGGTGCTGGGTTGGGGGGGTAGAGGAGATCAGAGAGGTAGGGGGGGTACAGAGGGGTGGAAGGATTTGAAAACAAGGGTGAGGATCTTGAAGTTGATCCTCTCTGGGATAGGGAGCCAGTGAAATCTGGCAAGGACTGGGGTAATGGGGGAGCGAAGCTTGGAGCGGGTGAGTATGCGGGCGGCAGAGTTTTGGATTAGCTGGATATTGTGGTGAAGGGGAGACCGGCGAGGGGGGCATTGCAATGGTCTAGCCGAGAGGTGACAAAGGCGTGGACCAAGGTTTCAGCGGCTTTTGGGGTGAGGTATTGCCAGAGATGGGCAATCCGTCGGAGGTGGTAGAAGGCAGTGCTGGTTACGGACCACATGTGGGGGAGGAAGGACAGTTGGGGGTCGAACCTGATGCCTAGGTTGCGCACAGGTTCGGAGAGTTTTAGGGGCAGGCCGGGAAGGTGGAAGAGGTGAGAGCTGTGTGAATGGAAACGTTGACGAGAGCCGAGGAGTATGGCCTTCGTCTTGTCGAAATTCAGCTGCAAGAAATTTGCGCTCATCCAGCCCCTAATGTCTGAAAGGCAGGCTGACAGAACATCAGGGGACTGGGGGTCGCAAAGTGGGTCGCAAAGTCGCAAAGTGAAGTGGAGAAATAGAGTTGGGTGTCATCCGCATACTTATGGAAGTGTGCCCCATGTCTGCGGATGACATCCCCAAGAGGGAGCGTATAGATGAGGAAAAGGAGGGGGCCAAGGATGGATCCCTGGGGTACCCCACAGGTAACTGGTAGGGAACGGCGATATGGGATTTTTCCGGATATGGATATATCGGTTTGCTCATACCTGCTTAAACCGATCTATCGAGTTTTTATACTGCGCATGCGCGTGCATTCGAAATGCGCGTGCATTGATGGCGCGCGCGCATTTATGGTGCGCGCTCAGTCGTGGCGCGCGCGCATTGACGGTCTGTCCGTACTGACGATGCGCGCGCAGTCGCGGTGCACGCACATTTCGAAATGCGTGCTCTAGGTCCAGAAAGTTTGTAATGTTGGTGTCAAGGTCTGTTGAATTATACGATGTTGTTTGCTCTCTACCTCCCCCTCTCCTTCTCTCCCTCCTCTCCCTCCTCTCCTCTCTCCCTCCTTTCCCCTCTCCTTCTCTCCCTCCCACTCCACTCTCCCTCCTCCCTGTCTCCTCTCCCTCCTTTCCCCCTCTCCTTCTCTCTCTCCCTCCCTCCCCTCTCTCCTTCTCTCCTTCTCTCCCTCCCTCCCTCCCTCCCTCCCTCCCTCCCTCCCTCCCTCCCTCCCTCCCTCCCTCCCTCCCTCCCTCCCTCCCTCCCTCCCTCCCTCCCTCCCTCCCTCCCTCCCTCCCTCCCTCCCTCCCTCCCTCCCCTCTCTCCTTCTCTCCCTCCTTTCCCCTCGCTCCTTCTCTCCCTCCTTTCCCCCTCCCCTTCTCTCTCTCCCTCCCTCTCCTCTCTTCCTCTCTCCTTCTCTCCCAACTTTCCCCCTCTCCCTCCCTCCCCTCTCTCCTTCTCTCCCTCCTTTCCCCCTCTCCTTCTCTCCCTCCCTCCCTCTCCTCCTCTCTCCTTCTCTCCCTCCTTTCCCCTCGCTCCTTCTCTCCCTCCTTTCACCCTCTCCTTCTCTCCCTCCCTCTTCTCTCTTCCTCTCTCCTTCTCTCCCAACTTTCCCCCTCTCCTTCTCTCCTTCCCTCCCTCCCCTCTCTCCTTCTCTCCCTCCTTTCCCCCTCTCATTCTCTCCCTCCCTCTCCTCTCTTCCTCTCTCCTTCTCTCCCTCCATCTCTAAACACAAAATAGAACACACACCAAAAACAAAATCTAGAGATTTATTCTCCTCCATTTCTTGCTTGAAAGTAGCATGTAATGTCCACGTGTAAATTAGATCTATTACAATAGAAAAGAGAGAGACAGACAGTCTGACTGTTAGAGTTAGAAGCCAGATTATCACTGCTGTGTATGTCTGACTAGACACACACATATAAGCAGTGATAATCTGGCTTCTAACTCTCTCACACACAAAAATAACACTTACAGCCACAAAATGCCACTTATTTTTATGTAGTCTGAAGTCTGAATTAATGTCCTTCGCCATTGGCAAGCTCTCCTTTGCTATGCAAAAAGTGACAGCGTTCGTGATACTTTGCCACTTTTTGTCCCCTCTCTGGTACAATGTTCTCCTCTTAAATAAAGCAGGAATTGTTTGAGCTGCACTGGCCCCACTACCTGTCGCTTTCTCCGAAGCGCTGGTTCGACTTCGTTCTGTTGTCGACAATGATTTCGCTCTGAGGGCAGCGTGCTGGGCGGGGTGGTGCTGCTTAATGTGTTGTTGCAGGTTGCTCGTGCTCGAATCAGATGTCTTAACCAAGACCTTGCAAACTGTACATCTATACACACCATTACTGACTGCATTGTTTTCAAAGTAGTCCCATACGGGGCTTCTTTTCCCCATGATGAGAAAGGTAAATTTTCAAACTACAATTTTCAGCGATGCGACTTTGTTAAGACGCCACGACTCACGTCGAGTATACACAGTAAAGTGTGCGCACGCATTGGATGTGCGCGCCCGTTAATTGTGCGCGCGCACCGAATGTACTCGCATTCCATGCTCTAGGTCTAGGAGGTTGCAATGCCGGCCACAAGGTAAGATGGAAAAGATCGCATTACACTGATAATACCAACAATATTGATATATTGCCAGGAACGATATTAAAAATATAACGATGTATATTTTTTAAATCGAATCTCTCGATATAATGTTTTTTTTTGAAAATCATATCGGGTTTAATCGAAAAACCGATACATCGCCGTTCCCTAGTAACTGGGTAAGAGTGGGAGAAAATGACCATGTTAGCATTCCTTCACTTGGACTAATAATAATAATAATATTAAGTTTTTCAACCCCCAAAAACATTTTTAGGTTTTTCTGTTATTTGAGATTCAACCATTGGGTACATTCTTGGGATTCACAGCAATAATCTGACATGTGAAATTTGTGTCCAACTTTAATTTCAAAAGTTCCATCAGGATAACCATCTCACTCAGGTTTAACTTTAATAGTATTGTTCTCTCTTTACACACTCCGACTTGTATCCATTTTGTATTGATTGTGGTAACAGCTTTTCCTACATTGTTGCATGGTATTCTATATACAACAAGTTTAGTTAAACTTCTTATTTGTCTACATGGGTGTGTTGGAAATGAAAAGTGCCATTATTTTCCTCTCCAAAGTAAGTTGTTGCTACATCCGATGGCCCTCTGCTTGCCTGAATTTGAATGCCAAACATCAAAACACAGTTGGTTATCTGACTGCAATGATGTAAGGACTGCATTGATGTTGCCTTTATCCAAAATCCATGGGACTTTTGCTCGAAGAGTTTACAGAATAGATTTCAAAGGATAGCCACAAAATATACAGTCAATTCACTTTCCAGTATATTCTGTGAAGTACTGTACTTTGATACGTCTCAGATACGTGATAAGATGCTATATCAAATGAAACAACAACAAAATTACGTTTGTATAGTGCCTTTCACATTGGGAGGAAATCCCAAGGTGCTGGTCAGTCAATTTTTCAGACCAGAGCTGGGATCGGGGAAGGTGGAAGGAAAGGAGGGGATTTGAGGTAACAGATGGGACCGTTAAAGGGGAGAGTCTTGATATGGGACTTGAAGGAGGCCAGGGAGGGGACGACATGGAAGGACTGCGGACTTCAGAAATTCTAGAGGTTACGGGCAGCGGCTGGGTCAGAGGACATGAAGCAGGCTGGAGCCTGCTGAGCGGAGGGGGCAGGCAGGTTCGTTAGGGGTTAGGAGGTCACGGGTGTAGAGTGAGGCGAGGTAATGGAGAACTTTGAAGGTAAGGACCAGGAGCTAGAATTGAATCCTCTGGTTGATAGGGAGCCAATGGAGTCAGGTGAGATTGGGGGAGATGGTCATGGAGCTTGGAGTGGTAGAGGGCATGGGCTGCAGAATTCTGTATTATCTACAGCCTATGGAGGGAGGAATTGGTAAGGCCGACAAGAGGGCGTTGGAGTAGTCAAGCCTGGATGTGGTTAAGGCATTAATAATAATAATCCTTGTAATATTTTGATATAGGCAGTTGAGGATAGAACAAGACACCTAGTTTCCTGACTGACTTGGTGAGGTGGAGTGTGCAGCCATGGAAGTTGATGCTGCCAGTGCCTGATGCGTGAAGGTGCTGGCATAAGCTGATCAGGAGGGCCTCGTTCTTGTTGACATTCAACTGTAGAAAGTTAGCTCTCATCCAGAACTTGATGTCTGACAGGCTTTCTGTCATGAGAGCAGTGGATGATGTCACCAAGTGGGAGCATGTAGATATTGAAATCTGGAATTCTGGTAGAAATCTGGAATTCTCTTCCTCAAAAGGTCGTGGATACTAGATCCATCCACACCTTCAAGAGTGAGGTTGATCATTTTTTGTTAGGTCAGGGTATTAAGGGATATGGGGAGAAAGTGGGAAATTGGAATTGAAAGGATCAGTAGAGGTACAGATCGGCTGTGATCTAATTAAATAGCGGAACAGGCTTTTTGTTTCTAAAATATAGTGAAACCTTGATAATTCGAAAGCTGCCAATTCCCTAAAACCGGCAAGATTTCAAAATACATAAAGTATTAGATTTTTTTTTCTGATGCCTGGCAAACCTCTTGAAGTGCGGAACAGCTGCTAGCAGTTCCTGGCGTGGCCACTCTGTCATCCAGCGCTGTGGGTGGAGCTCGGCCTTAGTTTGGCTTCAGGGCTGTGTTTACAGCTCACGTGGTGTATGGGGTGGGGCTTCCCCAGCCATTTCTAGGTAGGTTTCTAAATACCAGCAAACTCCAAAATCTGGGAGGTGAGTGGGCCCAACATTGCCGGATTATTGAGATTTTACTGTAATATTCTTATTCTTATCACTGATAAGAGTTTTCCCCTGTTTTCAGGGAAAATTCTAATGTTCTTCTCTGCAGCAATATTTGCCATTGCATTAAATTAATCTCACTATTGCATTAAAAAAAATTATAGTACTTAGTTGAAACATGCAACATTTGTTAAATTATACGAGAGAATGCATCCTTTTTGTTTTTCTTTTCCCTTCTCCCCAGTTTATTGGATCGAGTTCCCGATGGGGCTGCCTTTATTGCATTGTGTTTCATTATAAGATCAGTTGATGCCATTGGATTTGCTGGGTCCATAACTGCTTCATTTTCAATTCTTGCGTCGGCTTTTCCAGATAATGTCGCCACAGTAATGGTAAGTAGTAAATGTGACTAAAATTATCTAATATAGTTGTGAAATAAACTTCCTCCATTGATGTGGCTAACACACCTTGCCATTATTGTTTTATCGTGAAGAAAATATGCATTGATGACTTCTCCAGTGAATAAATACACTTTATAAACGTTTAGTTGAGCAACCATGATGAAATATCCTAGAAGATGCTTGATTAGACTTTCTGTTTCACTATTCAATGTTCCTTGCATCTGATATAACATCCTATTAAGCCATGACATCTCAAAATGCTTCAGCAGTTTCATTAAAATTTGCCTACCCCCCAAACAGCTATGAAGTGAGACCCAGTTAACTGTTAAATGGAGTGACTGCCTATTTGCGGGCAAATGCAGCAGCTCAATTGTGTACAGCATTGTCCCAGAAATAACCATGGAGTGAACAACCATTTTATTTGAGGAATTAGTTGGGCAGGACACCGGAAGGAACTTGTTTGTCTTTTCGATTGGTGCTGTCAGATCTTTAATGTTCACCTGAACAGTGTGTGTGCGTGCACGTATGCACATTGCAATAACAGGCAGATGGGACTTTAGTTTAAAATCTCATCTGATGGACAGCACCACTGACAACACAACTGTCCTCCCTCGCTTTGGAGTATCATCTTTAACTGCTTGAGTTCAAGATTATGTGTGATTTGAACCCACAATTTTCTGACTCAAAGGTGAGAGTGCTACCACTAAGCCAGACTGACAGAGGATGTCATCTCTGACAATTTAGCAGTCCATGTGCACTGGAGTTCTGTGTACGCTGAGCTTAAGTCATTGTGGTTAGGCTGCCCAATTTTGCTCTTGTTTCCACAAGTGTGCGTGGCAGTAATAGTTCATTTTTCTGTTACTAGTCAATTAAATAGTTGCTCTGTGAAATCTATTTCTCTTGTGCTAAAGAAAGTGCAATGTACAATTCAAGACATTGGGGAAATTGCTCTAAATGGCTTAATAAGATTAATTGATTGAAGGATGCATGATAGAGATTTAGTTGCAAAATTTAACATGTAAATAATTTTGTTGAGATGTTAAACTGAGGTCCTGCCTGCCTATCGGACAATATTTTCATGTTAAACAACTGTTTTTTGTAACAAATTTGGTAAGTGCCTTTTTTCTAACAAAGCAGAGAATCAATGCAACCTTAAATTGCTCAGATAGGATAAGCAGATGTTTTATGCCATATATAAGATTCAGTTGCAAATGTCACTACATTTTACAGGATATGCTGTGCAGCACTTTGAAATGTCATGATGTGAAAGATGCTTAATATTAAGAAAAATAGCTGGATAAATATCTACCAATTTCTATCTGTCATATTCTTTGGATTCTAAAGGATGGGTTTACACATGTAGAAAAATCCATTAGTGGGAGGGTTAGTTATAATAAATAATAATCCTTGCATTTGATATAGTGCTTTTCACGTCTTCTGGATGTCTCAAAGTGCTTCACAGAATATACTGTAAGGTGAATGAATTGAATGAATTTGTGGGTAAAATCCAGAATCCAATTGTGCACAGGAGTGTCCCACAAACAGTCGTGGACTGCAAAGTGATCAATTTTTTTTTAGTGAAGAATTATCAGGCGTGTGGAGTAAGGAAACTTGCCCAAGGTTTCACTCTGCCTGGAATTGAACCCAAGTATCTGACTTGTAATGTGAGTATTCTAACCACTGAGCTACAGGACTCCACAGCATTGATATAATTATCAAATGTGTACTATTAATAGAAGTATTGTACTATTAATTCTAATGCCTGGACAAGATAGAAACAAAAGTCACCTCAACAGCTGAGAGCTTTCCATTATTTGGGTTTCAAATTTTCTTAGAAATGTTAGTTGGTAATTAACTTCCTGCGAATTCAACTTGTCTTGTGATTCATCTCAAATCCTTTCTTGTTCTCCATCAATAAGCAGTCCCGGAGCATTTAAGCGAGTCTAGGTGAATCCATGGAGAGAGGGCAGGTACAGAGAGAGATGAGAGGGCAGGGGCAGAGAGGCCTATTCCAGTGGAGAAAGAATTAGAAAATAATTGGACACTAAATTAATTTTTAGATAATTAGATTGGACAGAAAATGTAAGTATTCTTCAGTTGCCCTCTGGTTAGTGGTTAGAGCACCGAAAATGAATTGGTCACTTCAATCCATGACTGTTTGTGGGACACAATTATACGCAATTGTTTGCCTCATTTTGCCCACAAATATACAGTCAATTTACATTTCAGTATATTCTGTGAAATGCTTTGAGATGCCTAGAAGACTTATAAAGCGCTATATCAATTGTAAGGATTATTGTTACTATTATTGGTGGAATGTGATTCTTGAGTTTTTTCAAACAAGAAATATTCAATGAATGGTTTATTTTGTTGGCCGACGTAACATTAGAGTTCAACATCAACGACAATTTGGATTTATATAGCGCCGTCCATGCTGGATGGCATCTCAAAGTGCGTAAATTCAGCACAGATGATCAGTGAGCCAGAAGATCTGAAAATAATTCCTAAAAAATAAATATATTTTTTAACAAAACATTCCTACCAAAAATAGTAGAGGAGAATCCATAATGGGTTTCAAAACTGAATTAGGGGATAGAGTGGGACTGAATGGTTAGCTCTTTGAGAGAGTCAGCATGGATACAATGGGCAAAATGACTCTGCTGCAAAATTATGTTCAGATGAGCATATGGCTGTTTGCAAATTCTGCCATGTTCACCTATAAATGCAGTCTCTGTATCTCTACAGTAAATCCTGTGCACTACTTTGAGATGTTCAACGTGATTTCTGTTTTTTTTATATATAAAAGGGATGTATGGAAATATTCTCTGGACTTGGCCTAGTGCTGGGACCACCCTTGGGAGGTATTTTATACCAGGCGTTTGGATATGAAGTTCCTTTCATCATCCTTGGATGTCTTGTTCTTTTAATGGTACCTTTAAACATGTGGATTTTACCAAAATATGGTGAGACTTTTAAAAAATATATTTTATAGGTTTTTAGATTGATGCGATTTGGAGTCTTTTTTAAAAAAAAAAGAAATGCAGATTACAAATAGTATATCTCTTTATTTTGGAAAAAAACATAAGCGGCATCCTGAGGCATTAACAGTCATTAGCTTGGCATTTGGTTTGGGAATAGGTAGATGTTGCAATGAGCATCAAAATCTAGTCAGATTTAGAACAATTTGTGAATTTCTGAATTATATTTGGAAATTCCACATCATTTTTGGAATGTCCTGGTGGGACGTATCCTGTTTACCTAATTCTGGAGAGTGTTAGGCGCAAGTGCCAAGCCTTGGGGACCTCCGAGTGTGTGTTGGGATTCTGCTGGAGTTGAACCAGAGTTTAAAAGTGCACAGCTTGTGATTGTTACAACTGCTGAGCAAGCTTCCCTACTGGGACCAACCTGTCCATCAGAGATTGACTTTCAGCAGAATTAACAGGAGCTGACTGGGATGACTCCTTGCCCCCAGTGACTGGTCTGCCCTTTTACGTACAATGAGCCCGGCTGACTACTGTATTCAGCTGTGCTTTTGGAATACTGTAGACCATCTGGAACAGGATCTAACAGGGAATTAGATCTTTATTTAGGGAGAACAGGTCTATTAGGCTATGGGGAGCGGGCAGGGCAGTGGGATTGAATCGCTCTTTTCAAAGAGCCGGCACAGACTAGATGGGCCGAATGGCCTCCTTTTGTGCCGTAAAATTCTATGAATCTATGAATCTAGGACTAGTGAGACCACCAGAGCAACAGATTCGATTTTGACATTCCATTGCCAAACATGTTGCCTTGGAGACAGTTCAACTCCAAGGAGATGCTGCTTACTTCCTTTTTTACCCACCCCCCTCTGCATAGGACGATAGTTTCTAGTTGGACAGGGGCATATTTGCGCTCTCTCTAGGTGGATGATAGGTACCAAGAACTCCCTGTGTGCTTCCTGATGGGCAACACGGGTCAGCGTGAAATATTTAAGAGCATCTCGTAGGCTACAAACTTGACCTACATTGGGATCCTTGAAGCTGCCATCCAAGGACTGATTAACAGTATTCTTGAGCAATAAATTAACAAATGGGGATAGCAAGGAGGTCCATTCTGTTTGATAAGCTATGTTTCAAAATGGATGCAGAGTTTCTGTATTTTATTAATGATTTCATATTTTCAGATGGAATTTGTAGCAACAAGGCCTTTTGGACACTACTTGCACTTCCCAAAGTGTTTTTCCTAGCCCTGGTTGTATTTTCTATGAGTTCAAGCATTGGGTTTTTGGATCCCACCATGTCCCTGTTTGTTATTGAAAAGGTGAGAATTTGTTTTCCTAACATGATAGAAATGTAACCACCTTGCTGAAAACTGAGCATAATGATAAGGGGCAAAATCTGAATGTGTCTAGTCTGTCTTTGAATGCAGTGAGTATCTAGAACTTGCAAAAAGCCTGTTTTTCCTACTTTTCCTCCGTCTCCAGATCCTCCAGTTGTCCTGAGGGGGAGCACTCGATAGTTCGAAGGGTCGATAGTCCGAACACACAAATTTCCTATACCAGCGATAGCCAGGGGGCGTTATCGCTCGATAGTCCGAACCGAAAATGAAATAAGATTTGTTAATCCGACCGTTTCCATCCTTAGGGTTAGGGTTAAGGTTAGGGTTAGGGAAAGCTTCGGACTAACGAACCTTCGGACTATTGAACCTTCGGACTAATGAACCTTCGGAATATTGGGCGGTAACCGTCTTGAGCAATGCTCTAACATACCTCGCACTCAGGAGAAGTTTTGTTGCATTAATGCTAGACATTTTGCATACAGGCACGGTGCCATCCTTTTTGTACTCAGTTTATAGGAGGTGTATGTTCAAAATGTTTCCTTTACATTTAGAATCTTGATGGTCAACGCAATGTTGAATCTTTTTCAGTTCCACTTTCCAATTGGTCGTGTGGGATTGGTATTTGTGGGTTTTGCTTCGTCGTATGCGCTGTCTTCTCCATTATTTGGATTTGTCAGTGACCGAATACCAGTAAGTTGATATAACTCATTTATTTGAAGTTTTTTGGCTATTAAATCTGCAGTGTATAGTATGAAACCTTTTTTCCCTCCACTTCACTCTTATCACTTTTGTTGTTGTGCTCCTCAGTAACATTTCATTGAATTGTTTTGTTTTATTTGCAATTATGCAACAACCAAGCTTTTGAATTTGTGAACAAATGCCATACACTTTTTGTAACTTCTACCTTTCTCCTTTCTTCTCCTCCCCACCCCCCCAAGCTGTGAGACATACTGTGCAATGCCCTAGCTATGATGGAGTCCCAGTGCACCAAACAGTGCACTAATTTACTCCTGTACACCCCTTCCCCTCCCATCAAGAATTTGGGATCAAGAAATTGAGAGAACGCATCCTATATCAGGGTGTGGTAGGATACTCAAATTCCATTAACCGATCTTTCCCTGGTATTCAAATTAAAATGTCGTTGTAACTGAAAGTTAATGATCTGATGTAATTCTATCATAGTAATGCACATTATTAGTGCACTTGTACAAGGGAATGATTCCCAATTTCCTCATTTTGCTCCTGATCTCTTGCATTGCATCTGAGTCTCTCTGACTCCTTCCCTCCCTCTTTCAAGGCATGTCACAATACCTCTAATCACATAGTGGTCATCTTTCCCCTCACCCCCTCGACTCCCACCCCCAGCTTGGGCGCCTATTCAGTACTGCAAAGTGCTTTTAGACTTCCTGTAGTGAAAAACAGTATATAAATCTAAACTGTGTTGTATTCGCTTGTATTTTTTTCCCTCCTAGGAAGCCAGGAAGTGGCTAATAGTAATGGGAAGTTGGTTGACAGCTATCAGTTTTCTATTTTTGGGACCAGTGCCTATTTTTCATATCAAGAGGTAGGTACATTTTCTTATCTACTTTCATAGAATCATACAGCACAGAAAGAAGCAATTCGGCCCATCATGTTTGTGGCGGCTCCGCAAAGAGCCATCCAACTCAATCCCACTGGTCCGCTTTCTCTCCATAGCCCTGCAATCTTCTCCTCCCCAAATACCCATCTACAGCTCTCTTAAAAGTTGTTATTTAATCGGCTTCCATTACCCTTTCAGATAATGTATTCCAATGCAGTGCTGGGGATCTGTTGTGTTGTCAGAGATGAGACAATAAACTGAGGTTCCGTCTGCCTGTTAAGGATTCAATGGCAGTATTCAAAAAGAGAAGAGAGTTTCTACTGTATATTGGCCAACAATCCCCCAAATAAAGTTGCTCACTCACTCCATGGCTGTTTGTGAGATATTGCTGTACATATTTGGCTGCTGGGTTTTGCCTATGAAATAGAGCCATTCCACTTTTACTTCAACGACAACCACAAAATTACACTTGTATAGCGCCTTTCACGTCAGGAGGACATCCAAGGCGCTGGACAGTCATTTTTATGAGCTGAGTATCCTGTGAGCACTTTTAGACATCTGTCATAAGGTGTTATCTCAAATGGAAGGATTAGAAGGATTTCTAATGTATACTAAGTAAAAATATAATGAGCAACAATATATATTAGTAAAGATGGGGAGAAGCAGGCACTCTTGAAGAATGAAGAGGAGCTGTGAATTATTGAATCATCAGCCATGGTTGTATTGGGTCAGCTGCCTTATGCCTTTAAAAAGCTCAGCAATTTTCAAATCTCATAATGGGAAATGGGCAATTTTAGGGTGATTGAAGTACAAGGAATTCTGATTTATGTGCTGCCATAAATTCTATAATCCAAACATTGGAATATTCATAACAGATCAATATTACCTGTGTTAATAATTATAATAATCCTTGCATTTGATTTAGCGCTTCACACGTCTTCTAGATGTCCAAAGTGCTTCACAGAATATACCGTAAAGTGAATTGACTGTGTATATTGTGGGCGAAACTCGGCAGCCAATTGCGTACAGCGCTGTCCCATAAACAGTCATGGATTGAAATGACCAATTTATTATTGTTTTTCTGAGGGATTACTATTAGGTGTGTTGAAATATTAAAATATAAAAATCCTTATCCCTGATAACCTATGTATGCTTATCCCAAATTTCTGACCCTTACTCTCATTTTGTAGATTCTCAATTTCTATACTGTATTCTATACTAAATTGCCATGGTCTGACATCTAGCTTTTTTTCCCCCCATCAGAAATTTCTGTAGGTGCTTAATCAGTGGTGCATGGCATCTGTCGTAGTAATTTTATTGTTTCAATAGATCATGTGATTCCTATTTAAAAAGTTAATCCTCCAGGCCGCGAAAAAAATACTCTGCAAGTTCTAACATGTGTAGCTGGACTGTGTTTGCCCTGGTCATCCGGAGAACACTTGTGTATTTGTGAATGTGGAAAAACTACAACTAGTTTGTACATTTAAGATGATTCTTTCTTTTTAGTCAGATCTGGATGTTTATTTCCATGCTGATACTCACTGGGTTTTCCCTTGGCATGTGTGGCATTCCAACGTTTCCAGAAATCATCAACTGTGCCTAGTAAGAATATTATGATGCCTTTCCTGACTATTGTAATGTATTTTTTTTATTGTAAAAAAAAATCTGCACTCAACAAAGCTGACGTCATTTCCCCTCAGCATCAAGTTGTTCTGGTGCAAATGTAATTTGAATCATTACAATAATTGAAATTAGGATCAATATTTTAATAATTATTGGGAGATGTGATGAGTGAGATCTCCCAACCCAGATTCTAGCTCCTTGTTTCTCAGTTGCAACAAGTGATGCTTCTTAATTTCGAGCAGTATAAATCAAGTTCTAAATGTTGGGCCACATTCCTTAAATGTGAACATATTACACTTGATCTCAATGAACATTTTTTGCCTCAAAAGATGAAGGTTTGGAGATTCCTTTTGCAATTTTTTTTGTATTGCAAAACAATCCACTTCATAGTAAATAATAATTATAATAATCCTTGCATTTGATATAGTGCCTGATCAAGTCTTTGAGACGTCTCAAAGCTCTTTGCAGTTTATACTGTAAAGTGAATTGGCTGTATATTTTGTAGGTGAAAGACGGCAGCCAATTACACAGCTGTGTGCCACAAACAGCCTTGGATTAAGTGACCAAATTAATTTTAAAATTATTCGGAACTAATTATTACCCCTAAAAAAGCAACCCGTCAATTGACTAACAACTGGGTTCCTACTAAGTGGCCTCTTTCTGTGCTATACTTGAAGACTGTGGAGCTCCTGTGGCTCAGTGGTTAGAGCACTTGTCTTGCAAGCTGGGGAAACCAAGCTGGGGAGACCTGTGTTCGAATCCAGGCAGGTCAGGGCGAAACCTTGGGCAAGTTTCCTTACTCCACACGCCTAATAATAATCCCTCCAAAAAATAACCCACAATAATAAAATTGGTTATTTCAATCCACGACTGTGTGTGGGACACTGCTGCTGTGCGCAATTGGCTGCTGCGATTCACCCACAAATATATACAGTCAATTCACTTTACAGTATATTCTGTGAAGCGCTTTGGGACGTTGATAAGATGTGGAAAGCGCTATATCAAATGTAAGGATTATTATTATTATTATTACTGTCATAAGTTTTTTTTAATGCAGTATAATGTCTGCTTATTGGATGGTCAAATAGAAACTCTGAGTTGTTTTATTTTAATTAAAGGATCTTTAATTTAACTCAGTGAAGCCAATTTTAAGCCCTTGCTGAAATCGGTCAACTTGGCCCAACCAGGCTTTGAACTTGTGACTTTCTAGTTTGAATTGCTTAGTTGGTTTTGGCCACAAAGGAGCTCCTTCTTTGTTGAATCAATCCCTCTAACAACAAGATAATTTTACTTTTTTATGAAGTTAATTGTTCAGTTTGTGGATAGTTCACCAGATGGCCATACACACACAACAAATTTGTGTCCTTTGTGTGTGCTGAATGGAGAGTTCATAACGGAGCTACACTTTACATTTGTTAAATGTGGTTTGTGGGAGTGACTGAATACTTGTAAGGTGGAGATAACTGTAATGGAAATGGTGTAACCAAATTTTAAAATAGCTTTAATATCATTCAAACCTTTTGTAATTACTATTTTGTGCTCAAATTTGAAGACCTGGTGAGAGAGTTTTCAGTTATTCAGAATGAAACTAGATTACTTGCATACAGAAATGGAGTATTCAAATCAGACTAGTGCTGGAGTCTCCTCATAATACTTTTGCCTCCAATGTTGGCTCCATAAATCACCAGAGCACCACTGGACAAAAAATTCTCTCAAAATTTCACATTCCTGACCAATAAGTAACTGGGGGCAAGCAGGCATTATTGGTAGCTGAGCACTCTTGATCTTTCAGCCCTCTTAAGCAAATTTGATTTAATCAAATTAAATATAACTGGCATCATCAAAGGACAGTCCTTTATCTGTATCCCTTTGATCATCATTTCCCAACTAATCTTAAACGGAAAGCCTTCAATTCTAACATAATAATCCTTGCATTTGATTTGCGCCTTATCACGTTGTAAGGAGGTCTCAAAGCGCTACACATGATTTACTGTGAATGGAGTGACTGTATTTGTAGGCAAATGAAAGCAAACATTGATATGTAGGAAAGAAATTGTGTATTCAGTCAATGGAAGTTTCTAAACTATCTGATCTTGGTGAAACCACATCCGGAGAACTGCATGCAGTCTTGCACTCATTGATTCAAAATCCATCATATTGAGTGCAGCAGAGAACAACCAGATTAAATGCAGATTTTGTAGCAAAACAATAGTACAGTATAAGAAAATATTGTCTTTTATTGGACATTCTCGAGCAACAAGATGTGGGGTGGAGGGTAGAGAAGAGGAACTACCTAAATTCTTTGATGTAGTACTAGGGCTTATGAGCTAGTTGAGCTGGATCTTCAGGGAAGTTGCATGTGCAGGCTATTGGATGGGCCAGTGCATCTTAGTATTTTCTGGCTTGCTTTTGCTGTTCAGGTTGAGCCACTGTTGATGCTCAAAATATTAGTTGCTGGAGCAAGACACTTTAAATAAAAACAATGGCATTTTTTCTCCTTCAGTGACAATGGCTTTGATGAAGGACTGGGTACTTTAGGTTTGGTGTCTGGAATCTTTGGATCCTTTTGGTCTCTGGGGTATGTATACTGTTAATCAACTTGATTTTTTTTCTGCTCTACCTTATCTGTCATGTTCTGTTTTTGCATTTGGTATTTTTTTTAACTCAAAACTTGAGGAATAGGTAACTTGTAAACTTTACAAGTAGAGTCAACCCTTGCCGAACACGACTTTCTTGAGTACGGATTCACCTATACACGAAGAAATAAATGCGGCACTTTTTTGCATAACGTGAGTAAAATTTGCATATATGCGCTGGCTGGCCCCGTGCGCATTTGGGAAGAAGCCGGCCCCGCACGCAATGCACACTTGGGAGGACGCCGCTGGCCCCGTGCGCAATGCACACTTGCGAGGACACCACCAGCTCCCGCCTAAGTCCATTGATTCCTCAGCCTCGGAGCAACCTGATGGCATTGTATCGTAAACAGAAGAGACAGAGAGAGAGAGAGAGAGAGAGAGTCTCCTTACACTTCCAGGACCAAAGGTAAAATAATTTAGCCAAGCTGTGGTAGTGTCAGGTGCTGTTTTATTCTCTCCAGAGGGTCAGTGAGAGCGGGGAGAGTGACGAGCGGGGAGAGCGGGCCAGCCTGCTGTAGCCCGCCTCAGTACGTACCTTGCATTGGTCAGGTGTAGATGTGCCTGGAGGGTTGAGGTTGGATAGCCTATAGATGGATTCCCCTAACCCCTTTTTTCCTATTACTTATCAAGCTTACCAAACGCAATTTTACTGAGTGCGCTGTTTTCCACGAATGTAACCCCCGCGTTCGGCCAGGGTTGACTGTACAAGTTGTACAATTTACAAGTACACGTTGTACAATTTACAAGAAAGTACAAGTTGTACAAATTGTGAAACCGTGGGCAAGTTTCCTTACCCCACATGCCTAATAATAATCCTTCTAATGGATCATTTCAATTTATGACTGTTTGTGGGACACTGCTGTGCGCAATTGGCTGTCGCATTTCTCCCACAAATATTTAGTCAATTCACTTTACAGTATATTCTGTGAAGCGCTTTGAGTCGTCTAGAAGATGTCAAAAGCACTATATTAAATGCAAGGATTATTACTACAATGGCTGCTTTTTCAAAAGCACCCGTTGCTATCTTCTGCCTTTGGAAAATTTTAAACGTATAAACAATGCCTTTGGTTAACATATAAAAATCTTTTTAGTATTTTGACCGTTATTTGTCACAAGTGTATGGTTGCTTTGTGAATGCATGCTGTGATTCTTACAACACAGTGTCTCCAGTAATCTACTTGTAAATGATCTGACCTGGTGACTATGTGCTTGCTGCAATTTTATTTTGTCTTTTGTCTTGACCAACATTCATATATATTTTTAAAGATTCCTGGAAAAGCAAAGTGGAGAGAGGAGAAATGTTAATTATCAAATTGCATCAGGAAGTTTTTTTTTAAAATTGGGCTTCTGTTCCAGGCATTGACCTTTATCAGAATTGCCTTTCCTGTCATTTGCTAATATCTACAACAACTTGCATTTTTATATAATGCCCTTCATGCCAGATGGTGTTTTGGTAGAATATCTACGTTGATTTTCTAGCGTATGCCCTTTATTTTGCTTATGGTACAGACTCATATATTGCTAAATTGATTCCACAATGACTCTTGATATTAATGTACTTTGGTTAGTTGTCTGAGACCAACATCTGCTATTTTATTTTCAAAGAACTAGAGAAGAGGAGAAACAATTCTGAAAGAGTCTGCTGTATTGGGTTCTTTTGGCCTTGGAGCTTAAATATTTAGTTAAATAGAACTGCTGCCTTTCTCTTATTACCCTGGTTTGTCATCAGATTGTAGTTTTTTTCAGCACTTGAGTTAACCTCCGCCTCCCCTCCCACCCTCCACCCATATACTCAGGTCCAAATCCTGACTGTTCAGTGCCTTGGGATATTCTCCTGAAGTGGAAGGTGCTTTGCAAATGTAATTTTGTATTGTAACCTCAGTTTAATGGCAAAACAAACTAGATTGCATTGTTCTTCTGTATTTTAATTGGACAATTATTTCAATGCCTTTCAATATGTTTGGTAGAATTATGTATTTCAATTGCTAAATTTAACACTATAGATCTAGTTTACAAAATGCTGTGCATTATGGAGGTTTTAGTGAATTTCAAGTAAACAATTATGCAGATATTTTAAGAGTTAGAAATTCCACATGCATCTAGATTAACCTTGTTTTTTACAGCATCAGGAATCTGGCATATTCAAAAATCTGATTATGAAAAATGAACAACTTGCCAAATTCTGCTTACTCTGAGATACAAAGGAGAGTGAATCTAAATCTAGGTAGCATTTCTTCCCGACACATAGTGTGATGTTCACAATGAAGTTGATTCTACATTGAACCTGGAAGAATTGGTTGCCCTGCGTAAGCTGTAAACCTACCTACAAGCACCTTGTAAAGCAAAAATAAGCAAATGTGTATGTCATGAGTCTCTGCATTGCATAAGACTCTTGGCAGCTTTTTATTGCAGATCTGGCTTGTGTAACACAATGAGGAATTTGAATAACAAAGTAGCAATAACTTTAAATAAAATTTAGACTGGTACGAACATCATGTTGTAAATCTTACTGCATAAACTACAGTAGAAGCCCGTTTATCCGTGACTCGATGAACCGGCACTTCTGTATAGCCGGCACGCCAAAAAAAAGTCCCCATTCGATAAAGCGGAACGTATCCGGAACAATAGCAGTGGAGCATTTGTAAATGCATAAATAATAACAGATAATAACAAAATATTGTATTGGTACTTATTGTTAAAACTACTCTCTTGCGCTTCTCACCTTTACTGTTAGATGCTGCGCTTGAAGCCATGATGCTGCGGTTGAGGTTTATAGTCTAGTGATTCTTTTTAAAATGGAGGATGCCAAGCGGGTGCAAAAAATGGAGAGCGACTTTAAAGTCTTACTAGCGGCAAGCAGATAACCCTAGCCGATAACCCACATTGTCACGCTGGTACAGTATTTTGGTTTGCCGCAACAAGAGTCTAGGGTTATTGGTTTGCTGCTAGTAAAGTCACGCTGCCATTTTTTTTACCTGCGCGGCATCCTCTATTGCAAAAAGAATCACTAAACTATAAACCTCAACCAGTAAAGGTGAGAAGTGCAAGAGAGTAGTTTTAACAATAAGTACCAATACAATATTCTGTTATTATCTGTTATTATTTAGTCTGGTGTGTATGGTGTGTGTTAAAAGAATTTTAATTTTTTTGTGGTGGGTTTTCGGCCGCGGACTGCCCGAATATCCAGCAGGTGCTTTAACCGGCATTGGCCAGGTCCCGCGGGTGCCGTATAAACGGGTTTTTACTGTATTATGTTTAGTTGGTAACTAATCCTTTTCAAAAATACACAGAGCATTTGTTGGTCCGACACTGGGTGGATATCTAAATGAAAAGTTTCATTTTGAATGGGCTGCAGCTATACAAGCAAGCTTACCTCTTGTTTCTGTAAGTATTGCCCATCTAACCTAAGCAAAGTACCTAGAAACTTTTTTACATCACAATATCACTATCATACTAATGTCTTTATCTTTAGGGTACATTGATGGGTTTGTACTTCATAGTGGAAATGGTACAGAAGAGAAGGAGGAGGTGTGTATGATTCAACCAAATCTTTTGCCTGGTTTTAGGGTTACTCAACTTAACTTCCATAAACTTGTTGATTAACTCGCTGAGCTACAGTGTAATTCATTTCAGTGTAATTCATCTCAGGGTACACAATGCCTTCATGTAAGATTAACATCTCAAATTTAAGTTAAAAAACTGGGCATGTATGCTGATACATTGGTTCTAATTAATTGGGTGTAATCCATCCTGTAGTGCTGGATGATGATGATAATAATAATCCTTGCATTTGATATAGTGCCTTATCAAGTCTACCAGAGCACTTCAGAGAATCTGAGTTTTTAGCATTTCCCCAAATTTTTGGGGTGGAAAACAATTAAAGGTTGTAATTACAATCTATAATAAAATATCAGTAACCAATTTTCAGTATGTTAGTGGTGTTAGTTTAAAATCCAGTAGACATTTAAGAAATGATCCAAATTCTACTCAAAATGTAATTATGTAATTAGACATTATTAAATTCTTGGTTGTAATGGTTGTCATTTTTGTTGTCCACCTTTTCTTGGAAAGGTCTTATTCCCAAACTGAGAATTGCAATGAAGAAAGCGAAGAATTACTGAAATAAGTCATCTCAAGAAAACCTGGTTTTAAGAAACTGCAATTGTTTTGCAACCAGTTTTTGGAAATCTACAAAGGGGTGAATTTTTTTTTAAATAGACTTGCAGATAAACCACATACAGTAAAATCTTCGTTATCCGGCACCCTTGGGACCGCCTGGTGCCGGTTAGTCAAATATGCTGGATATTCGAACGGCACGTTGCCGAAAATCCTACACAAAAAATTAACTTATTTTAAACCATACCATATTAATAATAGACTAAATATTGTATGAATACTTACCAATAAAGCATTCCAGCACACTCGGTAAAATGATCGGTAAAAAAGTATTCCAACGTTCGGTAGCTTTAATAAGTACAAATGTGCCCGCATGTGCAAAGTGAGCATACCGTGAGTGTCCCGGATCTCCCAATACAATTGGCTGGATGAGTATGCCAGTTGGTTGAGTATGCCGGTTGGTTGGGTACCGGATAAACAAGGTTTTACTGTACTTGGGAATGATTTACTTAATGTTGAAGTTCTTCATATTCAGAAGTAGTATTAAATTATTTTACTTGATGTATATAAAAGATGTACAATTGAGTTATTTACCAAATGTAACATTTCCAAGTAGGTTTTCCATCCATTAAAGTGCCTTTCTTGTACCTCAATATCCTCCCAACCATACACAGAGCTCATTAAAGTCAAGTCTAGAATGAATTAATGTACTAATTCTTGAATTTTTGATTTTTGGTTTCAATATTAAATTTTACAAATGTCACTGGGAGTTTTGTGCTAATAACAATTTTGCAAAATTTCAAACTATTTTAAATAAAAGCAGATTCATTTTGGATTTTGACCGCATATGCACTGGAGTTGAAATGAATTTACTAAGTTTGGAGTAAGGGCATTTTTAAACTGGTAACTACAGTAGAAGCCCGTTTATCCGTGACCCGATCAACCATAACTTCCGTATAACGGGCACCGCAAAAAAAAGGTCCGCATTCGATAAACCGGAATTTATCCAGAATAATGCATTTTTTTGGTGTTTTGTGTTGCATCAGTATTTTGGAATGCTGCTCCTAGGTGGCTGATGGTGGTGCTAGCTCAGAATGCTGCCGGTACAGCATTCTGCAGAGTATACAGAGGTACACTCTCCGGGTTTGAGAGAGGAGGGAGAGCGAGGGTGAGTTCATTAATTTAACCACAAAGCAGCAAAACACACACACACAAGCAAAGCTTGCAGATCAATGCATTTCACAGCCTTAACTTTTATTTTAATAAATGTAATAAATTAATAAAAAACACAAACCCCTGCAACACATCTCAAGTCTGGTTTATTTTACAAATACCTTTAAGTTTGGGAAGCTGCATTGTATATCAGAAACACAGTCAGCGCCTCCCTTTACCCCGGTCTGATGTTAAAAACAAATCTAACTTTAAAAGTGAAATGAAACATTTGCTTTCAATGCCGATCCTTGGTTCATTTGGAAGGAAAGTTAACTGAACAGTGACAGCGGCGGCTGCTTTCTCAATAACACGTTTGCTTTCCTCTCCTGCCCCCAATGAGAACAGTGTCATTCAGACGTGTAACTTTTGCACTAGTTTAAAGATCTCTCTGAACTGCCTGGTCGCTGTGTGTAAAATGATTATAATTATTATTTATATATTATATTATATAAATGATTATTTATTCTATTATTAATAAGCTATGTTTTTTAAAATTAAATTTGTTATAATTATTTTTATTTGGGGTTTTCTACCGAATATCCGGCAGGCGCTTTAACCAGCACTGGCCAGCTCTCAGGGGTGCTGAATAAACGGGCTTCTACTGTATATTAAATTAACCTGAAGTTAGTTTATAAGTTCTTTTTTTGTTTCATTTGCCCCTGTAAATCAGATGTTAATGCAAATAACATTCTGTGATGCACTGAAGTTGTCCAGTGACTCAACATTTGGGTCCACGACCCTTTGTCAGAATCCATGTTTACATTGATTGTTTTACCCATGTTCAGACTTTTTTCTCCATAGATGCTGCCTGACCTGCTGAATGTTCCCAGCGATTTCTGTTTTTGTTTCAAATTTCCAGCATCTGCAGTAATTTGCATTTTAGTTTGTGTTTCATTCACTACCACTTGTCTTCTAGGAATGCCTACTTTGAAGAAATTCTACTCTTCACTGCGACACAGTGCAAATTCTAGGTTGGTTAAGGGAGTAAAAGGAAAGTTTTGGGAGACTTTCTCATCTAGTTCACATCTATCTATATATAAAAAGTGTTAGGTATGTTTCTGCAATTGTAATAATGAACTTCTAAAAGGAAAACAAAAACCAATACAGCTTAAGAAAAACAACCCAGTGATTAAAGATCACCCTTTTTTTGTAAACAAATACATTATTTAAAAAAAGTTTTGAAATATATGAATAAACATGTTCAAAAACACTAGGCAGCGTATGTTACGCAGGGGTATAGCTAGTATGGAATGATTTGGCAGAGGCCTCTTAGAGCAGTTAATTGGGCATTTGTATAAAAAACTGGTATAATCAAGCGAAAGGTTTTCATGTGTGGGATAAATCGAGAATTGGATTAGGATTTTTTTCATTTAGTCTGATGTTGGAAATCCAACATCATGCTTGAGTATCCAAATTACACAGTTCCACACATACACCACTTAAACATGGAAAGTTTCCTGTAGAACATAGTTAATGTAAATAGATATAGTCACTTCATTTTACAGTACATTCTGTGAAACGTTTTGAGATGTCTAGAAGATGTGAAAAGCACTATATCAAATTCAAGGATTATTGTCATAGAACACAGTGCATACCTAGCCCAGAGCAGCGATTTTAAAACTTGTCACGTGCACACCACTGTCTTTCTAGAACATGCTATGCACATGTGATCTTTAGGAGCTGCAGGCTCATACTTCGAGTTGGCGATATTTCAATCAACATGATGTACTGATATCTCATATTTCTCAGGGCCGGGGCTATCCTACTGATGAAAAGGTGCTGTACAAATGTGATTTGTTGGTGCTGTTGGTTAGTGATTGATATTTCAATCAACATGATTTACTGGCATCTCATATTTCTCTCTCGCTCTCATCCCCAGTTTGGCAAAATGCTGGTAAGGAAAAAAAAAAATTGGACTCAATAACATCCCACAGTTTGAAAATGCCTACTTTAGGGGGACGTATCTTGCTTCCTTGCCATCCTTCTACCCACATACATATAGCTATTGAACAGGGATTAGAGTGGGTGGCTCCTTGAACGAGCAAACTAGGGTATAAAATAGACTGGATAATTTTACATAACTATCCTATAGTTGGCTGGCAGCGCTAAACATGGATAGATGATTGCCTGGTGGCTTAATCTGCTGTTATTCAACCCTTATTTACTCACTGTGATATTGTTGCTAAAACCAGCCACTATAAGGCAGATCCTATTTATTATCTGCCCCTACCACTTTTTTTGATAGAAAGAAATTGGTGAATTAAGTTAAGGTAATTTGTATTAACGATATGAAATCTAGGCTGTAATGTAATCACCAAGTCTGCACGCAATGCCATGGCTAAACTACAGGGACTTTCCAATGGTCTTCTGTTGCTTCAGAACAATGATTTCAGTTGTGAGTCTGCCATGACATACTGTTGCCCACCAACAGAATTCCTCAGTATTATCCGAGTTTTTAGTGAATCATATTGGGGGTTTCAGGGAGAGCACATTTATTTGCTAAAGCCCCTCACACAAAGACATGGATTGTGCAGTTGGTGTTGAATAAACCTGAGTATTGCATTATTGGATTAGACCTTTGGAAATGTATGAGGCTAGTAAATCAAGATGTCCTGTGGTGATGGGGCGGGGTGGGGGGGGGGAGTGGGGATGGTTATTGATGTCCCGTTTTTCTGTCTAGGTGGATATTAAAGATCCCATGGCACCATTCAAAAAGAGAAGAGTTTTTCCAAATTGGTTATCATGTTCCTTACAAAATACAATTGTCACATTACTTTACAGAATATACAGTGAAGTGCTTCAATGACGTAATAAATGTAACTTGCAACAAATGCAAGGATTATTAATACTGTAGAATTTAGTAATCTGGGTCTTCCCACCAGGGAGAGAATACATTCCATTGCATCCCAGGGATGTTTTCCTATACGGTATATATTTTAATTGAGTCCTTTTTGTGGAGACCTGTAGCTCAGGGTTAGAGCACTCGCCTTACAAGTGAGAAACCTGGATTCGATTCCAGGTAGGGAGAAAACTTGGGCAAGTTTCCTTACTCCACAAGCCTGATAATAATCCTTCAAAAAAAAATTGATCAATCCAATCCATGACTGTTTGTGGGACACTGCTGTACTCAATTGACTGCCACCTTCACCCATAAATATACAGTCAATTCACTGTATGGTATATTCTGTCGAAACACTTTGAGATGTCTAGAAGACGTGAAAAGCGCTACATCAAATGCAAGGATTATTGTGGATTCCTGTAGTTTATTGGTTGGATCACTCATTTTACAAATGAGAGGGTTTGATTCAGGTTGGGCAATACATTCGGCAAGTTTCCTTAACTCCTCACACCTCTGTTTACCTAGCAGTAAGTAGGAACCTGGTTGTTAGTCAATTGGCGGGTTGCTTTTCTGGGAGTAATAATAATCCCTTAAAAGAAATGGTCACTTGATCCACAACCATTTGTGGAACACCGCCATGCTGCTGCGTTCTGCCGCAAAATATACAGTGTACTGTGTTCTGTTAAGTGCTTTGAGACGACTTGAAGACATGATCAGGCACTATCAGATGTAAAAGTACTGCATTATTATTATGCACATGTTCGTGTAGCTCAAAGTCAACCAAACACTAGTCCAAAAGTAGCCCCATATTATGTGTTGCCCCCTCTGGGTAGCAGAGTGGCCGATTTAGGTCAATGCCATTTTGAAACTGTGCAAAACGATGGTGAGAGCTTAAATCCATTTCTTTCCCCTCCCCCCCTTCACACACACACACACACACACACACACACAAAATGGAATCACCGGTGCAACAAACTCCCGCCCAAATTGGGCGCGAAGCCGCCCAAACCCGCCCGGGCGGGTCAGCGCCTGGGTTTGGACACGTGACCGCAGGCAGGAAGCGGCCGACGTCACGGCGCACGGTCTCTTCCGGCGCTGGCGGTTGGTGATCGGGTGAGTGAAATGGAGGTGGCGGACAATCACACCGATATCACAGGCATCCCGCCCTCCCCGGCCGCGGGGACACCGCGCCCGCCGCCTGCAAACCTAACGCCACCTTTCCGCTTTTGTATTGCAGCGTCGAGCCCGCGTGATTTGACAACAAGAAGCCAGGATGGCCGAGGAAGGGTGAGTGTCTGGGCTGGGCCGCGCCGCCACCTAGTGGGTCCAGGGTGGATGGCGCGCAGTGGGTAGTGGCCGGGGGGGGGGGGGGGGGGGGGAGAGGGGCAGGTGGCCGGGGGGGGGGGGGGGGGAGGGGCAGGTGGCCGGGGGGGGGGGGGGGAGAGGGGCAGGTGGCCGGGCTCACTGCCTCACTAACCCGCCCGGAGAGTAGAGAGTGGAGGCCGCCTCTCCCCGCTGAAGGCTGAGCTGCGGAGGCTCTGTACGTGTGTGTGTGTGGGGGTGGGGGTGGGGATGGTGTCGGGGGGGCTGATGTCCAGCAGTCAGGCTGTACAGGGAGGGGAGGGAGGCCGGGCATGAATTGCCCTCCTCACCACACCAGGTCTGGTGACAATTCACTTCTGTCCACAACTTGGCTGCTTTCTGAGCTCGGGGTCCCTCCCCATTAGTGTTGTGGAGCCCTCCCCTCACAGGCCACAGACCCGGGTTTGGTTTCTGGGCGGTGTGAGAAGTTGGGCGAACCTCTCTGCTCCGCACGCCTGTTTTCCCAGCAGTAACTAGGAACCCGATTATTAATCGATGGGCGCATGGCTTTTTCCAGGGGTAATAATAATTCCTTCAAAAAAAATTTGATAGTTTCAATCCGCGACTGTTTGTGGGGCAATCCGTGTGCAGTTGGCTGCCATGTTGTGCCCGCAACATTTTTTTGCCTCCTGCTTGTCCCTTGTACCCTCTTCACCAGTGGGTGCCATGCTTTCAGCCATCACACGCCGAAACTTATTGAATGCTGTGTCTCGGAATACGAGTGGTATCAACAGGGTTGATTGAAAAAGCAGATAGATACTTGGGCAGTGAAAAAAAATTAAATTATATTGCGAATTATGTAGCGATTGGATTAAAAGATCTGCAAAGATCTCATTCACTGGTGGAACAGGCTTCATGGGCTGAATGGCCTCCTTTTCCTAATTACTGATGATTTCTAATGATAGTGTTGTAACGCAGTGAAAGTAATATTTCCAATGTCAATAGCTATTTAAAAAAGGGTTCAAAGTATTAACTACTTTCTACATGTAAGTGTTGCAGCTTGGAATGTTCCTGAAAATAAGCTACATCGTTGAAATGATGAATTCAAATGTCGGATACCCCTTCACTCCCCTGATGAGTGAATCATTTTTTTCTGACAACCTTGTAGCTTGAATCCTCAACATTCTCATTAATGTAAGACTCGAGGTTGATGAGAAATTAAATAATTGTAAATTATGCCAATAGAGGAACTTATATCCATTCTCTTGATAATAGATGTCTTTTGTTTGCAGCATTATTGCTGGAGGTGGAATGGATGTTAACACCGCACTTCAAGAAGTGCTGAAAACAGCATGCATCCATGCTGGCTTAGCTCGTGGCATCCGTGAGGCTATCAAGGCCTTGGACAAGTGAGTACAGTACTTCCAATTAAATCACAAAGTGGCTTGAATGTCATGTGTGGTTCAATGAATAATACAGTTAAGGGTCTCTGCATTGAGATAGGTGAAACTTAATATTGTAGCAGATTTTTTAAAAAACACAGCATTGTGTATCGAAGTAACTGTTTATTACATATCTTGGTATAGTAGATTGATTGAATTCTAATAGTTTCCCTAGTTATGTTATTTTAATTATTTAAAATACAGTTGCTACCTGAGAATGGGCTGTTAACTGGTGTCATATGTATTTCTAATAAAAATAATGAGATTTACAGGATCCCACAGAATTAGTGAAGAACATGCTGAAGTTTATTAAGGGCAGGTGCAATTTTAGGAGAATTCAAATAAATTACAGGTACTCAAATTTTATTACACCAAATTACTGTCCCTAATGCTGAGATTTTAGGTGAATGTTAAGTACAGTACAGTAGAATCTCTTTTATCAGTGATTCAATGAACCGGCACTTCCATATAAACGGCACACCCAAAAAAAAGTCCCCATTCGATAAACCGGAACATATCCGGAACAATAGCGGTGGAGCATTTGTAAATGCGTAGATAATAACATAATAACAGAATATTGTATTGGTACTTATTGTTAAAACTACTCTTGCACTTCTCACCTTTACTGGTAGATGCGCTTGAAGCCATGATGCTGCGGTTGAGGTTTATAGTCCAGTGATTCTTTTTAAAATAGCCGATAACCCACATTGTTGCGCAGGTGCAGTATTTCGGTTTGCTGCTAGTAGAGTCTAGGGTTATCGGCTTGCCGCTAGTAGAGTCTAGCGGTTTGCCGCTAGTAAGGCCTTAAAGTCGCGCTGCCGTTTTTTTCACCCGCTTGGTGTCCTCCATTTAAAAAAGAATCACTGGAATATCAACCTCAACCAATAAAGGTGAGAAGCGCAAGAGAGTAGTTTTAACAATAAGTACCAATACAATATTCTGTTATTATCTGTTATTATTTAGTCTGGTGTGTATGGGGTGCGTTAAAAGAACTTCAATTTTTTTGTGGTGGATTTTAGGCCGCGGGCTGTCCGAATATCCGGCAGGCGCTTTAACCAGCATTGGCCGAGTGCCGTATAAACATGTTTTTACTGTATGTAGATTGCAACACTTATGATTGAAATTTTAAACATTAAAATGCTTCAGGAAATCTACCGCTCTTTTATTGGGCAATTTGTTTATACTTATGCTTTGGTCTATTGCGACCAAATGCACACAGGTGGAATGAATGAATTTTCACCTTGTGAAGATATTTTAATTCCTTTTCGTTATGTTCTGGTTTTCTATTGCTCATGAAGTAAACTTGTCCATGACTATCCTACATTTGTAAATAATAAGCACACGATGAAAGCTGCTTGTCATCCACCATTGCTGTCTATTACTAAAGTGTGGAGGCACTTTAAAATTAATTATTCACTTTTAAGTAAATGTTATTAGAGTTTAATTGGGAATGTGTCTGAGCAAACTACAGAATGTGTTTCTAATTCTCCATTTGTGTTTTAAGACGCCAAGCTCACCTGTGTGTCCTTGCAACCAGCTGTGATGAACCAGCATATGTTAAACTGGTTGAGGCTCTGTGTGCTGAGCATCAGATCAACTTGATTAAGGTGTGTATGACATGTGTCAAACTAAGACATTGCACCCTAAACATCACATCTGTAATTTGCTAGTGTCTTAGAGCTGCTGATCTGACAATGTTCTGCAGCAGCAATAAATAAAACTGGCATAAATAAACGTCCGATATACGAGCCTTCTGGACTTTTCTTATAGTCCTTAAGGTCCCTAAAACGACTACATTGGAGAAAAATCCCATCACAATCATAGGTAAATCTGTAGTAACCGATGGCTGGCTTTAAAAATATCCCTGTCTTTCATTGCAATCTCTACATTCACCCAGTTAAATATATCACATGCTTTAAAGAAGGGTGTTACATGGTTGATAGCATTGATTTGTATTTTAATTTAACTGCATTGTATCTGAATGGAGGCAGTGTCTGTTGGTTTCTTCTCCAATGACAGGGTCTGACATTCCAGTGTTGCTATTTTCACAGTACAGTAAAAGCTCGTTTATCTGGCATCGTCCAGAGGGGTCGACTAATTGACTGTCGGCAAGTTGCCGAAAACCCAACACAAAAAATTTACTTATTTTAAAACATACCATATTAATAATAGACTAACTAGTAACAGAATATTGTATGGATATGTACCAATAAAGCATTCCAGCATTACACTCGGTAAAATGATCGGTAAAAAAGCATTTTTTACCGATTGGTAAAAATTCAAGAGTACGTAAATTTAATAAATGCGGCACATGCGCAAAGTGAGCATACTCGCGATTGCTGGAATGGGGAATTGCCCCGGGAGGGGATCGCGCGAATCTGGTTGATCGGGTCACGGATAAATTGGTTTTTACTGTATATGTGTTTAGACTGTTGGGAAGTTCATCTTATTATAGGGAACCTCCACAATTCCTTGCATAAGGAAGAAATGGTACCGATATCTGCCACTTGGCTTCTTTCAAATAACAATAGTTTCCTCGGGTGATATTGAGAAAAATTGTGCCGTGTTCTTGTTGCCGGGCTAGAATTATTTTCTATTGCACTAAACTGCTTGACTTCACATTAATACAAATTAATTACTGCCTTCTACACAAAGGTTGATGACAGCAAGAAACTTGGCGAGTGGGTAGGCCTGTGCAAAATAGACAAAGAAGGAAAACCTCGCAAGGTTGTAGGCTGCAGTTGTACTGTGGTAAAGGTGAGTTGATTATCTACTTTAAAGAAAAGAAATCCACGATGAAGTGGACATTTTAAAAAAAACTTACTTGACTGTTTAGTGGGTACCTGTATTCTACAAGGTTTGATTGTTGATCTATGCTCAGTTTGCGGATCTCTGGGGTGGTGGTTGGAAATCAAGTGTCCCAGGGCTGGATTTGGAAAATGTTCACTATCTAAGACTAAAACTTTCCTTCCTCCCCCACATCCGCGCCTTGACCGGCACTGCCTATTTCCATCTGCGCAACATTGCCAGGCTCCGCAACTATCTTACCCCCTGCACTGCCGAAACACTCGTGCACGCGTACATCACCTCACGGCTGGATTACAGAAATTCTCTCCTAGTCGGCCTCCCCAGTTCCTCCATTCATAGGCTGCAGGCCATCCAAAACTCTGCAGCCCGTGTACTATCCCGCACCCGCCTCCGTGACCACATAACCCCCACCCTCGTCCTCACCTACAAGGCCTTGCACGGCCTTGCCCCTTCCTACCTAGCCGATCTACTCTCCCCCTACACGCCCACCCGGACCCTCCGTTCAACAGGACTTGGCCTGCTCCAAGCCCCCCGCCCGAACCGCCCCACCATCGGAGGCCAGGCCTTCAGTTTCTCCGCTCCCACCTTATGGAATGCCATCCCTCAATCCCTCCGTTTCGCCTCTTCCCTTTCCTCTTTCAAGGCCGATTTGAAGACTTTCCTCTTCGATCGTGCCTTTTGTTCCACCCCGAACTCTTTTACCTCCCCTTCGTGTTTCACCCCTTCCCAAACACTCCCCTCCCAGCTCGGGTCAAACGCCTCTTGTTTAGCGCCTTGGGACGTCCTCCCGACGTGAAAGGCGCTATATAAATGTAAATTGTTGTTGTTGTTGTTTGTAGTGACACTGTTAGGAAGTTTGTGTGTTTGATGTGTATGCCAACGGGTTCAGTTTTGTCCTCTCGATTCAAGTCTCTTGCATGCAAAATGGTCACTTCGCTGAGATATTAAAGAGCTGCAGGTCTCAGATCTATATCCCCAGTGCCTTAGAGAAGGGAATTACTGATAAGAAACTTGTCAGATAAATAAGCATCACAACTTATTTTTCATTTTGGTCTTTATCAAGTTGCATTTAATGGAATTATTTTTCAATGGGATTGCAACCTAAACTTTAAATCTGCTGTAATTTGCTGGTGTCTTACAGCTGCTGATCTGACAGTGTTCTGCAGCAGGAATGAATAAAACTGGCATAAATAAACGTCCGATATACGAGCCTTCTGGACTTTTTGTATAGTCCTTAAGGTCCCTAAAACGACAACATTGGAGAAAACTGAATCATAGGTTCCTTTATAGTAAATGACTACATAGGATGTTTTCTTATAGTAAATCTGATCATCAATGCTGGGGATTAAATTATAAGATTACAATGCATATGTTACTAAAAATCAATTTCTCCTATTTATAGGATTATGGCAAAGAATCAGAAGCTAAGGATGTCATTGAAAACTATTTCAACTCAAAGAAGCAAACTATGCAGAAATAAAGGACCACCAGACACATTTACTGCCTTGTTTTTTTTTCTGGTGTTCTTTCTGTTTTTGATAACGCATTCTATGCATTAAACTGATTTATTGAAACACATGTATTATTCCAGATCCTACTAAAACAAATAGTAGGTCCAAAGTTGTTGTACATTAAGTAGGGATAAGTTACCTCACTTTCAAATCTACAATAATGTCAAATTGGGGTTGACATATATGACACATGAATTAAATTTTAAGACATTTTCTTAAATTAATAATAGTTTGCTGTAACTGATGGGCTGCCAGTGGAGCCTAGTGAGTTGTCGGTACGGGGTCAGTATTTGGGTGGCAGAGTTCTGAAGGAGCTGGGGAGACCAGTGAGGAGTGCGCTTGAGTAATCCAGGCAGGAGGTGATAAATGCATACACCAGTGTTTTAGCAGCATTTGTGGAAAGGTGCAGTTGGAGATGGCTGAAGGTGATCAGGTGATGTGGGGGAGGAAGGACAGCTGGGGTTTGAACTGGATGCCTAGATTGCACATTGGGTGGGTGAGGGCCCAAGGAGATTGAGGAGTTTAGTTCGCAGGAGTGAAGATGTTGACGGGAGCTGAGTATGGCTTCTGTGTTGTCCATATTCAGCTGCAGTAAGTTTACATTCATCTAGGCCTTGATGTTTGCCAGACAAGCTGATAGAACATATGCAGACCTAGAGTTGGTACTGAAGGATGTAGATTTGTGTGTGTGCATACTGAAAAGTATATGTTTTCCATTGCAATACCCAGAGGGAGCATATCGATGAGGAAAACAAGAGGGCCAAGGATGGAGCCCTGGGGACCAAGCAGGTAACCAGGTGACGGGAGGAGAAACCATTTGCTGAGATGAAATGGAGGCAGTTGGTTAACTAGGACTGAACCATTCCGGTGTGGCTCCATCTACATGAGGGAGGTTAGATGGTGGATGAGGATTGTGTGGTTGACTAGAATATGGTAGGGAGCCCTGGGCACAAATGGGGAACATTGTTGGACTGACCAAGCAGGCTTGAGTCCAGCCCCTAATTTAGGCCATTGTCTGTGAAGGTCTCGGTAGTCTGGTTCCTGAGTCTGCAATACTCCAGGACACTGCTGACAGCCCGGGCTACCTGGTTCATTGGCAGGACAGACGTCACTGGAGACTGGTGTGGGAGAGGACACGGTCTGCAGAGTTCTGGATGATCTGCAGCCTATCGAGGGAGGAAATGGGGAAGCTGACAAGCAGGGCGTTTGCATAGTTGAGACTGGATGTAATGAAGGCATGAATTGAGAGTTTTAGTGGCCTGAGGATTAGGGTAGTGGCAGAGTTGGGCAATGTTGTGGAGGTGAGGGAAGGTAGAGTGGGACATGGCATGGATGTGGGAGAAAGACAACTGAGGATTGAACAAGACACTTAGGTTCCTGACTGGCTTGGTGAGGTGGAGCATGCATCTGTGGAGGTTGATGCTGCCAAAGCCAGAAGTGCAGAGATGCTGATGCAAGCCAATCAGGAGGGCCTTGGTCTTGTTAACATTCAACTGTAGCTTTCATCCAGGCCTAATAGGCAGTCTGACAGGACAGCAGTGGTCCTGGAATTGAGGGTGGGGGCAGAAAGATAAAAGTTGGGTGTTATCTGCATACATATGGAAGCTGACCCCATGTCCACAGATGATGTCACCAAATGGGAGCATAAAATATTACATGGCCATTACATCCTTAATGCAAATATGCTTGAGGAAATAAAGATAGAACCTGTCTTAGCAACAAAATAACATCTGTAGAGTGGCTTTCACGTCAGGATGACATCCCAAGGCGCTGAACAGTCAGGGATCAGGACCCAAATATGGGGTGGGGGTGTGGTGTGTGGAGGTGATGGGGGGTTAGGATGAGGGAGGGCAGAGAAGTAGGATGGCGGCTGATGTACTGTCGAAAAGAGGTCCGAAGATGCAGTTAATTTAATTTAACTGAGTGATGAATTTATGTACAATTTGGACTGCAAGAGTTTCAATGCGGGATTCCTGGAATTACATAGTTTGGCTCAGTAACATTCTTTGATTCCTAAGTCAATTGAATGAAGCACAGCTGAGCAGTAGAAAGGATATAAACATAGTCTTAGAGTATTCTTTGTGTATAATGGTAAACAAGAATTTAGAAAGGAACTTAGAATTATAGCACAGACATTTTAACGAAGATAAAGTGGTTAAATCAAAAGTATTTTAAGGATTCACTGTAAAGGAAATATCGGAGGGAGTTCTAGAGAGCAGAGGTATGGCTGAAAACTTACACACTAATTATGTCTGCAGCATGGAAGAAATGTTAAGTAGGCTTGAGTTTAGTTAAAGGAGGGGGATTCTGGGCAGGAGGTTACAGAGTTATAGTGGGATAATCCTCGGAGGCATTTGAGAGAGGATAGGGACAACAACAAGAAAAACAAATTACATTTGTACAGCACCTTTCATGTCTGGAGGACGTTCCCCCAAGGAGCTGGACTGTTGGGAGTCAAGAGGGTTGGAGGGTGGGGAGGATATTAGAGACCAAAGACATTGTCAAACAGCAGGGTCTTGAGATGGGCCTTAAAGGAGAGGAGGCAAGTGAGGGTGTGAGGGAGGGACTGCGGGATGAAGTTTCAGAGGGTGGGGGCAGAGAGGCTGAAGGGCTGCCCACCAATGTTGACATGATCAAGGCGGTGGTTGTGAAGGAAGCAGACAGTTTGGTGGGGAGTTAGGAGACCACAGAGGTAGTGTGGAGCAAGACCATGGAGGGCTTTGAAGGTGAGGACGGGAACCTGAACTGTATTCTCTGAACTGATGGAGAGCTAGTTGAGCCAGGAGAGGATGTGGGTGATAGGGTTGTGCAGCCTACAACCGAGAGGACACAGGCTGTAGAATTCTGGATAACGTGCAGTCTGTGGAGGTAGGAGTTGGGGAGTTAATAAGCAGGAGAAACGGGAAGTGAGCGAGGATGGGGGTAGTGGGCTCACAAAGCTCGATGTGGGAGACGACTTGAGCTGCAGCCTGTGTAGGGAGGAGCTGCGAAATGTAGTTTAGCAAGAAAGGTAGAGCACTTTGCCTTGCAAGCAAGAAACTTGGTTTGATTCTTGGCATGGCAAAACCTTGGGCAAGTTTCCTTACTCCACACGCCTGATAATAATCCTTCACACAGTAATAAATTGGTCATTTGAATCCACGAGTGTTTGTGAGACACTGCTATGTGCAATTGGCTGCTGCGTTTTGTCCACAAATATACAGTCAATTAATTTTATTAATTCTGTGAAGTATATTCTGTGAAGCGCTTTGAGGCATCTAGAAGTGAAAAGTGTTTGTCATATCAAATGCAAGGATTATTAAAGTAATTAAAGGAATAGCAATAATAATAATCCTTATTGTTGTTGCATTCACCCACAAAACACAATCATTACACTTTATAGAATATCCTGTGAAATGCTTTAAAACATCTGCCTGATATGAAAGGCTGTAATATCAAATTGAATACTTTCATATGATTGTTGCATTAATAAAAAATTTAAATAGTGTGCAGTAACAATGATCAAACCATTGGTGGCTCTGTTGAGAAGTGACACAATAATGGTCTAACACTGCCACCACCTGGAGTCTTTTATTGCAGTTTTTCTCAACTTCCATAAATATAAAGTTAAACATGCAATGGGTATACGCTTTTCTTTTTAAAGAAAAGATAAAATATGACAGTAGCAGTAGAATGTAGGGCTTCACACTATCCTAGCTGGTATTCTGAAGCGACTTTAATTGTAAGCTACACATCTCATTGTAAAATCACCCAAATTTAAGTTTTTAAAAAGGCGCTACAGAAGTGTAATTTTGTTGTTGTCACATAGCATGGAAACAAGTTCCTGTCAGTATTTATACTCCACATGAGTCTTCCATCCCCCCATTCCCTCCCATATTCTTAGTCACTTCTCCCTCATGGCTACATCACAGCTTCTTTATATGATGTGAATTCTCTATCTGATCGGAATTGTGTTCACCTTACTATGGCTGAGCTTCCTTACAGTCAATCCTTCCATAATCATGCTGTGGTAAATCACCAACATTAAAAAAAAAAAAATCCCTATGGGAATCCCTATTCTCTTTGCACAGAAACTTAACCATAAGATCATTAGCTGACATCTATCTTGAACAAACTTTTCTCATGAGAAAAGGACTGATAGACACCTTTAGGGAGCCTTCCACACTGCTTAAACACACTGCGTAGATTATACTGGGTACCGTACAATTTGTGATAGCAGACAACTGTACTTAAGATGTACAAGATGCAGATTCATAAGGGGTTTTGATAATTAGCACATCCTGCCAGCCCACCTCATTGTGAAAACTGTGGTCTGGCTTTCAGCCCATCTGCCCACACTCTAGAACTGCATTCCCGAAGTCCCTTGGCCTTGGCCCTTCTCTCGCCTTCTATAAGGTCCAGCCAAAGACCTTCCACTTCGACTGCACCTTGGGTGATCTTCTCTCCTATCTCCATTCCCCTTTGCTCCCACCTTATGAATTCAACCCCCAGTTTGGGTGCAAAACTTTGACAAGCCAGCATCTTGGGACGTCTTCCCTTTGTGAAAGACGCTATAGAAATGCAATTTGTTGTTGTTTACACTACCTCATATTGGTCGACAGTATGAAGGGTTTAGCAAAACAATTGGCTTTACTAGGCTACAATACAGAATTTAATACAACTATCGTAAACACTTGGCCTGAAACAGGTTGTTGTGTATCCCAAAAACGGAAACTGTCTTAATCAATGAAATAAGTTTGTTTTATTCATTTGAAACACAGAGGTATCAAGACCGTTTCTATACATGTATATTCAAGATAAATCACACTAAATATATTACAAAGAAACCAATGACTGTTTAAAATTTCCATAAGAGTTGATTTTAATGTTCAAAAAGCACAATCAAAATAAATAAAAAAACATAAACAGTATACTGTTACCACTTAAATGTTGCTGTGTGGCTAATACTTATTATTCTATAGTTCCTCAGCTAGAATCTGGAGGAACCAAGTTAAACAAATCTGAGTGGTGTATCAATGTTGTGTGCATCCTCTGAGCATCCCTTGTAACTAAATCACACTTAAAGCGGAGAACCTTTACTTACAGCATATTGGCAGAAAAATCTGTCTGTACTTCTGTAGAATTTCCTTTCCTTTTTATTTTTTCTTTGGAGGGGAATGGTGTTGTGTCAAAAACAAGATATTATTGCTTCTTAAAACCTTTATATTGTACAGAAGAGAGCCATCATATAAAGCCACATGGCTGGTTTAGAAGACCTAACCATCATAGGATAATTTCAGTGGTACATGGCAGATTGTATAAATTGCTAAATACTGTAGTATTTTAGAGTATCATGCCAGTTGAATTTGAACTGCAATGTTACGATTTAAACAAAAAAACTAATATGTGCTTCTCAGCAAGTATTTGAGTATTTTAATCATATTTTAAATCAATCTTTAATTTAATTTCTGCCATTATGCTATAAAGCTGTGTAATACATAATTGTATTTATGCTATGTAAGGAACTTAGTTTAAAGGCTTTTAACATCAGTCTTTCTTTGAACAAATGACTAGGATGAATTTGGAGGCATTGTCATTCACTTATAACAGCCAATATCGATTGATAAGGAGAGAATATTTAGAATATTATCTGAGAATTTACCTTTTCACTTTGAGTCAAGTTATTGCTGTGCAAGGCTGCCAATGAAGACTGGGAGTCTTGAGATGAAGTAAGCCCCTAAACCCATTTTCAGACTTGTACCTGCACATCCCTTTATACTTTAGGGAAGAGGTGGAACGAAAGTTATACAGTATGTCAGTGAGGCTGGGGCATTGTAGTTTTGAGATTAGAAACAAAAATAAAGACTAGCATGAAATCATTTAAGTGCCCAAACCAATAATTATTTTAGAAACTTTCCAGAAATGGTAAAGACTTGCATATATCAAAAAGTGGCAAGCTGTTTCTTAATGACTAGAATAGATTACCTCACAGTTTAAATTAAAATGAATCTCCTGAACATCATTAAGGATTGTAATTTACAATTAAACACTAAATTCCAAGTAAAAACACAAACTCTCCAATTTTAATTTCCTCTTTAGACCAATAGTCTGGAACATTTCTTTGCTTGCGGAACACAGAGTTCTTTTACTTCTGATTCTTTCAAATTTGGTCATTTCAAAAATTAATTATCACAAAAGAATTTATCTACACATTTGTGGAACAAAAGTTACATTGTAACACACCAACACTGTCTTTTCTTTTAAGGCACAACACATCGTTTATGTATATTCTCCTTGTCAAGCTTTACAAAAAAGTGACTATCTCCCATAAAAGCATTAAGTTTTCAAATACAGCTGCTAACTTAGTATAAGCTCTCACAGTAACTAAGTTACACAAACTGCAGGTCTCGACGTGATTGTCAATATAGCCCAACTTCTAATGCAGGTTCAGCTTCGATAAGCAGACTAAAGTTTGCTAAAACACTGCATTACTGAGAACATCCAAAGGCAAGGAGTGCCATTGAACAACTTCATGTTGGATATGGAGAAGCAGCTTCATATTTTATAAAAGAACTAGTTCATTGTAAAAGCTGTTCAAGCAACCTGGGCATTGCATTATCACTTGAAGAGTTGTAAAATACACACAACTTGCACTTTATCTATAATGAACAATATTTTCCTAAGACCAACAGAGTTCCTTATGCAGAGGTTTAATGTACCAGTCACTGTTCAGCAGTTTGATTTCACAATAGCCTCACATGACAAATCAATTCTCTTCATTTCTTCTTAAGACAAATGTGGAAGCCAGAGTTGTTGCAAGATTACAGAGGAAAAAACTCATGTACTCCTAAACGTTTCTATCCAGATGTTTTGGATCTCTGGCTGTGCTTTTCAATGCGGCTACAAGTACTCCAGTTCCAGTGCTTGATTCAAAGCCAACAGGTCCGAGTGGCTTGATATCCTCCAGAAAGGCATATTGTGCTGGAGCAATAAAACATAAAACAACATCAATTACTGAATCATATGCCAAATGAAAATAGGATTTAAAACTCTTAACTTTTAGAGCACATTTTATACAATGAAAACTACTATGACAGTTGTCAGCACTGCATCTCAGCTACTATAGCTTTTGAAATACAAGTTCTGCATTTCCAGCATATCAAAAGCAAGGATTATTAATATTATTTAATCTAAATAATTTCATGTTAAATTGCAGGTTCATATCATTCTAGTGAACTAGCAAAGAGCAAGGTTTTTTTTTGCTATCCATTCATTGTACGTCTATCAATATATTTGAGTAATATCTTACCTGTATGGATGAAATGTGCCAGAGTTACAAATCGGAACAACTGACTATAGTGAAATTATTAATTTTGATGATATGTAGATTATACAGTGAAAAACAATTCTGATTCTTTTGTGTGGCTCAGTTATCAGGAATATATATCCTAAGTGTCTGGGATCAGCACAATGTGGATTGGCATCACAGAACAAAAACTTCAAACAAAAACAGCAAAAGACCTGCAATTTATTTCTAATTATTGTTTTACTGCATTAAAGCACAAAAGAACAAATCATTTGCTGAGGATGAATTGGAATAATGGCTATTTCTGGCCAGTTTAGATGAGTGTTCGGACTTTTAAGATACAAATGGTGCAGCATAGTAAATCCCTGCTATAGAAATGGCTGATATTGTGCTACAAATACAAAATACTGCAGATGCTGAAGTTTGATATTGTGCTATCTTGGTTTTAACACTACTGACTATAATTCTTTGGAATTCCTGATACTGTATATAAATAGAAGAATTTGCTCACAACTCAGGTTTGATCCCTGATCTATGCTGAGATAACAGAAGGGTTAGTGGAAGGGATACAAATACAGTACCATGGACCCCTAACATAATGCGCTTTACTAGAGCCTTGACCCATTTATATTCAAATGGTGTTTGGGCCCCATTCAGTACACGTACGTGCCGGTATTAAAAATGACCAGCTTACTGCCAGCACTCTCTGTGTGATGTGCATGTGTGGCACACGGAAAGTGACATCTGTAGCTACCTGATGGCCCAAAAGTCAGGCATTTGGGCTTCTAGTACACTAAAGATGGATGACTTCTGGCTCACTTCCCCCATTGTGCAGGTGCGGTACAATGTCATTTTAATGAGTTGGAAACAACCGACGAGTCGGGAGCGACTCTTGATCTACACTCAGTAGCCCCCTCCCTCCACCCCTTACTGCAACTGTGTGAGGGTGTCGCTGAGTGTATTGTCTCTTCTCCCCCACCAACCAACCAAAGTGACACTTGTACTAACTGTCTACGTTGACATGTGAACAATGGTTACTTGGGAACGTTACTGTATTGGTGCTGAGTGTAGATGTGCCAAAATCAACAGTGTGCACGCACAATACTATGAACAGTAACTACTGCAGATGTTCTTTTGTCGTTCCTTTCATCTCCATTGTGTGACCCAGACTCTCAGACACAAATACAGTTTTGATGTTGTTGTTCACAACTTTGTTCTAGCCAGTTAGATTGACGTACTAAAAGAATGTCTGACTGTAAGAGTAAATATGTAAACATGATAGATATTTTAGCAAAGTCATAAATGATGGTGAAATATTTCCCACACGTAATTATAAAAACTCAAGATACTTCACTTAAATACACAACATATGGTCTTGATTCCCGACTGACTTTATGGGAGGAAAAGAACCAAACGTTTGTAAATTCCCTCCTGACTTAATGGGAAGGAAAGAAGAAAGTTTACAAACTGGATAGAATTGCCAGTGTCTCAGCTTTGGTGGGTTATTCTGTCAGTTGCACTTGGGGGAGATGTGGACCGATGGCAGGTAATGAAAACCAAATGGGGATGTGTCTAGCAGTGTGGAATGCGAGCAAGCTCCTCCCTCAGGATATATGTGGTGCAAAGGCTTACTGCATAAATAATCATAGAACTGCACAGCACAGGAGGACATTTGTCCACCATGTTCACCAGGAGTTATATCAAATACAAGGATTATGATCATCGCTATGAATCCTGACCTATTTTAGGCAGAATGTCACGACAATGGAGAAGGTACAGAAGAAATTTATTAGGATGCTACCAGGGAGGACAAGAAACAAATTGAACTGTTTTAGTTAGAACAGTCAGTTAACAGACAGTTATTATTTTAACAGGAATGGTTGGGAGCAGGCATGAGAGTAGTGATTAAAATAAAGAATGCAAAGAAACTATTAACACTGGTGTGAGCGAGAAAGCATAGATTTACAATAATCACCAAAATAAAGGAAGAGGTTTAGGTATTTAGAGTAGTATATTTAAGTGCCACTCTCATGCACTTGACCCATACTAATTATATTTTTATTTTCCAATTATTTGTTGAATTTTCATTTTTTAAAACAAACTAATGATATACAGTATTCTGCTACAACCACTCCTTCTGTCTATGAATTAATAATATTATTCCTTGCATTTGATATAGCATCTTATCATGTCTTTGAGACATCTCAAAGCGCTTCACAGAATATACTGTGAAGTGAATTCACTGATTTTTTGGGGCGAAGCACCAATTACACATAGCAGCGTCTCACAAACACTCGTGGATTGAAGTGACCAATTTATCATTACTATTTTTGGAGGAATTATTACCCTTGGAAAAGTGATCCGCCAATCAACTAACAACCAGGTTCCTAGTTACTGGTAGGTAAACAGGCATGTTTGTAAAAGAATCAATTTTACAAAATTACTCTCTTTATAATAATAATAATCCTTGCATATGATATAGCGCTTTTCACGTCTTCTAGATTCCCAATGACTGAACTTTTATCAGGTCTTCTCTCGACATTCTTCAAGCAAAAACAGCCCCAGTTTTGATTGTCTTTTCTTTGTAAAAAAAATTCTCCAGACCTATCCTTTTGTTAAACTATGATCTTAAAAGTCTGGCCTCCAAATACAGCCCCAATGTTGTAATAGATGGAGCCGCATCTTATAGTACACAGGGTTTATTTCCTGATTCAAATCTCAATCGTTGCTGAGTTGCTGGTCTGGGAATGCTACATTGGTGCTAAATAGGCCCCAGCCTTCTCAGGGTTAGCAAAGGTAAACCAACCAGGGTTCCTCTTTGTGCCCTCTACTGGTAGTCCATGTGTAGCTCCTGGATCAGCCTGGAATGACACTGCAGTCCAGTGAAACTCATTGCCAAGGCTCACACACAAATAGCCACTCGGATTGGGTAATGGAGAGCAAATGACGTGCACCCCAGCGAGAGGAGGCCAGAGCAGGGGTAGCACCATGTGCCAATTAGCAGAAAATATAATTGAACACAATTTTGTTAAAAAATAGCCTCTAGTTACAGCCGCACTTTTGATTGTCTTTTCTCATAAATAAAGCCCGTCATCCCAGGTGTTCATCCCAGATCCTAGTGAATCTCTTCTGCGCCCATTCTATAAGATCATGGCTCATCTGTACCTCAACTTCAAGGACCTGCCTTTGGCCCGTATCTCTTGATACTTTGACCTAACAAATATCTATCCACCTCTGTCTTGAAAATGTGAATGGATCCAGCATCCATAGCCTTTTGGGAGGGAGAGTTCCAGATTTCTACCACTCTTTGGGTGAAAAACTGCCTCCTGATTTCCCTCCTAAATGGACTAGCTCTAATTTTAAGATGTTGCCCCCTTGTCTTGAATTTCTCTCCCCCAGAGGAAATAGTTTCTCTAGCCTTTTGAATTCCTTTATTATCCTAATAACCTCAATCAGTTCACCCTCAATCTTCTGAACTCAAGGGAATATAGACCAAGTTTACGCGACCTGTCCTCGTAATTTAACCCGTTTAAGACCTGGTATCTGTGGCCTTCAGACTTCTCATTAGCCATCATATCCCTCCTAAAGCTAAATGCCTAAAACTAGCAATCACCATGGAATCAGACTGATTCTTCAAAAGACTTTTATTCTTCATCTCAGATCTCAATATGTAATTCAAAAAACAGTTTGATTTGTTCTTAATTCAGCAAAATATATCCCCTCTTTTTAGACCTGATCAATCTAAAAGATCTCCAGTGCCATGTCTCATTTTCAACTTAGGAAAGTTCGATCGAGTCTCAGGGATCTTAATCCTGAAACCAGAAAATGTATAGTACTGTATACTGAGAGTAGCTCAGGGTGGCTGTGCTTGACCTCACTTCCCTACTTGCGTGGAGGTTTCTACACTTTGTATACTGCAACTCCCTTACAGTGATTCTCTGCCTCACTAAATGGGCAGCTAGGACTGCGAACCTGCATGACTAGTACTGCTTATTAAGACACTGCATTATGTCACTAGGGGCTTGACTCAAATATACACATTTATGATACTGTAAGTCTATTAAATCAAATACTGCAGTGCTCATTTTATTTTCAATAATATTTTACCAAATTTCGTTCGGTGAATGACATTACTTTGCATAAATTGGCTGCTGCATTTGTCTGCAAATAAAGCATCACTAAACTTTACATTAAAATCCTGTACAGTACTTTGAGACATCCTCCTGCTGTGAAAGGTGATAGATCAAATATGAGGAATAATTTTAATTCCAATCCTCTAACATTAATTTTGAACATTAAATGTTGCACAGTAACATAACCAAAGTACCTAAATTAAGATAACTGCTTTAGCACAGGGGAGGAACAGGTGGGGAATGTGTAGAAACAGACTAACTCAGCAGCATGTAAAACTTACAACAGCAAAACACCAACAAAATTACATTTATAGAGTGAAAGGAATATTTTCACACATGGTTATTAGGATATAGGATAAGTCTTACAAAAAACATGCTTTAATAGTATTTAAGAATGTTTGAAAGAGAAAAAATATAAAAACATTTGGAGGAAAGAGGGGAGGAATAACTAAATTGTCTTTTACCAGGAGCCGGCATGACACAATGGTGAAATATCTCTTTTCCACTGTATAAAATGTTTTGATTCTTGCTGGTATCTTTTTCCTCTCTAGCAACAAATAACCATTTGTGCAAAGAAAAAAATAGCAAATCAGCGAATAAAGGAAGACATGTTTTGAATGTAATCTTTCGGAAGTGCCCTAGCTCCTTCAGATTTGTATTCCCAGTTTACTTGCTGCAGTCCTGTATCTGTCAGAGCTGGGACAGCTCAATGAAAGGAAAACCTTGGGCTATTAATAACATGTCTTTAATGCAGGAAAGACTGCATTATTTAGTCTCCTATGGATCATTAATTTTATTTCATCTTAGGCCTGTAACCACAAAGCAAAACTGCATCTTGTGATTTGATCTCAGGGGAAGAGTTTTGGATAAAGAATGGATTTATTTTTCTACGGAATCTACAGGAGGGGGGGGAAACGTTTTTAAAAAAACATACTTTAAAAAAAAGTTATGAGAATGGTTTGCTGCTGTCAAAAAGCAAACATGAACTGCCTGCGACGTGGATCTCAAAAACGTCTGCAAACAGAACTCCCAGAGGGGTCATGTTATTGACTAGAGTCCGGGTAAGTGGAAAATTAATATTCAACTCATGTTTTCGGTCAGCCGATTAAACATTCCAATGTATATCAACGTTATTTTCAGTCCTGATCACAGCATACGTTAGGAAGGTGGGACATCAAATGTAAGAAAGGATCCGAGGAATGCAGGGCTGAGACATGGAGATTTTCTGGTGTTGGAGGGAGACTGTACATTAACTCAGGCCACTTCCTGCAGTCAGGGAAATTTGGGAGCCACTCTATCCAGGGGTAAATGGAGCAATTTTGTTGTTGTTTATAAATGTCCCATTATGTAGTCTACAATAAGGAGTAGAAAAGAGGGGAAATGAGAATTTCATTAGAATATTTGTATAAAGTTGATGATGACTTGTGACCTACAGCTCTCCCCCGCTCAGAAAGTGTCCCATCTATGAGAACTGAGGTCACAATTCTGCACAGTGGCACTGGAGGAAATGGGCAGATGGATAAAGTATTGGTGCATAGATTAATCTTCAATTCTATCTGTTTGTCTGGTAATCTGCCCCTATTTTGTAGTTTCATCTGAAGACTAGTACACTTTCATTCACAAAACAAGATTGACTGTGTTGAATTGTGAACAGAAGCCCAATGTTACATGAGAACTGAATTCTCAGCAAGTGGACAAAAATCTCGGGTCGTGTAGACTGAAACATTAGCCTACATAATACTGTACCGGAGCAATACACAGCTGCTTGCATTATGTTCACTGATGAGGAGGAGGCCTCAACCTTGCCTGCGAAAGGTACAATTATGCAACTGTGCTGGTGCCATATATGCTGCTAAATCACCAAAGTGATTGAATACTGGAATATTTCTACTAGCCTGGAATTCTCAGTTATGTGCGCAATTTGGCCAGTCCGATTTTTCCATTGCACGCTACACTGAGAAACTAAATTCAGTGGCTATTACTGAGTACCAGGGGAACAAGATTGATGTGCCTTTCTCAACTATTTAGATTGATGAGGGAAATAGCTCTGGTTGGTATGCTACCAACAGCATCAACCAGTCTGCCCTTTTAAAGACAAGCTCTTCACTGGAGGCAATAGGCAGGGAGAGCTGCAGTTTAACTTTAAGAGATATATAAAGAGATTACACCACAGTTCTCTTTCTCCGCTCACGGTGCATTGCAACTGACCTATCACTGTTTGAATGGTTTTGACAGCAGGAGTGCCGTACTTTTAATAAATGTTCCATCCTATTTTTAAACTCGCAATGCAATTCATACCATAGGTGCAGGAAATAACTTGGCACAGTATTTTCCATATTTCATGGAGGGGACATCATCAACTGGCAGGTGCCAAGAGTGGTACAAGTCTGTTCTATATAAACTAGTCTCAGAAAGTTAGCGCTATCTCCCCTCACCCGATAAAGATGGATTTTAACATTCAGTCACACATTGGTTCTAGCAATCCTTAACCTCTTTAACCATGCTTTTAGGTCAACATCCCAAACGCTCCCTTCTCCCTATTGTGAGAATGTTAAACACTTTGAGACATTAATTCCACAATCGATAGGTATTAGCCTGGCTCGGGTTGGTGGTGCTTTCATTCCTGGATCAGAATATTGGGCCTAGAACTCACAATCTAGGTTGACACCTCAAGACAGCCCTGAGGGAGCACTGGATTGTGGAGGTACTGCTCTTCAGATGAGACATTAAACTGAGTCTGTCTGTTTAAGTGATTGTTAAAGATCCCTTGGCATTATTTGAAAAGAGAAGGGGGATTCTCCCCGTGTCCTGCCAAACAACCCCCCAAATGAAACTGGTCATTCATTTCATTTCTGTGTACAAATTGGCTGCCACGTTCACTTACCAAAATACTCTGAACAGTATATCCTGCAAAGCACTTTGGCACATCTTCCCAATGTGAAACGAGCTATATCAAATGCAAGGATCTGTATTACAATGCTATATAAATTTAAGTTGCTGATACCATTTCAGATGTACAACTGCTCAGTTTAAACATCCCAATTCCATGACTCTTCTTTCTGAATATTTTATGAAATGAAAGATTTTACTTTTCTTCCCATTTCCTGCAATCTTTATCTCAGCACTGCCCTGCACAATAGGGCACATACATGATATGTATGTGCAGGGCAGTGCACATACATATCATGATAGTTATCAATGATAGTTATAATTAAACTGTGGGGATTAATTGTATCCAAAGCCTATCACAAAGTGTAGTGACTTGTATGGTTATCAATCGGATCTCCTTTGTCAATGTTGCTACAATGAGGGGAAGAGGACTATCACTTTGTAATCTCTAAATTCTGTTATATTTAAATGTTGAGATAGAAACGTGTTCCTCTACTTTATCTACACCTACACCAATACCTACACCTACACCAACAGCTACATCCACACCAATAGCTATACCTAAAGCAATAGCTACACCTACACCAATAGTTATACCCACACCAATAGCTATACCTACAGCAATAGTTATACCTACAACATTGGAGCAGGGTATGGAATTTGGTCGTGGGGTGTTTCCTCACGTCTCTGTTTGCAATTGTGAATTTGCACATTGCTAGTGTTTTGCAGCTGGTGTATGGTTTTCACTGTGGGTGTATTGCAGCTGTGTTCACTGCTGCAGTCAGACTTGCTGGTCTCTTGTTTGGAAAGGGTGTGGGTATGGATCACAGGTGGCGAAAGCTGATCCAGTTCTCTTGTGTAAATTAGGGTTGTTTCCAAGATTACCTTTTCTTTAGAGGTTGCAGAGAGCTCCGGTTGAGTTTGGGAGAATGGTTTAGGAGAAGAATAGTGTTTAGACGTGAATTGGTCCATAAACCGCAGGTCCATAAACAGTTTTCCCTGTGTACAGTTTATTTCAACTTGTTAACGCATCTTTTCATATACATTTTTGGGGGAGGGGGAGGGGGTTTAGAGGTTTATCAGATTTCTCCAGAACTGCTGTTAATCTGTGTGCCCTCAGTTGCTGAGGTGTAATCAGTCACCTGCTTGTGACCAGTGGACTGGTAGGGAACCCTGTGCCCTCGGCCTACCCCAATTTGGGGTGTAAACCTCGTGATTTAGTACATTTATTCATATTTGTGGAGTCCTGTAGCTCAGTGGTTAGAGCACTCGCCTTAGAAGCAAGAGACCTGGGTTTGATTCCAGGCAGGGCGATACCTTGGGCAAGTTTCCTTATTCCACACACCTAATAATAATTCGTAACAAAAATAATAAAAAATTGGTCACTTCAATCCATGACTGTTTGTGGGACACTACGGTGCACAATTGGCTGCTACGTTTCAGCCACAAATATGCTGTCAATTCACTTTACAGTATATTCTGTGAAGCGCTTTGATACATCTAGAAGACATGAAAAGCACTACAGTATATCAAATGCAAGGATTATTATTAATTTTTTCTGCTCCTGATCTACTGAAATTACCAATCAACTTGTGGAACAGACCTTTACTTCTAAGATTTTAAAACTATTCTCATCTCTTAATAATATATCTTCTATCAGATGACAAAACCTTATGTTAATCGCAAACATTGATTAATGTTCCACTTTAACATATCCAAGCCATTTCAGTGACTTTCAGTTTACATAACCAGTAAAATAAAAAAATGAATTCAAGATGTTTCACATCAATGCTTATAATATCTTCCATGGGTTTTCTACCAAGGTGATGTTGAGAAAATGTATATTGATCGCACAGAAACATGCATATGGTCACTTTGGTCCACTCAATCATTTGTACTATTATACTACACACACCATTTCTTGAAATATCAAGCAAGCAAACACAAATTACCCACCACCTTATAACATATACAAACAAAAAATTCTAATCGGGTTAATGCTATTAATTCTAATGCACAAAGCAGCATGTCCAGAATACTATCTCATCATGCTCTACATACTAATGCAGAACTGCAGAAAAAAATGTTTATTTTAAAACAAATAATTTTTTTTAAAGATTGAATAAATTCAAAGAAAGCAAAGCCCACGGTAATAAATCTAAATGTCACACCAACAATATTTAGCAGACTGGTTACCTTTTTTGCTGCCTGTTCTTCTTCTACACCATCCCCAATAACAACATACACTACTTTTCTGCCAAACCTTTGCATAATTCGTTCAAAGCAACTTTCTTTGCCTGGAAGATAAATGAGGAAGAGTTCAGGATGCATTTACCTGATTAGCAGCACACTCTTCATCTCGGGCATCTCCAATACCAACATAAGTAACTTTAGTGCCAAATTTGGACATTATACGCTGAAAACAGCTTTCTTTGCCTGAAAAACAATGCATGGCTCAGCCTTCCAATAATGATTGAAATATTTTACTAGATTTTTTTCCCTTAAAATCAGTCTTTGAATGGAGAAATCAGCTCAACTAATCTGTCAGTCTAGTTCAGTTTGTAGAACTCTTGCATCTGGGTTGTGGGTTCAAGCCACATGGAGTTTGAGTTCACCATGGAGGCTGACACTTCAGTGCAGTGTTGGGGTAATCCTGTTTTGTCAAGGTGCCCTTTTCAAATGAGATCTCAAATATGGCCCCTCAGTCTGTTTAGGACGTTAAAGATCCCATAACACTGTTCAAAGAGACATGTGTTTCTCCCAGTGTCCTGGTGAAAAGATTGAATTGGTCATTTACTTCAAGACTATTTGTGGGACAATAGCTGGTGCAAATCGCGGTCACATTTATCTACAGTCACAACCCTTCACAGGAATTATTTACAAAACGTTTTGAGACATTTCCATATCAGTTGCTGTAACAATTTTGCTTGACTTCCTAAATTGCAAAATAATATTATTTCAACATTATGGTAATGACAATGGTGTGGTACTGGATCCTTACCTATTTTGGTTGCACTGTAAATATTTTCAATAGGGAAAGCGCCACCTAAGCTATACAGCAGGACTTTGGCAAGTGCTGGTACAAGTTGTGTTGTAGTTACCAAGACATTAACACAGTTACTTCTAGGAGGAAACAAAAAAAGATTAGTCTATTTCCATATAACATAACAAGGTAGAAATTCCACCCAAATTTAGATTTATTCCAGTTTATGTTCTGGTGTCCAGAATTTGGGGGATTTTGAACAGATTCTTAATGCAGGTTTAATTTTGAAACTAGTTTTCTGTAAGTTCTGTTAAGAGCAATAGAAAACTGCCTCCAGAGCAAGACTGAACTCAATAATTTGCCAGATCATAGACACTCTGAAAAGCGACAATAACGGAGAAATTTGGTGGAAATTGTCACTAACATCCTGAAAATGATTGATTTTTTGACTTGATTGAATAGCTGTTTTTACATGAATCCTAAATCCAGTATTGTATTTTTCCTAAAGTAACACCAAGTTATTTTGCCAATTTATCTTAAAATTCCTCCAAACAACCAAGAAACTTGAACAGAGAAACAAAGCCAAGCAAAAATGGAATGGACAATTAAGAACAACTCTGCTAGAATAACTTGCACCATTTTGTCATATCTATTTCAGTGGAGGATGCTGAAGATTGTTCTAATTCACAGATTAGTCTTTAAAACCCATTGTACCACGAAGCACTGACTATAAGGTTGATAACTCTCAAGTCAGATGATAAGAGAATTTCCCTCCACAAAGAATTAGACAAAAGGAATAAACAAATGCAACACATAGTTAACACTGCTTCAATTAACTCAAGGTCCAAACATTTCAGCAGGACACCACTAAAAACGGCAAATAGATTCCTGGTCAGCCGGGTGTCTTGATAAATGCAGAAACCCATCACTGTGCTTAAGAGTGTTCAAACCAAGCTGAGAATTCCATGCAGCCCACCTACACATAGAAATTCCACAGATAGGTTGGACTACACACTCTCTCCCTGCCCCGGTGACTGGTCTGCCCTTCCAGGTCCTGCCGATGAGCCAGGCTGGCTGTGCTGTCATTAGCAGTGCTGGACCTACCTGGCTCAGGAACCTGACTACCGAGGCAGCCACCCAAGGTTTGTTCAGTGGATACTGGCCTAACTCTGCTTAAGTTAGTCTCTTATCCCATGAATAAGTTTGGAATAGTTGTGTTAAAGCTAAAAAATTATGCCACTATGCATGAATCCAGGATCGTGGCACACAATAGTCATTAGTAGGAGGAGAATATTTCAAAATGTCACCATTACTTAATAAATAAAGGATGGAATGCATTTAAGTATATCAGCTTTTTGAATTCACTTCCAATTATCTTAGCGATTAATTTTCTCAATTTACCTTGGCAACTGGCATTAATTTTAAAGACTTCATCAACAAAAATGTACATTTATACAGATTTACATTTATATAGCACCCTTCATGCAGGGTAGCTTCCTGGAGCACTTAAATATCATCTTCATAAAATCACTAGATTAGTCAGATGAAGAAGACCTTTCAGCTCATTTGATCTCATCGCTCCACCCTCCCATCACAGGGTCTAGCTGTTTTTAAATGAGTCAGAAGTTCTTGTTCTACTACTATTGTAGCGTTGCAGTGAGTTTGGGTAGTTGTGGTTCAGTTGTTGATTCAGATTATGCCTGAATACCTTCCTCTTTGACCATGCTTCGGTCACCTTCCCCCTCCCCCTCCCCCTCCCCCTCCCCCTCGCTTGTCTTTAGGATCCGCCACTGTTAAGTGATTGAGTTACTCTGCTACCCCAAGTGAAGGGTACTGTATAAACACAAGTTGTTTTTGAATGTAATCTGTGTCAATTGATGAGTTCCATGTTTGGAGTGGGCACCAAAATCCGGAAAAGGTTCTATTTCCTTGCCCATCACAAATATAAGCATTCTGAAGGGATGACATGTGTCCAAAACAAAACTAATAGGAATTTAGGAATCCTATGCCCATTTGTAATTTAACCATCCTCTCCAGAATCAAACTGGCTCAGAAACACCAACCTCTGCATGGGGTGGTGGCGCTGGATGTATCTCAGAATAGAATGTCAGAATTGAGCTAAACCTCTGGGGCAATCTTGCTGGTCCAGTTCCTGAGCCAGGCGGGTTTGCAGTACTCCAGGGCACTGCTGATGACACGCCAACCAGCCTCAGATACTGAAGGCAGGAATTCTTCCCATTTGTCTCTTGATAATGTCTTCTAATGGCAGCATTTGGTTCTCGATGTACGGCATTACAGAAACTTTAATAAACTTCACTTGCATCAAAGTGAATAGTTTGACATTTCCAATGTGTACCTGTCTGGGTGGACAGAATAATAAATTGCACTGTGAGCTATTTACTTTGTGTATATCATACCTTGAGCTGATGATTGACAGTGATTTAAGTGCATTTGACAGCCAGGAGTCTGTCAAGGCTTCAATCTCAGCCCTTAACTGAAGCCAGGCATCACGTTTTGCCGGACCAAGTAATCCTAAAACAACAAGAGAAACAAATGTAGTATCAGTACCATTAACATTTTGGATGTCCTGCTTGAAAAAAAAAGTCCATCCTCACAAAAGTAATCATCCGGTATCTAGATTGAATAAACCATTTTCCGATCCATTTTATACACTGCTTATAAACGACATGACCTTGCATCCAGCAGTGGAGTGAGTGGTAGCGAGCAGGATTTATATTTTGCAATAATAATCCCTCAAAAATAAACAATAATAAATAGATACTGTTTGTGCGACACTGCTGTGCACAATTGGCTGCCGCGTTTCGCCCACATATATACAGTCAATTTACTTGACAGTATATTCTGTGAAGCACTTTGATACATCTAGAAGACGTGAAAAGCGCTATATCAAATGCAAGGATTATTATTATTATTTTCTGCTCCTGATCTATTGCTCTTATTTGGACTAAATATGGACTAAGCACACGTGCAGCGAGCGCCTTGCCAATCACAGCAAACACCAAAGGGCTTTGGTTACAATATGTATGACACTTCGGTTGTAGTGTGTATGATACAGTTGACTGTGGCCTGAACAAACAAACAAAAAGGTTATAGAGGGCTTTGAATGTGAGGACCAGGATCTTGAATTGAATCCTCTGTGTGATGGGAAACCAATGGAGTCAAGTGAAAATGGGGGAATAGGTTCACAGAGCCTGGTGCGGTACAGGACATGGGCTGCAGAGGTCTGGGTGATCTGTAGTCTATGGAGGGAGGAATTGGAGAGGCCGACAAGCAGGACATTGGCATATTTGAGCCTGAACATGATGAAGGCATGAATGAGAATTTCAGCGGCCTAATGGGTGAACAGAGGTGATGGAAGGCAGAGGGTCATGGCATGGATATGGGGGAAGAAAAGACAGTTGAGGATCAAACTGACACCTAGGTTCCCGACTGGCTTGGTGAGGTGGAGTATGCAACCGTGAAGGTTGAAGCTGTCAGTGACTAAGGTGCAGAGGAGGAGGGCCAATCAGGAGCAGGGCCAATATCATTGATATTCAGCTGTAGAAAGTTAGCTCTCGTTGAGTACTTGATGTCCGACAGGCAGTCTGTCAGGACAGCAGTGGTCCTGGAATCGAGGGTGGAGGTAGAGAGAGAATTGGGTATTATTTGCATACATATTGAAGCAGATTCCATGTCTGAAGAGGCTGATGGTGGGGAAAAGAGAGGCAAAATTGCTCATCCTGGTGACATGGGATCATAGTTGGCTAAGGGAGAGCAGATCTATCCACTTACTATCGTGGTCTCACAATCCAATATCTGAACCAGCCTCGATGGACCAGCCTTCCTGACTCATACTTGGGGCATGAAGAAGGAGGGACTTGCATTTTCAAGTACCTTCTCACATCAGAATTCATATCACTAGTAATTACTGACATATGTGATTCTTTTTTCTGGCAAACGTATGCACACGTCAAGGTTCCACAAACAGCCATGAAGTGAATGAGCAATATATCTGGAGGATTGTTGGCTAGAACACCAGGAACAAAAAAAACCATGTTCCTCCTTTCCACCATATCATGGATCTTTAAGATTAATCTGAAAATAGAATTTGGGACCCTGGTTAAAGACTCATTTGAAGGAGGCCACCTCTGATGATACAATGCTGCTCCAGTACAGTATCAAACTGGCGTATCAATTTGGGTTACAAGCTCAATTTACACACAGGACGTGAACGCACAGCCTTCTAACCTAGAAATTTGAGTGCAACTAACTAGAGTGCGCCAAAAAGACATGATCAGCAATGAGGGGTAGGAAATTACTGGAGGATTAGATTATTTCCACTTGGTTCTTCATAACCCAGTTGGAGAAGCACCAAGAATTGTACTAATTTGCTGGTGTTAGCCAGTTAGATTCAAGCAGTAGCCCCAATATGTGCTGTGGGGCTCTGATTTCTTGGCTTTTGCCAAAGTACAGCTGCAACCTTCAGGTTTAGGCAAGTCTGGATGGGCAGGGAGAGATTACTTGCTCTCGACCTTGGCTTCTATGCTTTTCTCAGTAGCTGGAACTGCAGACTTGTATGTATGCAAACTCTCGGCTGACCCCAAAACATATAACGCAATGGAACTATAAATTTTATTTTCAGGATGCTGTTTTTCCCTCAAATTGAATTAACATATGTTTTGTTTAGATTAGACTTCCAGTTGGTTGTCATTTCATTGACATGTTCTTGTGTTTATTTAAAGATAAACAAACTCTACAATCTCTTGACCGACTCCAGCTATTATTGTTCTATTTGTTACAACAACAAACCTCCCTAAACTGGGGACTATGGTCTTGGACACGTGTCATTGTAACTCTACACTTACCAATTTACTCTTAATAAAAAACAAATAGTGTTTAGAAGTTGATCTGCTGTATTGTATTCAAATTATGTAAGAATTGAAGATACAGAGGCAATTCAGCATTAAATCCCTGTATCAACTTTAATTTTTATGCATCCGAATCATACAGGAATTGGTTTGTATACAATAATTAGGTGCAACAAGTGTTTATTTACAAACAAATTCCAGTAAAATTAATTAATAGTAAAAAAAACGATTTCCCAATCCTCCCAACATTGTGCAGCAATGAGGCTAATGGCATAGGGTTTGGGAGAGGAAAAGAGGAGGAGAGAACTTTTTTATCTACCATCCAAAATACTCTCGCAACAACATTCTTAGTCAGATCAGTGATGATCAGATGTCTCAAAGCACTTCACAGGATATACTGTAAAGTGGATTTACTGTGTATTTTGTGGGCAAACAATTACAATTTAACTCTGTAGGCCAAAGCTTGAATGGGTCGAATGGTTCTAGTGGGAGCTATACCCTATTGCGCAATTACCGTTACACATTTTTCTGACAGAATGTTAAGCAGATTAAGTTATTATTGTGACTTATCCTGCAATAGTCTCCAGATAGTACACAGAAACTGATGGAGACTCCAGGTCATTGCCTGTAAAATGAACTAGTTGTGCAACAAGTAAAAAAAAACTATTTTCCCATCCTCCCAACAGTGTGCAGCAATGAGGCTGATGGCATATGGTTGGGGAAAGGAAAAGAGGAGGAGAGAACAGTTTTATCTATCATCCAAAATACTCTCACAACAACATTCGGATCAGTAATGATCAGATGTCTCAAAGTGCTTCACAAGATATACTCTAAAGTGGATTTACTGTGTATGTTGTGGGCAAACAATTACAAATACAGAGCTCACTAATAGGTAGGTGCTTGTGAACCAAGATCTTGCTAGCGTAGGTGAGCCAGTGGTCCATGTGCAGGGTCTGTTTGAGATGCAGATCATGCTGCAGAAGGTTTCCCTCTGCACTCTCATCAGACATGGATGTGAAGTGTTGTTTTGTTTTGGTTACTTTTAGTTTTACTGAGATGCAGAATTTATTCTAATGTATGGAGGAGATTGGCTCAGTGTAGTTTTATACTGTTGGGGCTGGTTAAGGGGACATTTTGTTGAAAATGAATGGACTGCCAAACATTATAAGCTCTCACTCTCTCGTGCACGCCACACACGGGCGCAAACTGTTGCAGGTTTATTTATATCTTGGTGAAAGAGATTTCACCTAAAGTTCCACCTCCCTTGTTTTAGTGAGCTTCTCTCGCCTTTTTTTCTGAAGACCATTTTGTTAAAATCAGTTATTTTTTAAAAAACTAACTTGATTCACAAAACACTGATTTGGAAGCACGGCTGCCAAATTATATCGGAATGCAAAACAAATGCTAAAAACATGTTGAGAAATGATGCTGGAATTGATCAGTAAGTATTAGAAAACAGGAAATACAAGGTCTATCATTGACTGGATTTCCCCCAACAGCTGGTTGGCGTGGGGAGAAGTGGACTTTTAATAATAATAATCCTTGCATTTGATATAGCGCTTTTCACATCTTATCGACGTCTCAAAGCGCTTCGCAGAATATACTGTTATCCGTACACTGGACATTACCGTTTAATGCAGAGGAACCAGTCAAAGAGGATTCACAGTCACTCACATAAATTCACACATACCACAAGCACATATGTGTACATGGTGATAACAAGATACGTTTTCTATGGTACTTGATTGCAAATGCCAGAAACAAAAACCTACCGTATTAAACGTTAAGGCAAAAAATACTCTGAATACAATATACGTCTCAAATTAATTTCTGCCCCAATGCTTGCATACACACAGGAGTACAGATTATGTTGTTTCTTAATAGAGTTCCATAAATAAGGAAACCCATTAAAATTCCCACTAACACTTGGGAACCACAAGTAGCATTGGGTAGAGTTTCTGTATATTGATGTGTTGTACCTCCTGTTAAGAGGTATTGCAAATTATTCACCTTATTAGATATGTATTTCAATATCTGATTGAATGCAATTTTCAGTTATTAACTTGTCTCAGCTGGGCGCACTCTTGCCTCTGGGGCAGAGAGGTTTTGGGTTCAAGCCCTAGATAGGGACTTAAGATCATATCTGTAATGACACTCCAAGTCATGGGAAGTGCAATAGTGAGGGGAGTGCAGAAGGTACTATCCTTCAGGTGAGAACCAAGGTCCTATTTGAATGTTCAGGTAGACTTAAAAGATTCTATGACCACTATTGAAAAGAGAAGTGAGTTTCTCCCAGTATCCTGGCCAGCAGTCCTCCAGATAAATTGGTCACCAACTTCATAGTTGTTTTTGAAACATTGCTGTGACAAATACAGTCAGTACACTTCACAGCACTTACCTCTGAGATGTTTTGATATTATAGGTGTGTATCAAATGCAATAGTTATTATCATCATCATGCTTTTAACAATGGCTCTCAATCAATGTATTGCTAATAATATGGATTAAGTGAAAAATACTGGACTGTAATGGTCATTGTAAGCTAGAAAAGTTAGAAAAAAGTAAAACACCCTACTCACCTCCTACATTGTTTTTGTAAGTATTGTACAATTCTTTTACACGTCTGTAGCGGAAGGCTAATTTTCTCATCCAGTCAACTCCACCCCGTACACCAGTGGCTAAGCAAAGGTTTGCACTAGTGGCAGCTGCGTGGAAGCCATCAGTTGCAAAGCTATAGGTACTGCAAACACAGCAAAAATGAGCAACTGTTGAGATGCATTAGAACATGAAACAGGTATTTATCATTTTGAAATTGGTCTTCAATGTAACATTTGTATTTCCAAACCAAGTGAAATGCTTACCTTAAGTCTTGTCCATTATCATCAGAGGAGACATCATCTATATGAACCTGATCACACTCCTGTTGAAAGATCATTGAATTAAAAACAATTTGTAAATTACTTTTCATAGAAGGAGAACATCTCCAAGCACTTTACCGAGATGGAGCGGGATCCAGGCAATAGTGGAGAGTGAAAGAGGTAAGGGATCCCTTTGATTTAGACCCCATTGACTATTAGCAGTTAAAGAGATAGGGTTCAGACAGGTTTTGAATGTGGAGAGGGAGCAAGCTGGGTGGAAGGTTTTCAGAAGAGAGTTCTAAATATACAAATATCTCTTGCTCACCATTGTTGGTTACTGCTGCTGTTTTAAGTGTAGCTACTGTTTTAAGTTTACTGGATGCCAACCATATGGTTGAGATTTCCAAGTTATATTTCCTGCTACGGTATAAAGCAGTCACTAAGGTTTGCCTCCTACTGTAATAATGTCAAGGGTCGTGCTGTTAACCCGAGTACTGTGCAATAAAGCTTTGTTATGAGATTAGCTTAAGTCAGTTGAAATGAATTGACTCTTTTTCATCTTCTAAAGAAACCCCATCTATTTCTCTATATACCAATGGAGTCCTGTAGCCCAGTGGTTAGAACACTCGCGTGAGACAAGCATGAGACGTGTGTTCGAATCCAGGCAGGGCGAAACCTTGGGCAAGTTTCCTTCCTCCACATGCCTAATAATAATCCCTCAAAAAAACAGTAATAAAATTGGTCATTTCAATCCATGATTGTTTGTCTGCTGTGCGCAATTGACTGCCACGTTTCACCCACAAGTATACAGTCAATTCACTTTACAGTATTTTCTGTGAAGCACTTTGAGACTTCTTGAAGACATGAAAAGCTCTATATCAAATGCAAGGATTATTATTTATAAATAAATGTATAGAAAGTTGTCATATTATGGAGAGAGAGAGGGGCAGTGGGATTGAGTTGCTCTTTTCAAAGAGCCAGCACAGACTGCAAGGGCCGAATGGCCTCCTTTTTTGCCGTAAAATTCTATGATTCTATGAATAAGTACAAAGTAGAATTAGTGGAACAGACTGAACTAAAATTAATCCAAATCTATAACTGCTAGCTTCATACCATCGGTGGAAAATACTGCAAATCCATTACTTACTTGCCACTGTTGTCCTGAAAGGGCTAAGCTAACAATGAAAAGTTACAGTAATAATATTCTTTCAGTATGTTTAAGTGACTGATCCTTCTATTAATACAGATCAATGAGCATTTAACAAAGACCACAAAGCAAGTTTTCATAAAAGATAGGGCTAAAGTAAAGAAATCGACCTATTATTTAACATGTTTATGCGATGGCTTGCAAAATACTATTCAACCAGTAGGTGGTAGCATTGATATGCCTATATCAATACCTACACTGGCATTTCTCTGATCCTATGATGTGAACAATACTAGTGGCTGATAGAGAGCGTATCAATGTGTTCCCTGAGCATCATATTGTGTTTGTCATACAGTCTTTATTAAAAAATAAATAGTTTACAATAGAGTTGATAGTGCAGCTGTAAAAGCAACATAAAAAGTTCTACCTTCTCTGATTATTCTTTGAGAATAATTCAACAGCACAATCTTTTGAGGATGGATTGCGAGTTTAAACTGAGTGGAGCAAGATCTTCCCAAGATTGGCTTGATCTCCAAAACACTGGCCAATTAAGTAATGTTTGAATAACAATAATAATAATACCCTGTTTGAGCTCCTCCGATGGCAAATGGGTTGATCCAGCGAGTTTATGAGCTCTACCAATTGTGAAGGTCCCAGGATTGAGTCCCAGTGTGTGCTGAGTTTGCAGATCTATTCCTGGATGGGATTGTGGTGCTTCAATTGGCCTAACATTATCGGTGGGAAGGGAAAATTAGACAAAGAGTCTACTCTTAATTACTACCTGATGACTCAACTAGAGATGGGGGTCAATGTATGTAGGGTAAGGAAAGTTTCAATCTCTGCAATGCCCCACATTCTCAGATAACTTGCCTGCAAGGGTTCTTCACAAACATATAATGGTCAATTGAGTGAGGTGTCCTAAAGTTATTGAGGAGCACTCAAAGCTATATCCAGCAACAGCAGAAAAACTAAACAAATTCCTTTTTGGGAGGAAGTACATAGTTAGAATAGAACAATCTTTTGGGTGCATTAAGAGAAAATTAACTTGGATATTTTCATCTCCCCTGAAAAAGGGATAATGTAGACACAGAGGCTAATCAGCAAGGTCAAGCATAGTTGCCCTGATACTCTCCTATTGTTTGTTGAAGGGACACTGGTGTGAGAAACTGAACATAGAAACTAAAGTTCAAAGTGTCATTTTAACGATGGTTTAAAAAAAAACTTGAAAATGTAAAGCGCTTAGAGACTTGCATTCACTACCACGACTAATAAAGTATCAGTAGTGTGGAACACTGTATCAGTGTTCTCCAAGAAAGACCATCAACAAATCATTTTAATTTCACAATCGAACTGATGGCTGCTGCTGCCTGACTTCAAGCCTTAAGAGCCATATATCTTTCATATGGACCCAATAATTTACAGCATATGAAACTGACCTCAGCACAGCTGAATCAATGAATGTTCTACACATATACGCAAATAGAGATTAAAGTAGAATGAATTCCTGTACCTAGTAGCCAAATATGACCAAGTTAAGCAAATATAGTCCTCAGTGACAGGATATACAAATGCAAAAATAAAAAGAGTCTAACTTCTATGTCCAGTGAACAATGTGCCCATTAACTAGATGTCATTCTTGGGTAACATACAATAGGGTCCTCACAAATATAAAATCTATGGTTTCTAGGTTTCTTAAATCTAGACAAACCATACGCAACTATATACTTTCCTGGCAGGAATACTTTAATATCACATGCTTTTCATATGGCTCCATTGTCAGCCTTCTATAGGGAGGATCTGCTGTATTGAGAGGAAAGCACCATATATTAGGCATAAGGATCAGCCATAGACAGAGCAGGAGGTGGATTGAGGGAGTTAGGTTTCATGCATGGAGACTGAGAATCCTGAACAAGGGCAAACTATTAGCATAAGTGCACTCTAGTGGTTCCCCAGCAATATATAAGACCTGCCACTTGTGGCTATTTTAATAAAAGTACACTGTTTGCTACACTAAAGCGTACCTTATAGCAGCTTAGAATAATTGTGACAGCTTGGCAACATCATAATCTGCCTCAGTGTCTGGGTTATGAAGAAGAAGTACGACTGCAACACAGGAGGCTTCTTTAGCCCAGCAGAGCATGACGAAGAGGCCAGAGTCTGTGCCTGAAGCAAGCGAGACAGAACTCCCCCACTCCACCATCAACCACTTAGAACCAACAGAGCAGGTCAAGGTGAGAGTGTACAGGAACTAAAATGACCAAAGGTTATGGAAGCCAATGTCCCAGAACATTAAATGACAGATGGTTGCGTGAATGTAGCATGAAAAAGTAAACCCACTAAAGCAATAATTCAAACTACTGCTATAGATTCAGACAGCCATAACATTTTAAAATGCCAGATTCCAAGAAACCTTGTAAAGCAAGAAAGGACTTGCATTTTTATAACACGTTATCAACGTTGAACTGCCTCAAAGTGCTTCACAGGTAATTACTGTCAACTGTGCTGACTGTTTCTGTAGGCAGTCATTTGGGCCAACAACATCTCAGAGACAATCAAATTCATCTGCAGTATTGTTGGCCAAGTCACAGACAGAAAGGCAGGTGGTGGGTTCAAGCCCCATGTTGGGACTTGCAACTCACAGAGTCCAAGCTGACACTCCAACTCAACAACAACAAAATTACATTTATAGAGCGCCTTTCACGTTGAGAGGATGTCCTATGGCACTGAACAGTTAGGTCAGGACCCAAGCGGGTGTGGTGGGGGGGGGGGGGGGGGGTCAGGGGCCTAGATGTGATCAAAGCATGGATGAGTGTTTCAGTAGCATGGGGGGTGAGGTAGTGGCAGAGTCTAGCAATGTTGCGGAGGTGGTGGAAGGCTGTACATGGTGCGGATTTGGGGGAGGAAGGATAGTTTGGGGTCGAACAAGACGCCCAAATTCCTGACTGGCTTCAAGAGGTGGCAAGTGCAACCTTGAATGCTGATATTGCCAGCATCTGAGGTGCGGAAGCGCTGACGCGAGCCAATCAGGAGGACCTTCGTCTTGTTGACGTCTAGTTGGAGGAAGTTGTCCCTCGTCCAGGACTCAATGTTGGACAGACACACAGTCAGAACGCCAGTAGTCCTGGAGTCGAAGGTGGAAGCGGAAACACAGTGCTATATTGTCAGAGGTGCCGCCCTATGGATAATACATTAAATTAGGACCTGCCTGCCTATCCAGGGGCATGTAAAAGATCTCATACACTGTTAGAAAAGAGTAGGATCAAAGAGGCAGTTCTTGAGACAGACCTTAAACGAGGTGAAGCAACTGAACCACGTCAGAACACTCCAGATTGCAGTCCCACACAGTGGAAGCAACAAGGTTGAAAGCCCAACTACCGATAGGGTGGACATCACAGCAGCCTCGCTGAGTAAAAGATTTGAGGAGGTTGCAGAGGTAGGGTGGAGTGATTTAAAGGTGAGAAAGACAATCTCGAACTTGATGGGCTGGAGGCTGGGGAGCCAATGGCCTGATTGAGGATGGAGAATCATAGAATCTTACGGCACAAAAGGAGGCCATTCGACTCATCGAGTCTGTGCCCGCTCTTTGAAAAGAGCAATTCAATCCCACTCTCCAGCTCTCGCCTCATAACCATGCAAACCCGTCCTCCCCAAATAAACGTCTACCTCTCTTTTAAGAGGTGATAGGTTTGCTGAGTTTGGTGCAGGCTGTAGTGTTCTGGATTGTCTGTGGCTTGTGTACGGAAGAGCTAGGGAATCTAATCATTTATGAAAATGGTAACCAATTGCTAACCTTTTAGAACAAAATTATTATGCTTCCTGACCCTGATCAACATGGTGGTGATGTTAAATCTTTATTTTAAAGGAATTCCAGTAATAACTAAAGCTTTAGATATTTGTGTGTGTGTGCAGAGTAAACTGTGAGCACAAAGAAAGAAAGAATTAGCATTTTTATAGCATTTTATGTCGAAATGTCTCAAAGCACTTCACAAGCTGAAAAGCTATATTCATGAGACACATTGTACACACTATACTGCACAACACGGAATGTCAGCCTAGACTATGTGCATTTAAATTTTCGATGCTTGAACCCACAACCTTCATACTCAAAGGCGAGAGTGCTAACAACTGATCTAGGCTGACACTGAACACAAGTAGAGTAAATCTAGATCCAGCCAGAATTTGTCTCTTGAATCCATGAGAAATAGAAAGAGGCCACTCAGCTATTCCCGCTGGGAGGAGGCAAGCAGGGTCTACTTGGAGCTGAACTGGCTCCAAGGTGACATGTTTAGCAACAGAATGTTGGAATCAAGCCATCCCTCTGTGGCGATCTCGTTAGTCTGGTTCCTGAGGCAACGGGTCCGCAGTATTCCAGGTTGCTGCTGATGACAGCACAGCCAGTCCAGCTCATCGGCAGGACTTGGAAGGGCAGACAGTCACTTCATGCTATTCAGGTCTTGCTAACCCAGAAAGCCAAAGCTCTAACAGATAGGGTTTAGGGTGCTAGCTGAACAAGCAATGGGAAAACTTGGCAGGCAGTGATATCAATTGTTTTAAGTGGTTCGATTCCAGTAGTACCCCACGCACACTCCGGGGTCCCCAAACCTTGGCTCTTGGCAACCTGAATGTAATATTTTCTGGAATTGGGTAAGTAGAATGTGTCCCTCCATGGAGAGAGTGCGCATTCCATTACAACAAATATCTCTGGAATTTCCATGCCTAGTTGGGATGCATTGAATTCTCTGTTTAGTTTGGATACACTTAAGCATAGTTATGAATTTCCGCCTGCGTCAGCATTATGGGGATAAAGGACATAAACATTTTCTCACACTTGTAGCTATGTTTCAATACGAGGTGGTGTGCTGAGAACAGATCTGATCTTCATTGGGGAATTTAGGAACACTCTCCTTCAATACCTCCTCCTTAACCCCGCCTACCAATCGTCAGATCATGCCTGAAGACCTTACCATTTGACCATGCTTACTGTCACCTCTCCCCTCTGGCTCGACGTCATGCTCTGTGACAGTCAATCACTATGCAGAGTAAGGGGCGCTATATGAATGCAAGTTGGTGTTGTTGGTGGTATAATACTGTATGTGGATATCATCATTTGCTTAGATTAACAACTGGAGCTTTGCTACTTCCAAACTAAAATATGGGTCAACATAAATCTCTCAGCAGACAACTGTTGCTGAATAATACTGAGGTTCTTCTGGGACTGCAAGCTGACTTGTACTGATCTTCAAAGTGCTGTTTTCTATCGAATTTGCCCCTGTCCCCATGTTTGTAAATTTGCCTGAACGTGCAATTCTAGCTGCTTAAAAAAGCAAAACTATTTCAGGAAGAGCTTGCTTGTGAATCCCTCCGGTGCAGTATAATTCCTGCTTAATGGCTTTGGGTCTTATTGGCAGCTGTAGGTAGGTCAGTAGTTTCAGTATTATTCCTCACAATAGGATACTTTCCATGTAAAATCATATTAGCTCCAGCTATCTCCAATGACAATTCAATACAAACTGTGCAAACTGCACAAGCTGTCATGATAATTGTTTCCTCAGCACAGTATAACCAACCCGAGTATTCCACTGAGCACTGGAGACATGAAAGTAATTCGGTATTTTGTAAGTGTATCAATATGACAATAACACATGAATTGTTACACAAATACAATGTCTTTTGGCGTCATAAAAACAACCAATTTGATGATACTTCCAGTACCATTCAGATATTTTCCCCCAGCACTGCTATGTATTTAAACTTTTGGGTGAAACAACAACTTGCATTAAGTATTGTAGCTCAGTGGTTGGAGCACTCGCCTTACAAGGGTGAGACCTGTGTTCAAATCCAGGCAGGTCAGGGCGAAACCTTGGGCACGTTTTCTTACTTCACATGTCTGATAATAATCACTCGAAAAAAATTATAATAAATTGGTCATTTTTTTCACTCCACGACTGTTTGTGGGGACACTACTGTGCGCAATTGGCTGCCGCATTCCGCCCACAAATATACTGTCAATTCACTTTACAATCTATTTTGAGATGACTAGAAGACGTTTTGAAAAGCGCTATATCAAATGCAAAGATTATTGTTCTTATTAATATAGCACCCTTCTCATAGGATAACATAAGTTTAGTTTCTCTTCAGCTCCATTTCATGAAGGCTGCAGAAGGGAATGTGAATTGATGACTGATCTCATCAAGCAGTGCTCGGGGGGGCCATGTATCAGTGCGCACACATGTAGAAATGAAATGAGTCAGAGACCGGGAGCTGAACAGGGTAAAACATTGATAGCACTCTTAACGCGGGCTGAGCTGATTCAGTTGTTTGGATCTCCAGGGATGATCCAGACACGCAGCCCTGTAAACTAAATCCACTTCTTACTAATCAAACTTTCATATTCATCTCCCCTTGTATTACCTCTTCATTTAGTCCTGTGCAGCTGAAACCTACATTTCCAGTGCAGTATCACTTAATTTAATTAGCATCCTTCTGGTAGAATTACCTTTAATTTGATGAAAGAGGGATTCCAAAACCATTGCTCACACTTGGCCCAATTCTCCCCATTGCCACCAGCCGGGACATGTAACAGTAACACTGACTAATTCCTAAAAACCTCAGTTAAAGCCCTTGATTGCTTCCCCTTTGTTATACTGATGACTAATGCAGGCAATTCATTTGACTTTGGTTCTTTTCACTTCATTACCAGCACCATTTCATTAGCGGTCACACATTTCCATTGTTGCATAATATATGTGGAATGCATTATTTACTCACTTAGAGGGGATGCTATAGAGGGTTAAATGTTGGACTGAGGTGAACCTACTGTACAGCTTTCCCTCTCTCCATCTCTACCTCAGTCAATGTGTCTCCTGCTTTTACTTTCCCAGACTTTTTGCCTATTCCTGCAAACGAGTGCAGATTTGCAGTGTGATGCTGTTCTGCCCCCACTCTGTGAAATTCCATCCTGGAGTCCTATCCAACTCATTCCCTTCCTCACCTCATTCGAGGTCCATCACAAGACATACCATTTCGACTGTGATTTCAGTTATCTTCCCCCTTGGTTCCCATCTCCTGCTCAGGTGCCCAGCCAGTACTGTTAAATGTCTTGGGGTGTCCTCTAGATGTGAAATGTATTTAAATATAAATTTGTATTGTATTTTTCAGGGTATAGTATATAATGTCATTGAATAAGTGGTCACCTTCTTCCCCCTCCCCCTGGCTCGGCTCCATTATTGGGAAGCGCTCTGAGATGCCGTCCGGCGTGGAGAGCACTGTATAAATCCAAGTTGTTGTTGTGCGCTGATGTCTGGTTTAAGCGCTCTGAGACGCCACCTGGCATGGAATGCACTATATAAGTGCAAGTTGTTGTTGTTAGTCTGTGAACATGTGTAAAAATGTTGTTTGAGATGGCCATCATTGAAATAACGAGAGGGAACTGTATCCTGAATATCAGTCAACTTTACATTCGCGATCTCCCTACTCCCCCTCACTAAAAGTGATATTTTGTTAGTAGTGATCAGAAAAGTGAATGTCAAAACATGTGCACGTATGCATTTTAAATCAACTTCTGCAGGGTTAACAGGAGCTAAGTGGGAATAATCCCTGCTCCCAGTAGTTTATAGGTTTCTGCATATGATACAAAAATATGACATAGCCAATGAGACTGTATGTTTCTATGCAGGTGCTTGCTCTGGTACACACACTGATTTGACTTTGGGAGACAGCAGTAACTTCCTGTGAAGGCAGTGGAAGATCAGAAAATAAACCAGGCCTGGGGTAGAGGTACTAGATATTTGGCCTCTTTGTGTGTATTGTAAAACACAGGTTAACTCTTCAGGCAAAGTCGCAAAGTAAAAAAAGGTCAGGACTGATGTGTAACTGACATATTATTTCTAATAAAAACAGCAGCCAATGTAGAACATTTACAAAGATGATAAGATTGTTCTGGATGACGAAGGCCCTTTGGCCCATCTGATCTAATCCCTCCAGAACACTGAGATGACCATTCCCCCCCCTACCATATTACTGCATCAAGCTGTTCTTTAAATGAGTCTCCTTGTATCATCTGCTCCAGCCTTTCATTAAAAAAAGGAAAGAAAATCTTCCCGGTGTATGTCCTGAGATTGCCCTTTAGAAGCGTTAACCTGACTGTTCAGCGATTTGGGACATTCTCCTGACGTGAAAGGCACTATATAAGTGCAATTTTGTTGTTGTAGAACTCTAAACCTATGTCCTCTTATTCTACTGTCTTGGTGCATTGTAAAACATTGTTCTGGGTTTACTGTTTCAATCTCATTTAAAATTCTGTACACCTTTATGAGGTGCTATACATATTGAAAGGCATAATATAAATGCAACTGGTTGTTGATCTCCTCTCTGAGTCATCTCTGTTCAAGACGGAAGAGCCTTAGCTTGTCTAATTGTTGCTCATATCTCATTCTTCCAACATCCGGGAGCATCCTCATTCCTCCCTTCTGCACTGGCTCCAGGGCTAATACCTGGTCTCATGGTACCTGCCATTCTGTAAATTTTTTAAAAATCCTGCATATTCCCTGCTCTAGTAATATTCTTTTTGAGGCATTGTTCCCTTGTGACCATTAGTGTGATTGATATTGAAATAAACCTCAGGGAGGGACACGACAAGACCACAATGGATAATGTGTTTTCACTCTTGCACTGAGGAGAAACGTCCTTCTTTCATGAAGTGCTCAAGTCCTGACTGAGAACAAGCAAAACACAGCCAACTATTTCAGACACGATTAAGTGTCAGGCAAGACAGGAACTTGAACTCATGGCTGGAGTCACTGGCTCAGAGTGATCACCTAGAGGTTCTACAACTCTTTTAATATTATATTTTTCTTTCAACCAGATTCACAAATGAATCAACAAGCTAATGTAAATCAGAAATAATCAAGGTGGTCAGAAAGAAAGGAGTCAATCTCTCTGAAAGTAATGAAAAACAACATTTATATTAATAATCTTTCTATCATCTCAATATAATGGAGTTTGAAATAATTAATGGAAAACACATGAGGGAATCACATTTACCAATCCCAGCAAAAACATCCTGAAACGTAAAGTTTAGCTAAAGACTAGAGGTCTCAGAAAAAAAATATCCTATGAAAAAGTCTGTACTCTAAGCCGAAAGCACTTACTTTTACAGAGATGAGAGATGTTCTTACCTCTAGATCATTGAAAAATAAATGGGTGTCAGCCAGATTAAAAATCATTTCTTCCATGCGAAGTCCAAGCGTCACAGCCATCGGTGGATCCTAAAACATAAACATCACCATTTACACTGCCATACTGTTTGTGCACTTGAGCGTCATTCTTTACCCTTTAGTGCCTATCTAAGTGATTCTTCCTTGTACCTCACTTATATAACATGGCAGTGACCTGGATGTAACACTTTTACAATCTATCCACTGTTATTATTTTTCACCTCTAAAACTGTCTACCTCCTGTGAAGGTAAAATAAGTTGTTAAAGAAATATTGAGAAAAAACACCCACTAGAATAATGATAACTCTCACAGATATTTTTCTGAAGGTGTTGATCTAATGCGGCAGAAGAAAGAGGGAAAGGAGTAGACAGGGCGCCTCTTGTTAAAGAGTTTCAATATTCATTTCCTTCCATAACAGGCTAAAATTCTTGCAATCCAAATATTTGTACTCATCATTTTTAGGTTATTTTCTTCCTCCTGTTTTAGATTTGCAAACCTTCGGTTCACCCTCCTTGCTCCTGGCTGTGAAAAAAGATCACGTTCGACAGAACAAGTATCGATTGTGGCTGTGGGAGATGAGACCAGGGCTAGATTAGGTGCGACAGCCACAAGATCAAGGACTGAGCAAGTGGTGTGTTGCCACATCAGTATTGGGGAAATAAGAGAATACCACAAGGGGGTTGTAATGTCGAATTCATGACTTTGAGCTCCAGTGCGATGAATGAAATCAGCTTTAAGACAATTATCACACCTCTGCCTCTGTCAATTGACACTTTTCAAAAAAATTGTGTAGGGTGGGGTGTGGGAGGGAAGGAGAGGGCTTAAACACAAGGTCCTCATATATTCAGCTTGGGTGTTCTCTTTATGTAAACACTAGGTCTAACATATGCATTTGGATGTACACACTGAAAACAGTATGAATCATTGAAATGAAATGTCTGCCGAATTAAAAGCTAGGTCAGCAGCAAAAAAAGCTAAACATACAGACCCAGTCTCTGTCACACCTGTCCTGTTCTGTCAAGATCTTTATTTTAAGGGTTCAGCGTTTTCAAAATTCTGTGGACCAACTGGTACTCAGCTGCAAAAACCATCATCGCTTCGAGGTCAGACCAGGTCAAATACCAATCTTCCTAATCTGTTGTTATGGTAACTAACCCAAAATAGATTTAACACCATAAGATATTTTCTCTACGAAGAACATTATCACCCATCCATACATTTTAAAACCACTATTTAAAAAATTATCCTGCACAAAAGAAGACAAAGGAATATATAATTATACAATTATAATTTACATTTATATAGCACCTTCCATGTCAGGAGGATGTCTCAGAGTGCTTGACTCCACTGACTGGTTGGGCACTGAGTTGGAGCTGGGTGCCGAGAAGAGTGGGGGAGGGGAAAGTTGACCGAAAGTGCGGTCAAAGAAATTTTAGACACACGGTTAGAAAATCACAAATACCTTATGTACAGACTATTTGTATTTAAACCTAATGAAAACATATTTTACAAAGTGAACACATCTTCACATGAAATCCAATAACATATTGTAGGAACAGCCTGTTTCACTGAGAAAACTGTGACATTTGCAATTCTTCAAAGTGGGGCTCCATTGGATAGGGAGAATTTAATTCAATATAGATAAGGAAGGAACTGCACATAGGAGGTAAGAATAGGCAACATGTGTACTCAATGGATGGGACAGCATTGCCAAGGAGAAAACTGAAAGAGATCTAGGGGTCTCAGTTGTCTCAATGCTTCCCACGTCAAAACATTGTAAAGCAACAATAAACAAGGCAGACAGAATGCTGGGTTGTATTTGCCAAATCAATTGAGTTCAGATCCCTAGCTTATAGTGTTCTGGTAAGATTGCACCTAGAGTACTGTGTACAGTTCTGATCATCGCAACTTAAGAGGACCTCCCAGGTCTTAGGGGCAGTATAGAAAAGAGCAATGAAAATGATCCCTAGTGTTCGGGGATTGGGCTGTGAACAACAATTGGACACGGAAGGGCTCTTCAGTCTTGAAAAGAGAACATTCGGAATAATATAATGAGCGGAAGAGCCTTGTATACAGCCTTATGTAACATTTTACTTGGGATTGAAACTCAGAGCAATCATTTCAGATAGCAAAGGTTAAACACAGGTTAAAACACAGGTTAAAAGTTGCAAAGGTCAATTTCTGGAAAAACACCAGGAATTATTTATTTATCCTGAGAATAAATAACAACCGGTATAAGCTACCATCAAAGGTGATTGAGTCCAAAACATCGGATTCATTAAAAAAAACTTGATGCTATGATAGAAGGCCTATAGGGTGGGGCTATTCTTGGAAGGATGAGATCAAATGGGCTGTAGGTCCTTCTTCAACTAAACTGCTCTTGGGATTCTCTTGGAAAAATGTACTCCAGCTTATATCCTAGCGTCCCAAGTATTGGCATACTGAGTATATCAGGGCTTCAACCAGAAGGAAGAGCACAAAGCATGATTTGTAGACATTACAATCTGATGCTATCGACTTTCAAATGTCATACTGTCTGAATCATTTCTCAGCAGGGAACATATATTTCATTGAGCATCCTTATTTGAAAGTCCGGAATGCAAGTTAGGGTCTGACAATGAGAGCCCCTGACTCGTAAAATAACATCACATTTTATAATACAGTACATCTCTGACAAAACTTTTTTAAGTTTCAGAATTAGGTGTCAGCTTGACTCAGTTGGTAACATTCTTGCCTCTTAGTCAGAAGGTGGTGTTTCAAGCCACACCTAAGGATTTTGAACTCACAGACTGGGCTGACACTCCAACACAGTGCTGGGGTGTGCTGCATTGTCGGAGGTGCTATCCATTGGATGAATCATTAAAAAGAGTTAGAAATTAAAAAGAGTCTGTCTGTCTGTTCAAGTGAATGTTAAACATCCTCTGACTCTCTTCAAAAAGAGAAGGGAGTTTCTCTCAGTGTCCTGGCCAACAAACCCTCATGGCAGCTTGTGGGACATTGCTGTGCAAATTTGCTGTTGTGTTCACCTCCAAAATACACAGTGACTACACTTTGCAGAAATCCTGTGAAGTGCTTTGAGATGTTCTCCTGATGTGAAAAGTGTTACATCAAATCAAAATGTTATTAATTACTATTAATAACTGTATTAATCATTATGGAGATATGTGGTGCTTCCTGCTTAATACTACAAACACATCATTGTTGTAAAGTATAAATATATATTTTTAATGATACAAGCCCTCAGCTATTCTTAACAGCAATTACATTTACTGCACTGCAGTTTTATTTACGTTTTGGCAAGTTAACCATTATTTTGACATTGTTTTTCACAGACTGTCTCATTCTCATTTAATGGCTCAGTAATTCTTCCTGTGCATCTAGTAAAGTATTCCTGAGTACTCCTGAAGCTGTCACTTCACTAGGTATAATATACTGCATACCCTACAGTCAATAGCCTTCATCCTCCCACCTATCCTGTTACTGCTACATTAGCTGCAGTTCTCATCTCAATGTAGAGTACCCGAGGACTGAACTGTGCATGGTAATAATTAAAAATTTATTGATGTCTAGACAACTAGAAGATTCATTGTTACCACTGGTTGTGTGGCTGGGAAAACAGAGACCAAATTACCTCAATGTTATGCATACCTAATATGCTAGTCCCCTTATCACTCTAACTTGACATTGAAGTACTTTACAGCTTATCTTTAAACAGTAGTGACTTGTACCTCTCACACTGCCCAATGTGCAAAAACTATGTTTATATTGGTATCTGTAACACAGCACTACTTGCACTGTTTGACTGTTCTCTTCTTCGATAGTCAATCTCATTCTATGAACCTGCTTGCAGGACCATGAAAACTCTAATAGGCCATCTTGTTTTAGTTCAACCTCACACAATGCTCCTCTAAGGTTACAATTACAGCATTTTGGTGGAACCTCATTACAATACAATGTTTGGGAACTATGAAATCCCACTTGCACTATAAAGAGGTGTGATAGTAAGCTTGCTTGCTCCCTGTGTGTTGGCCAATTTCTATGATTTTTAAAAAATGCCCTATTCCCAAAGCTTTCACTTCCTTTGTGTGCAGCATGCACAAAGCAGGAAGCAATGTCAACGGCAATTGATGACCCATGGGATGACCATTAATTGAGCTCTGTAAACTAAAATGGTTGACTTCCGGCATAGCAGAACTCAGCTGGTGTCACATCCTGTGCACTGCATGTGCCCAGGAAGTGATGTTAGTGGTGACTTAACGACCTGAACGTTGACCAATTTAGTGCTAGGACTGGCTGGCCAATGCTCTGAAAATGAGCAGCCTGGTTGTATGCACCGCTCACTGCTCTAAAACATGTCTGTCGACCGGGTGATGTGATGTCAGTAACTTGATAACTTGAAACTTGGTCACTATTTAGCACGTGAAGTGCCAGATGTTATACAGAGACAAAATGGCCAGAAATGACGATGGTGGCGACCCAATGACCAGGAAGGCAGCTTTTTTTAAAGTCCACGGAGCACAGCTGACATTTTAAAGCACATTTGTCTACCTTTTGGATTTTTTTGTCAAGTGAAAGTTGTGGTCCTTGCCTGAAACGTGCCATAAGCAAATCCATCCATGTTTTGATGAAGCATTATTTTGTGCGTGTTACACTGCAAGCTGCTCAGACCCTCTCCTGATTCAAGCTGCATTATAATCCAGAGTCATCCCGTGATCTCTGGTCCTTCACCCAAATAGCTAGTCCTTATGGCGGAGTATGCATAGTAAGTGAGCCAAGGCAGTTTGACCATAGAACACATTGCCCAATTCTGCTGTAGTGTCCAATCCAATCAGACAGTAAAACTGAAGGATTCAATAGAGAATATTTTTCCTTTCATGGTACAGTATTATCTTTACTAAATGTCACTGTGTTTCTGACAACTATTTTCAACTAGAGCATGGTCTAAGCCTTGTCTCTGATGGAAATACCTCAATACATTCAACTAGACCCATAAAATGAGGTTAGTCAGCTGAGGTATTGAGTCATTCTGCCACGAAGCCTGGCTAAGAACAGGCAGACACTTCATTCAGGGTAAAAATAGACCCTGGATTCATATACAAACTAGATGAAGTCGATTTCATCAGTTCTTTATCCTCTTTAATTTTTTTTACAACTTTGGGGGCCATAAATTTCTTCAGCTTTTACAAATCTTCTACCTTAGTGTTTGGAGAATTTCTAGTGCATAGAAATGTCTAGCCACCTTCTCTTAATACTGAGCTTGTATATGAAATGTAAGAATAAGAGAAGGTCATTCAGCCAATGAGGCTGTTCCTCCACTTTATAAACCACAAAGGATCTTTTAGTACCATTTCTCTGCCTATTCTTCATGTAGCTTCATAATAATAATAATCCTTGCATTTGATATAGCACTTTTCACATCTTCTAGACGTCTCGAAGCGCTTCACAGAATATACTGCAAAGTGAATTGTCTGTATATTTTGTGGACGAAACGCGGCAGCCAATGGCACACAGCAGTGTTTTACCCTTACTCTCTATTAATCCGTCTTTCATTTGATACTAATTGATTCCACCTGAAGCATGCCCCATGTGGAAGCGTAACCTTGATTAATTACCAACTCCATGGAGGACAGGGTTTGAACATGGCATATAATCAAGGTTTTAATATGCATGAATTTCTTATTGCTGATAGACTCACAGCAATTATAAATTAATACATAAGGTAAATAAGTGTTACAATATGACCAAACTGTAACCACGCTCACTTGTTGATAGTTAATTAACAAACATGCACGGTAACAGTTTAATCATGTATCAGTTATGTACCTTGTACCTTGGATATGCAGAATTACCAGAAATATACTCTCCTGAACTTGCATATATAACATCTGGAGCATTTCTTCAACTTCTTCCAAAAATACTAATGCCTGGGTTATATCAAAAGCTTGCCAAACAATTGTCAGAGCAACTGGTATCAGACATCATCCAGAAATATAGTGATGCTGAACTGAGCTAGTGTGGGAAAACTGTCGATGGACAACTGCTTCCTGTACCTTTCCATACCTTTTCCAACCCTTACGTGTGACTCATCACTGTACAAATGATGACTCTATATTCTGACATTTGTTGACATTTCTGAAGGTTAGTTTACTCTTTCATTAGAAACATATACTGACATTTTCCAATAAGCCTCACAAGCATGGACATTCAAAAACCAGCTACTGACAAACCCGTAAAAATGTTCAGAATGGAAAAGTAAAATGGTGAATGCATAGCAGAGCCATGGACATGTTGTAAATTTCATAACTTTGTCTGTGGCCAGACTGATGTTCAGCAATTGCTTATTGAGGAATTCAACAAGGGATTCCTTTCTGTAACCAGGAGCTTGAGTAGAGTTCCCATGAGTCAGTCAGTATGATGTACTTCTGGTTTCCTTATCAAGGAATCAAGTTGGAAATGATTATATATATGACCCCATTATTATGTTTCTTGTTATGCTGGGATGGAAGGATGGTAAGTTGGGGATTCTGGAAGGATGAGATCCCATAGGTCAAAGGGCCTTCTTCACCCAAACAAATCTAGTAATCAAGTGATCAGAAATTCTGTCCAATTTCCCCATCACCATCGCCATGGTGCTGGGTGAGAGGGACACATAGGCTGAAATCAGCTAACTTAGCACAAACCAGGAAATCAGGTCTGTAGCAATTTATTTCATGTAAGGCAGTAAATCTACTAACGGATTTACTTCTTATTGAACATCAATTTTCAATCTCCCACATGACAGTATTCTTACATCATTATATATGTGTGTGTGTTCTTGTGATTTGGGTTAATTTAAATTCACAATGTCAAAGCTAGGTGCTTATGTATTATGGCCAATATACTGATTGTCAAAGCACACCTTCAGTAATGTATTTCAACAACAACTACTGGATCCTATTATTATTCCTAATCAGTAAAATTACAAACCTGGACATAGAACAACAAATTATTTTGAATACTGATTTCGCAGCAAGACAAGTTTGTATTATAATGGGCTTGATACACACAGATGTTTGGTACATCAGTGCATCAGTGCCTATGCTCATAGACTGGAGCTTTGCATGAGTGTGTTAGTTCAGGCTGAAAGGGAAGACCCTCGACTATGTCCTCTATAGCCTATGTATCAAGCATATGGGAGGGGGGTTGGGGGTGGAGAGGTGCATTGCACTTTCAGCTTGTTTTCTGGTACAGTGTATCTTAGTTTCCCAAAAGAAATATTTCAGACATAAATAGACTTAATTTAAATAATTGGGACAGGGCATCATACGCAAGACAGAAGGGAATGTTAAACTGGAAAGATCGTAACTAAATTAACTTAACTGAGTCATTAATTGAGTGTGAAATGAAATACTCTGAAGCAAATGTAAGAAGGAGCCTCAAGCCTCTATTAATACTAATAATAATGATAAGAATAATTATTGCATGTGATACAGCGTCTTATCGCGTCTTTGAGACGTCTCAAATCACTTAATTGAATATACTGTAAAGTGAATTGACTGTATGTTTTGTGGCACAGTGCGGCAGCCAATTGTAATTTTATTTAGTGAAAAAGACTAAGAGGTTGAATTAAAAAAGAACCAATTTGGATAAAATAACAATCCTTGCATTTGATATTGTGAGGTATGAAATCCAAAGTACGATATGATGTGAAATCCATTTCAAATAGGCTACTAAAATAACTGAACAGAACAAGAAAATGCATTCATTTTATAAAAAATAAAGTCAATCAAAACACAGAGATTAGAAGAAAGTGAAAACAGATATAAGAGGAATATTAAAGTTACAGGACCAGCAAAGAAAGAAAATAACACTTAAACTAAAAGTCTAATGAACTCCATTCCCCACTCCCCCCCCAAAAAATTAACAGAAGAATGAAATAAATAGTCAAAAGAATAAAGTGTATCACACAGCAGGACATTTTGGTAAGGATTTAATCTAACACTTTTGGAACGGCTCCAATTAAAATCCTTACCAATTAGATCTCAAGCAATGGAAAACAAGCAATTCTTAAACGCACACATATCATAACTCAAACGTAGTTTAAGTCCAGTACACTAATGACTTGCTTGTTGATATATGGACCTTTGGAGGGAGTTTACAATGCAGTTAGGCTATTAAGAGGGTCAAAAGACATCAAAAACCACAGGAACAAGTTTGACAAAGGCAAGGAGCAAAATCATCTTAACTCCTCCCTCCTCCCGCTCTCCCAATTGGGCTAGTGCCCATACCTCCCTTTAGTTTTTTCTTGTACAGCTCACTGCTACATAATGATCACTCACCATACTGTATTATACCGTCCAGGAAGTGCACCAGTGACCTAAACACTTCATGACCATGGTAAAAGTGCCCATAACATAAACACCAATTTCTCCAGGGATTAACTTGTTTACATGATGCTTTAGATTGGATCCAAGATCTCTTCAGAGAAAGTCCTGTGGCTCTGTGTGGTTACATGCGGTTTCTGTGAGCAAATACTATTTTACGTTGCTGGTGCCGACAGCCAGATGATTTGACATACGCAGGGAGAAACTGTGTTGAAATGCAGTTGATAAATAACTTAATGTAACTGGGCACTTGCTGAACGGGTCATTTAAAATAATAATCCTAACAATAATAATTCATTTGATATAGCATTTTATCATGTTTTTGGGATGTCTCAAAAGCGCTTCATAGAACAACAACAAAATTACACATGCCTTTCACGTCGGGACAATGTCCCAATATAGTGTAATTTGGTTTGTGATTTGGTTGTATATTTTGTGGGCAAAACGTGGCAGTCAATTGCGCACAGCAGTGTCCCAACAGTTGTGGATTGAGGACCAAATTATTAATTGTTTAAGCGATTGTTAGTTGATCTGCCAAATGACTAAGAGCCAAGCTCCTATTTTCTGCAATGTAAAGAGGCATGTGGAGTAAGGAAACTTGTTTAAAATAAATAATGTTTTTTGTGAAAAAAAATGTGAATCTAGAAATTTATGAAATAATCAACTTTGAAACAAAATTTCTGCCCAGGGCAGAGAAATGCGTGTCAGTGTCCTTCGGTTGCTATGACCTCCTGAATGGGGATAGTGAAGTGTGGACAGCACTTCCAAACCAACTGCTCCACATCATCAAACAGGGTAACAAGATCAACCAAGTGAACACCAATTCATGTACAGTACCTGCATCTCACATCACAACTAACAGCAATGGCCAATTCATTTAACTGTACTTTCTCTTTAAGTGAGATTTTAATGAACCAATCATATTATTACTCTGTACATCCACAGGGCAAAGGAGATGGTTTCATAGATAGCCTTTCCTTTAGACTGGATTTGATGTGGGTCTTCTTAGGAATTCATGTTACCATTAAGATTAATTATTATTTCGTATCATATTCACACTTTCTACTTTTATTATCCATATCATTTTCTTAATTTAGTGTATTATTTTTATACAGCATATACTATATATATTTCTGTTTTTTGTCTTGTAACAGTGAGCCACAAGTTAGGAATTTTAGAATTCCCTAGTTAACTTTCAGTGTTTTTTAAGAAGTAACTGCTAGTTTGAGCCAGATGGAGTACACTATTCCTCAGGGAATGCAGTCTGTGGCGGAGGCAACTGTTCCATCTGTGACCAGGGGTTAGACTCTCAGTTCAATTCAATTTAGTGACAGACTCTTCAATGTAGCGACAGGCTGTTCCCTTCAACAGGAGAAATACAGAATTCCACCTTGTGTAAATACTCTCCCAATTATTCACTGACTGTTCTGCAAATATGAAGTACTGTATTGGATGCTTACGTATATATGATTCAGAGTTTTCATTGTGGGTTATGGCCAATGTCAGGAACCTCATGTATTTCTGTAGTTGTTTCGGTGACAGGATTTGTAAGTTTTACAGCTGTCTCCTGCAGGCTTATTGGCTCTGTCAGTAAGCAATAAACCACCACAAGAAGCATGGAAAGTACTGCATTTGTGGATTTCCTTTTAAAAAGAATCACAAACAATTCTTAACACGACTTAGAATACATTTTCATGACCAATTGAATGATATCAGACATGTAAAGTGCTGTATCCAGATGTGAAAGGCGCTATACAAATTAAATTTATTGTTGTTGTCTTCCTATCTCTGCAACGTGCTAACCCCTTACCACCCTGCATGCCCCTCTGTTCAGTGGGCTCTGGTCTGTGCCATGTCTCCCGCATGATCTGCCCTATCATTGGTGGCCGGCTTTCAGCCTCTCTGCCCCCACATTCTGGGGGCAGAGAGGCTTAACTCCATTCCACAATCCCCTCAACTTGCACCCTCTGTTGCATCCTTCAAGGCCGCTCTCAAGACTCTCCTTTTCGATCGTGCCTTCAACTGCCCTCTCACCTCTCTCCCTCCCCTCCCCCCTACCCTGCCCCTCCCCCATGCCCGGGTCCTGACCCCTGACTGTTCAGCGCCTTGGGACATCCTCCCGATGTGAAAAGCGCTCTATGAATGTAATTTTGTTGTTGTTGTTTTACACTACATCTGGAATAGTCTTCCCCGATATTTAATCCAACTGGTCACTCACTCCATTGCTGTTTGTGCCATGCACAAATTGGCTGCCTTGTGCTCCCACAAAATACATAAGTCACTCAATTTCACAGTACTGTATATCCTGTAGCTCAGTGGTTAGAGCACTTGCCTTGCAAGTGAGAGACCTGGGTGAAATCTTGGGAAAGTTTGCTTACTCCACAGGTCAGATAATAATCCCTCGAAAAAAACACAATAATAAAATGGTCATTTCAATCCATGACTGTTTGCAGGACACTGCTGTGTCCAATTGGCTGCCGCGTTTCACCCACAAAATATAGTCAATTCACTTTACAGTATATTCTGTGAAGTGCTTTGAGACGTCTAGAAGACGTGAAAAGCACAATACCAAATGCAAGGATTATTGCATTTCCTGTTAAGCATTTTGAACCATATTGATGACATGACAAGGCACTATGTGAAATGCAAAGATTATTATTATCTACATAATTGGAGTGAAACTTGTGGTTGTTCATAATTCATTCTATGCAATAATTTCACACTGAATGCAATATCAAACACTACAAATTTCACGCTTGTGTATTATTATAACATTCCCTGCATTTAGTGTTATATTGCACTGTTGTATGAAGGGCTCTGTTCTTCCAGCTAATTTGTAGCTAAGAAAGAGATCTTGATTCTCCATTTCAGTAAGAATTCATAGACTCATTCACGAAAGGTGACTGTAACTGTTGCCCTACATCAACTGCCCGACATGAGCCTCTCAGTGGCAAAATGAGATCCTCATTTCTATCAATGAAATTGCAACCTAAAAATTACTCCTCTGATCAAGATTTACCCTTTATGACCTTGCTAATATAGCACTGAAATAATAGAAACATACTGAGTGCTTTGGTAAAATGATACCAGCACAAAAATAAAGGACAAAAGAACCCTGGGAGTGTACATTGTTCATAATACAAAAAAGTTAGAGACAAACAAGGCAAACAATTGAAGGTGTATTTCGCTTGGCTCTCGTCTGACCTAGTTGCATAATTAGGCAGTAACCACAGACACAGTTCTATTTAAGAGGAGTGGCACGATACTACCAAACATAGGCAGGCCGGACAACCATTTTGAAAAAAGTGGCAGCCATTTTAGTCAGCTTAATGGTGTGGGAGGGATATGTTTGGCACAACAGCATGATTTGGACTCATAATCTAAACTCAAGCCAGTTTTCCCAATATCTTTGCAATCTGTTTTTCTTTTTTTAGGATCATCCCATGCCCCATCTTGTTAAGATGGTGCAAGTAGATGTTATATTTGGGAAGGGGAAGCCCTGTGCTGACTGGAAACCATGTATCTGACTTCCCGCACATGTTGCTATCAGGTCGGCAAGTGGAGGAGGTTTCAGCCTTCAGTCAGCTTGAAGACTGCCTTCGTTGTATCCTCAGTAAATAAAAGCAGAATACCGCATCAGTAACAACTACCATCCTGGGAGATGGGCCAAAGACTTTCCTTGAAATCTGAGGTCAGTAACTTGTCACATCAGACAGACCTCGAAGATTCATGCTGGCTAACGTGTAAGCTCGGTTCAGCAGTTAATTGGGGTCAATGTGCTTGTGATCTTGGATACTTCCAAGAGTGGGTCAGTGACCTACAGCTTAGAGACAATAGTCATTAATAAAGAAGCTCCACCAGAATCAAATTCGTAACAGTCACAAACTGGATTCTCCCAAGATTTTTATCCAGATGTCATGTTGACCTGTGGGGACTCTGCTCTCGAGGCTATCCCAAAATCTGAAACTGACTGTTACACAGTGAGGTTTTACCTAGTCTTCCCCATGAAGTATGGCAAAGAACTGTAGGCTACAAACGTGGCATAGAATATTCATTAAAACTGCAGTCATTTCGACAGAGAGGTTCACTGGTTTCACATGTTATATGCATCAAAAAGTCATTCATAAATCGACGCAATGATCAAAGGGAGATGAATACATATGACAGTCATAGCGACTGTAGTGTAAAATGCTCAAACGACAGTATTGCCTGTTCCAGGCTCTAGTACAACTTTTTTTTGCATGATTTCTAGCATGATTTTTTACCTGTTTGTAGTGTAAACGAGGCTCAAATATCATAGTATACAGATCCTCCAAATCTCAGTTACTTCTAAAGCACTGTCCCCATAAAGTCCCACCCCATTACACAGGGATCTCCCTCACCCGCAAGGGAACCAAAGCTAAAATTTAATCTAAAATCCCCTCCTGCTGCTACTTCGCAAAGCATGCCATAAACATAGCACTAAAATTAACAGACCCTTAAGTCCTTGGAGTATTTATATTTTGCTTTGAATATATTTATAAAATATGATTTAGATGCGCCATACAGGACATGCTCCAAAACAGGACACATATTTGCAATCCTGCAACACCCAAACCTTCAGACAACAAACTCTAAGAGACTCTTATCAATTCCACTGCCAAAATCAGATTGTTAATTTTTATATGGAAGAAAATGTATTAAATTGGCTGTGCTTTATCTAGTGGGATGGTGTAAAGTTTTTTCACTGCAGTGTATGCCTATAGCAACAGTATCATAAATCGTCCAAATCAGAAGTAGCCTCTTATCTGTTGGAACAAAAACAAAGGTTCACAACTTGGCCGCAAACTCCAGTCCTTGTTGCCAAATATTTGCCATTGCATTAAAATACAGAATCTCACTGGGGAAGTACACTGGGGAAGTAGAAAGGAAATTAATTGGGAAATCGAGAACTGGGGTTGTCACTTCTCATAAACAACAAAGCCCTTATTATTAAGTGCAGAAACAGAAAATAAATTGCATGGTTGGCTTAATTTCTTACCTTACCAAACTTTTGTGCATACGATCCTGTGAGCAGTGAATGAAAGATGATGATCGTCTCATCTAGATCCCACACAAATACTCGCTGTAAATGCAGGAATAAACAACCAATTAAACACTGTAATCATTTCTATTTTACTTCATTTGCAATTCAGAGAATCATTGAATCTTACAGCACACCACCATCAAAAGTTGATACTTTTCCACACTTATGCCACTTAATTTAATCTCACTCTCCTGTTTGTCTCTCATTCCCTTTAATATTCTTTTTCAATCATTGGTCCAATTAACCTTGAAAAGAAATGTTCAAATTGTCTAATCTGATAGGGTTGACAAACAAAAGAGGAATAGGACAAAGCTGCGGCAGTGAGATTTTTTTTCTTTGCTCAGTTACGATGAAGTAAAGCCAATATTAGCAGCAGATCACTTATACATACAGGAGGTGAGTGTGCAACACAAGGCACAATGATAGTGGTTCAATGTTATAATACAAGGTTCAATAAGGAGACTAGGCTATGGCACCAGCAAACTGCAGACCAATCTTCCTTTTGGCCCAGTGGACAGTACAGCATCAAGAGAAAACAAAAAGGAGCTAATATAGCCGAGTCACTGACATACTGTTTATGGCCAGGAACAGCAATCTCAGCACACCACAACTCCCGCTAAGGCCTGTGCAACAGTTTTCCCATGTAATAAATAAAATGATAATTTCACACAACTTAGTTGATTGCACTACCAGTATTGGCACTTGTCTCTATTCATTGTCCCAATATACGTTGTTTTGATTATATGTTGTTGGTAAATTAATAAATAGTTAGAAAAAATAATTAAAAAATTGGATTAATTGAAGGGATATTAGCTGATTACATTTTATATCAGTTGTTTAGCAAATATATCAATAAGATAATAAATACAATTGAGAACACTTACTGGAGATGGTTGATGTGGTAGTGGGAGGGGGCGGAGTCATTCAGATGAACGGGCGGGATTACCTGCCTCTTGCACAGATCCCCAGAGGGGCTTCCCTCATTCCGCGTCACCAAACAGCTGATCGCTGGTACGTGATTGCGCATTCGTACATTTCGATAACTTTAGAAAAAATATACAGAGGCGCAAACTCGTACCAGCGATCAGCTGTTTGGTGACGCGATGTGAGGGAAGCCCCTCTGGGGATCCGCACAAGAGGCAGGTAACATCGCCCCTTCATCTGAATGACTCCGACCCCTCCCATACTACCACATCAACCATCTCCAGTAAGTGTTCTCTTGATTGTATTTTTACCTTGTTTATATATTTATTAAACTTTTATTTTAATTTTCAATATTAGTAGTGTTATTTTTGGTCTTTATTTAATATTAGTGTAAGAAAATTTAGACCAGAAATGTACTGAAGGAATGTAAGATTGCATTGCATTAGGACCTAATGGTAATTTAGGTTTTGCTATACGTTGTTTCACTTAAAATCGCACTTTTCAAGAACACAGCCCCACCGTTAATTGAGGAGTTCCAGCACTGGTACCAATTGTTCCAATTGACTGTTCCTGTTAGGGAGTGTGGGGACCACTGCTGGACAGTCTGCTGAGGAGTCATTGCAGCAGCTAAGCTAATTCAACAATTTCTATCAGAACCCCAGGGAAAAATCTAGTCCTCAAAGCAGATGAGGTCTCTGATTTGCTGCAATATACCTCAGTTGTATCTTGGGAGTGTAAGGTTTAGTTCTCCTTGTTTGGAGTTGAACGGGCTCCAAGATGACATGCTTGGCAATGGAATGTCGGAATGAAGACCTCCCTGTGTGGAGGTCTCACTGAACCTGCGGATCCACAGTATTCCAGGGCACTGTTGATGACCGCATAGCCAGCCTAGCTCATCGACAGGACCTGGAAGGGCAGATCAGTTATTGGGGCAGGGAGTCATACCACTCAGCTCCTATTAATCTTAGGAGCTAAGACTAATGGTCTTATCTGGACAAGCAGGAGGAAAGCTTGCTAGACCATCAGTGGTTTTACAGTTAGACTCTAACAATACCCCAATGCACACTCTAGGGTCCCCAAGCCTTGGCTCTTGCCAAACTGCACCTAATACATTACGGAGCTAAGTAAGTTGGAGTCTCCCCATAGAGAGAGAGTGCGGATTCCATTCCAGCAGTCATTGTCTGACATTTCTATGTGTAGGTGGGATGATGGAATTCTCAGCTTGGTTTGTATACTCTTAAGCACAGTATTGGGTTTTCACATGTGTCAGACATCCGGTTACCTCCTAAAAAAGTTTAGTTGGGAAGTTGGGCAGTGTAAGGATTAGATTTTAGAACTTGATAACTTGGATCACTATTTACTTGAAAAAGAAGAAAAGAGAGAGAGAGCGGGAGTTTCGGCCAATAAATTGGGTAAGGAATTAATTCCAAGAAGTGCAGTTTTAGGTGGGAATGTGCATTTTGAAAAAAATACATCAGCTTTTGGTTGCTGTTGAAACGAAACTGTAAAACTGTAAAATTAGAAAACTGGGCGGTCCTGAAAACATCGCTTTGAAGAATGAGAGTAAAAGTGTGGGGCAGTCCCCATTAACCCAGGATACCTGGTCAGCTGAAATATTAAATAAACATGAAACATTTATCAGGTGCGATTCCTATTACACCAGCTCACATTTCTCGCAGTAAACAGTAACGTCCTTTTCACACACAGAGAATGTTGGGAGGAAAGTGCTTGGAATGAATGTGAATTAGTTCAGTGTTGGCAATGGCTTGCTTGATTTTTCACTTTCTTAATAAGGAAATGGACTGCAGCTGAATTAGCAACATATGCCTAGGATTTCTGACTCAGTTAAGCAATGTGCCCGTGTAATTCTGATTACACAAGAGAATGCAGAATACCACAACGCAGGCCCAGCTGAGCAGGAATCCTGAACGGCCCTTGCTCTATTTGCAAAGTAACGGACAATCTTTTTGGAATGTTATGTAAACCTCCAGAGTGATGATGCCACCAGTAATAAAAGGGAGGTTTGCATCAAATAGATTCCCACAGCACACGCTGCTTGCAGTAGTTAGTGAGTCTCCCGCCTCACGGATTGCATCATTTCAGAGCTGGTTTGTGAGTTGCGTTAAATCGATGATTTGAGAGTTAAATTTAATCTGGATTCCATAAACTGGTAGTAATGATAATAATAATCCTTGCATTTCATACTGAAATGCTAGGATGTGGGCGGATGCTGCCTGTTGGCTCAATAGTTCCCAAAGTGAATTTGGGCCAAACCATCTAAAACCATGTCCGAGGCAGGAGGTTTCCTTCCAGATCTTATTCTGGGGTCTTCTTCAGGAGCAGAAAACCCCTCAATGTGATATCACATTATGAACCCCCCCCCCCACCCACCCCCCCATACGGCTATGATAATAAAAGTAAAATAAAAGTGTGGCTCGTTCATGTTACAAAGTAAAGATTTTCAATTCATCCCAATTCAAACCAACTGAATGGATCCAAACAGTCTGAACTGATCACTACAGATCACACCTATTTAGCAGCAAAAATAGGTTGTGAAGGAGTACTGGTGCTCATAACTGACCTGGACAAACCTAGCAGATCCAGACACTGGCTATCCAACCACTTGTGGGACGTAAAGAAATTAAGCAGAAATTAGTATTTTCACAAACTTTTATGTGTTTTATTTAAAAACGTTTTAATAGTCTTAGGAGCAAGTTTCAATGTCTGCATTATCCCAAGCACATAATATAAGGTTAATCCTCCCAATTTATTTCATTGTTAAACCAGGGTATAACAGATCGATGTAATTTCATTTTTTTTTACCATAATACCTGTTAACATTTGTTAAAGTGAGTTTGCCTATAAAACGTAGTCACAATTCTAGTAAATGCTTTCAGAAGTCCTCTAACACGTAATTTAAGGATTACTGTTATTATAGTATTGAATGGGAATAGAAATTCTTATTTTATTCATCACTATCGACCACCAACGGACTTCTCTCTCTTTACTCTCCTCACACTGCATGTGACTGTAACCAAAGGAAAATTGTTCTCCCTTACTCTCCTCATGTTACTCTCTCTATGTCAGCAAACATTGCAATTAGAAAGGATCATCGCTTACATTACACTCTGCAGGAACTTCCTACATGTGCATATAGAGAACCTTTCATTATTTTATTTTGGCGGAAAGCCTTTATGAACATCAGATTTGAGACCAATCCATCTGATGAATAAGAAGGAAAACCGAGGGAAAAAGTAACTGAGTCTTTTAAGTCAGTATCCAAACTTAGCAGCTTCTTTATTTTGTCTTGTATGCTTATGTGTGCTAGTACCCTTAAAGAGTTGATTTGTACTGAAAGGTGCAAGGAGCATATGCTGTCAGAAATCAGGGACTATTAATTCCTTTGGATGGGCTGAGTTCTTGGAACAGACAGGAACAACCCATTGGTGAAAACTCCGCTTTTGTTTCCAATATTGTTCACTCGGAAGGTATGTGGTTCAGTGAGAATAGTTGCAATGTACTGTTTGTAGACCCATCTCTGTTTGTTTAAAAATAAATTATTTTCCTATGACTACAGTCATGGACAAGAATGTCATATTATCACTAATTCCATGTGTGCCTCTTGTGTGAGGCTGTGCAAAAGTGCTTGGCAGAACACTCTTCTGGTGAAGTGACACTGTTTTAATTAATATATGTAGTAACAAAAGTTACTGACAGAGGGCCCCCGTTAGAATGTTGAAAATTGATATAGACAGAACTATAGAACTTTAGAAGGACGCAGATGAAAGCCATTTGGCCCACTGTATCTGTCCTGGTAGGGTAATGAGGGGAAAAACAATCAATAGAAAATGGTCATGAAAAATACGACATTTTAAAATACAAACGCCATGAAATGCTATTTGTATCCGGTGTTAAATTTCAGTAACATAAATAATTCCACGGGGGAAGAACTGGGATTAGGATGGATGGCTTTATGCAAGAGCAAACACTATGATGGAAAAATGGGCCCAATGTCCTCCAATTGAGTGTGTGTTTCTATGGTGCTATGGATGAATGACTGAGATATCCCCATGATACAGCTGCTGCAGGTTAATTTATTTTGATTCCTTCCTTTTGCTAAAGAGGAAAAAAGTCATGGAAAGTACAGTAGAATACATTTGGAAGTGCTCGGATTGTGCTCTCGCCATTGTACCTGACCAGGGTCACTCCTCAGGAACATAACTGACTAACACAGCCATTTTTCCGCAAAGTTTTAAGAAAAAAATGGTTTATGTAGTGCAGTTTCTTAAAGATCACTTCAGTTTTTCGATCCAGTTAACACAACCATGCCTGCCATCCATTCACTGAAAAATTCATGTTATCTTAAACTTTCATCAATTAAAGTCAGGGCTTACCTCCAAGTCGTTGTCAGGAGGTGGTGATGGATTGTTCTTCCTGCCCCTTCCCCGTGACTTTGACCCTGAACTCCTACACGTTCGCTCATCCATGTCTTTGATTGGTGTTGATGGACTCTGCACTGTATCAAACTCCCCTGTAAAATCGACCATTCACATTATAGTTATCACACTGAGGGTTCCTGCCAGAAGCCGCTCAAGACAATTTGCTGTTCTCGGCAAAACTTCAATGCGCTGCTCCCCTCCTACCCCTTTAGAGCGTAATAGCTTTAGCTTTATCTTAAGAGAGATGAATTGACCTTAAAATGGCTACAGACAGCATTAGCACGCAGCACTCACTGCAGCCCCGCCCGTTTCAACTTTGCCGTTGAGTATTCAAAAACAAATCCCAGAAATCTGCCACCCTAGACAGCTGCTTAGTTTGCCTATCGTTAGAGAGGCCCCTGATTTCTGCGTACGAGGCACGAGAGTCTCACACAAGCTCACGCTGCAGCCGTAACAAAACAAGTGCTAAGGAGTGCATGGCAATGGGTTTGACAGCAGTTGAATAATTGCATATACAGTACAAAATACAGCAGACACAAAAAAGCAAACAGTTGAGGATATTTACTTAACTGTTACCACAGCACAAATTATTAAGGCTCTGTGAAGTGGAGCTTTAACACTGTATTCTTTTACTGCGCAGCTCTATAAATGTAATTTTGTTGTTGATTTACACTTGATTATTTGAAAATCATGGGAGGCACCAACTCAAGCATGGATTCAAATTATAACCCAAATTGGTATAACAAATTATAGATTGTGAGAAATGCATTTTTACTCCACCCATTCTAGATATGGTCATTTTAATGTATGGAAGCACGTTGAGTGCTTCTAAGGATGAAAACTTTAACATATGGTTGTCTACGTTCATGCCCAAGTGGTTTATACATATTGTAAAGGCCTCTCTGTGTAGCAATAGGGTAATCCAAGATTCCAAATTTACCTTCAAACCCCAGTGATTGAAACAGTTATTCTTGCGGTTAAACAAAGACTACTTCTTTTCCTAAAGAGACCATTGGAAAGGCGACAATGGAGTTTGGTTATAAAGCAAATAAGATAATGAGTGTAAGGTTGGGAACAAGATGAAAGTGGCTAAAAATGTTAAACTAAAATCAACAAACACAAGATCTTTTGGGGAAAGTCCTACAAGGCCAAAGCCAAATTCTTCAGAATCAGTATTTTCTCTGTCACAATTTTTACCCGAGAGTGGATCACACTGGAAGGGCATCTAGGTCAGTGAGAGTAACTGCTGAGCACATAGACCAAGAATCCCACATAATTACCCATGTTTAGTGAGTGAAACTGAAGGGTGTTACAGAAAAATGTTAACAGGAAACAGAACAGGTTTTAAAGCACTTATTGTTATGTCTCAATAATGAAAAACAGTCTAACTCTCTGGAATGGAAAAAGAAATGTCCTTGATTGAAGAAGAATGATAAGCTTTCTTAATCAAAAATCTGTAAGGCTGCCAAAGACAACTGGAAAAAAGACTTTAGATTCAAGAATGTTCCACTTTCTCAAGGAAGCTTTGATATCAGAGTTCAAATACCTGCTATCACAACAGTCACAACTGGAATAATACAGAAAATGCCATTTTTTTCACACTGTGAATGGAAAGTTCTGCCTTACTTGAAAATAAAATAAGGTACTTTCAAATACAAACATTGAATAGACTCTGAAGCTTGAGCCGTTTTATGATCTATTTTAACTTTGAAAATATATTAACAGCAACATTTGAATAAAATCCTATCACCGATTATAGAACTCTCAAATAAACTGAACACATCATAATGATATTCCACATATGCTGATGTTGAATGCTGAACAACACAAGTTTTCAGACAGGTTTTGCTGCTCATACGTTATTTACTAAATTGGAAACCTGCTTCTATTTAACTCAACCTGGCTTTATTCACTTTATGGCTAAGCCTCAACATCACACACCATATAATAAAAAAATTGAACCATACAAATCTATCAACAGCATGCTTATTGTACTGTGTACCAAAGACAATTTGCCTGGTTACACCCCATAACCCAGTGCTTCTCTGTGTAAAGTTGAGCGTATGACTTAGTCCAACTGGAACTCATTTATAACTAAATCCCAATGTGAGGGACTAATGGCCTTTTCATAAGTCTTACTGTAGAAATACAGGCTTCTGCTTTCAGGAGCAAGTGCAGCAATCAGTGGTGAAGTCATTGTTTTGACCAGTGTAAACTAAACTGCTGAATTTCTCTTTTTTTCTCTCTTGCTCGCTCCCCCTCCTCCCCTCATCCACTTCTCCATTAATACTTTCGAAACCCAACTTGTACCTTAAACGCTGTGCAAAAGAAAATACACACATTCTTGTCCACTGGAACCCCCACCCGCTCAACAACAACCTATCAATCAGAATAAAATTAAATCCATCAAAGTTCAATGGTTAGGATCTTATATCAGTGGTAAACTGATTCAAGCCACGTTGCCTACTATTGTTACAGTTGCTACCATTACAGCATTGAAAAATAACATAAAGACATTTAAATTTAAAAAATATGAAAAGAAATGAGTAAAAAAATGAAATCCATTACTGGGTTAACTTAAACCAGACACATTCTATCTTTGTCAAAAGAACAGCGTTGATCCTTTAGAAATACCAACTTGGGAGAGAAATTCCACCTGAGTCTAAATTTACTGTATTTATGTATCATTTCAGGGCGTCCAAAAGTGAGTAAATTCTAAAATACTTTCTGAAGCCGATTTTCCGTAAGTTATTTTAAGACTAGAGAAAACGGACTTCAGAGTTGAGACTGAATTCAACAATTTGTCAAAACATGAATGCTCTAAAAAAAATGCCTCCTAAAAAGATTAAATCTGGACTCGGGTGGAATTCCTGTCCATAGAGTTACAGAGGAAAAGGAAGCTCATTACCTCCAGGTAGATCTGTGGCTGGTTGACTCGTGATAGTGGGAGGTTCCTGCAGTTGATATGTTGTTGATGACGAAGAGTTGCCATCAGTATCATTTGAGGTCATGTATGTGCCATATGTTGAGGCTGGATAATACTGTGCATACTGGTTTTGGCCAAATGCAGTATAGGAAGTGTAATCCTAAAACAGCAACAGGCAGCTTTAAGTAACACCTTCTGGATTTCACCTGAGATTATTTGCTTAACATTATACAGTCATATATCAGTGCAGGTGCTGCAACATTGATGGAAGTTATGAAAGAACTTCAGTTAAACAAAATCATGCTCTGCACCGATACATGATACATTAACCAGAGAAAATATTTCCCACCAAGCTGAGAGTATGTTGGATAAAAATGCAAAGTAACGTCTCCTTGATAGGGAGAGGTAGAAAGAAGGATCAGCCAGGCTTTCGAATCCTGATTACCACAGTGACCCCCTACTGGAGCTGTGTGTGTGGCGGCGGTGGGAGACAGTATGAATGTAAACACGGGTTGAATTTCTCCCTGGGTGAGAGCAGGTATTTGTGGGCTTTGAGAACCTGCGGTTTAACAGACTGCTGGCACCCCTGTCTAGGCTCATGCATGAACAACAGCTTTTTGTATGAGGGGCAAAGTGGAGATGTTATACGGGGCAGACAGACCCTTGAGAAGAAGAGACAGTGTAGAAAACTAGGGAGAGAGAAAATAGTGCATACCTGCTGGGAACTGTTGAAGTTTGTTGAGTTGGAAAGTGAATTGCTGCTTGCATAAATGCCCGATGATGGTGTGAAACTTGAACCTACAATCGAAAGAAGCAGCACATTTAGAAATCTTGAACAGCTCATCAAACTTCCATTTGTCACAAGAAGTGCTGTAGTGCAGGTGGTAAAATACAAAATGGGTTACAATTGCTTTCAGATAAATTTCACCATACATAGCAGTACTCCCATTGTTTTCACTGAGTGCAATCAGTTAAAGACATGTCCTGAAAGACCACAGAAAATAATACAAGGGCCCAAAAATGAATTCATACATCTATAAAATGGATTCTAAAATTCTACAAAAGAACAGAGCAATGTGTAGCGATCTAAACATCGAGTAATCCTGGTACAACCTTACTCTCAGTCTCGGAACTCCTACAACTTTGCATTGTTAAAGTTACTTGAAAATGACCACCAAATGTTCTCTAATTTTCTCTTCGTATAATGTATTTTGTGACGATTAGGTGCAAAAAACCCACCAAACCAACACTGAATGAACAATGTAGGTTGAGCTTGTGGTTTGTGATCTTGCAGCAAATTGCAGTGAAGTTTTTCCACCACCATCAACAACAACAACAAAATTATATTTGTATAGTGCCTTTCATGTCGGCAGGACGTCCCAAGGTGCTGGACAGTGTTTTGAACCCAAGCTGGGGTCAAGATCGGGGAGGATGGAGGGAAGCACGGATGGGGGGGGGGGGGGGGGGGGAGGGCAGTGACTGATGGATGGTTGAGGAGGAGGTTCTTGAGCTGGGAATTGAACGAGGCTAGGGAAGGGGCTAGGCAGAGGGATTGCTGGATAGAATTCCATAGGTTGGGGCAGAGTGGCTGAAAGCTCACCCGCCGATGGTGGGGTGGGTGGGTTGGGGGACATGGAGTAGGCCAGAGCCCACTGAGCGGAAGGAATGGACAGGTTGATGGGGGTTAGGAGGTCGCAGAGATAGGGTGGGGCAAAGTCAGTTAAAGGAGCTGGTTTCTCCCAGAAATCAATCTTGTTGGAAATGGACAGTATGAATTGATTAAGCTTGCACTCAAAAATCTCTTCTTATAACTTCCTTGAGCAGTACAATGGCTCACATAAGCACTTTTAAGGCAAGATTCTTTTGCAAAACTGAAAAGCTAGGAACACGTTAACATTTTAAAAAAAACTTCATGGTGGCAGTTTTTCTGTGTCAAATATATTTTAGTGAAACACCGATGCCCTTTCCCTCCAATACTGGGAAAGATTATTAAATAGCTTCCAGCAGTGAACAGTGGCATTTGCATTAAAACCAATCATAGTGACACACAGGACAGGAAGGGTTCAGGTGCCAGAGATTAAGCCTCCATTTAGTGCCACTCGAGGAAACCCCAGAAAATTTGACAATGAGTCAGATTTCAGTTTTGTTCAGACTCTTTACTCTCAGGCTTGCTGGGAGGCAGCACAGTGAACTAGTTTGACTGATCGGTGTGTCCTCAATTTATGTGCAAGTCAACAGATAGTACTCAGCATCCTGTCTGATGTAATTGGGTAGCAGTTTCAGTAGGTTATTCCTGTACATTCCACCAATTGAAGTGTTCGGAATTAGGATACAGTATATTGAATTTTGCGTATTTGATATTGATTAAAAATTATCCGAGTTTTTAGGTAATTAACCATAACTCCAAAGGAACTGAAATAAACACAATGCCAATTCAGATTTTTTCTTACACAAAATCCGTTTCAGCTCATTCTTTATTTGTACACGGAGCGTGAAATCTAACAGGGCATCTCTTGTAACTCAAGTTCACAATATCACAACTACTTCTTCAGCTGCAACTGGAAAATGTAATAAAGTATATTTTAGATTTACAACCACAATGGCTTGGCGTCTCTCGTCTTTCAACAATTCCCTGACACTTCAAGTTTGCAAGAGACTAAACTTCGGGCAAAAAAAAGCAACTCTGTTTCAACAGTCTCAGAGCTCATTAGTTCTGGATAAAAGTTCTGGTCTAACTAACTACTGCAAAAGAATGGAGTAATAGGGCTACCAGTAATATTGTTGTATATACAAGACTAAAATAAAGTTATTTCTTATACCAAAACATTTTAATCACATCTCAGTCTCATTTCAGGCAGCTGAAATATTCAAACTTTAGCCGAGGTTAAAAAAAAATATTATTCCTCCGCTTCTGAAAGTGCTGAGTGTTTTGTTAATAGCGTTGTATCTTGAATACCAGCCATCCCTCCTCACAGTACTTAAGTGGCCATTCAACACCCACCAGCCCGAAATTGGGCAGCAGTGAACAGCAATCAGGAGCAGGAACCATCACTGATTTTCTCCTCTGTAATCCACAAAGTGCTGAGGCCAAATGTACCAAACGGTTTCCTTGGCTCAGACCAGAATTTGAGCGTCTGGTCTGCACAGCTTATTGCTACTCTGTTCCCTTAATAGTGATAGAAATACAAAACACTAACAATTTGTTGAATTGAACAACCAGTTAGCTGAATATTCTGCTTTTTACTGGATTTTGACATGTTTGAGGCAGTTTTTACATGGAAGCAAGACGCCAGCTCGGGTCTGAAACAATGATGTTCTCCTGACGCGAAAGGTGTTATACAAGTGTAATTTTGTTGTTGTTGTTGTTGTCGTTGTTGTCAGAAGAAGCATTACTATGTAATAGTGAAACTCTTCAAAGCAACAATAAGATACATTAGATTTACTTGCAGAGGGATAAAAATGCACAAGAAATGTTTGAGAATTCTATAGTATAGAATTGATTCCTGTTTTGGGCAGAATTGTTGTTACAGATTTCCAAATTACAAATGTTAAATTTTATTATTATCATGGCTAATGTTAACAGGGCCATCACTGAGACTTAAAGTTTAACTGGCGGTATAACAAATATTATTTCCTACCAGTGACTGCCATATTTCAAGAATGACTTAACTCATAATTGAATGACTCGGGGAGTTCATCCAGCAAATAGTTAAGCTATCTAGATCAGGAAGGATACTCCCAGTCAAAGTTTACACACAAGAAAGATGCAATTGGATAAGATTTGGGAACTGTGTAGAAGAAAAATATTCATAACTGTCAGAAATGTGAACACAAGACTAAATTGGCTCAACAGTGTTTATGACACAGGAGTTTAAAATGTGGGATTCACAGCAGGAATCCAAAAAGATTTTTATATATAAATTCCTGGAGCTATGTCAAGCCAACCCTTGGGAGCTCCAGAGCTCCGATGTGAACAGGAGGAGACTCGCTGCAATTGCAAGAGAAACAGAGACGAGCAATAAATGTGACTGGAATCAGAGAATATATTTGTGTGATGAAATCATTAATTTAGTTGGGGTGTGGACACACGGGAGAGAAGGGATAATGAGAATCTCTTTCCAATTCCAGGGATATACAGGGTGACCAAAAGGTTGTGATAACTACCTGATTATCTAAAAGAAATAATTTCTTTAAGACTGATTGGACATTGTAATGTTATCATGACTTTTTAGTCACCCTGTATATTTTCGTTACAAAAAAATAAAAGTTGAGGAAATAACTGAAAGATGATATAGCAAAGAGTTTGTAGATGGAATGTTTCCATAGAAATATAACAAAATGAATTGATCAGGCTATAGAATGATTCTGTCAGCATAATAGCACTTTAAACCTCTCCATTATTATTCTGAGAGCTTGAAATTGGAGAATGTAATTTGCTATCAAAAATCAATAGCTCTCCATTTGGAATAAGGAATAGTGTGACTGAAGCCAAAAAGCAAATCGATGTGACAAGGGCACATTAATGAAGGAAACGGCACACACTAACCTTGCATTTGATAGGAATATGGTGTTTGGCCTGGCTGAGGTGTGCTAAACCCTGGGCTGTAACTAAGGCATCCAGTCTGCAATGCAGATTGTGCTTGTGGTAGTCCTCCCTCTGTTTTGATTCCTGAAAGCAACACAATCAGATAAACCAATAAAACATGCATCAAGTTCAAGATTCTCTGCCTCACCTTTAAATCCCTCCACAACCTTGGCCCACCCTTCCTCTGCAACCGTTCTCAAATTGTACCAACCCAGCTGCATGCTCCCTCCGCTCAACAGCCTGCCCTACCCCACTCGCCATTGGTAGTCAGGTTTCCTCTGGAACTCCACGTGGAGTCCCTCTGACTGACCCCGTACCTCTACTCTTTCAAAGTCCTTCTCAAGACCTTCCTCTTTGACCATGCCTTTGTTCTTATAAATGTAAATTTACTATTGCTGTTGTATTCTCCACTTTTCTCTTCTCTCGATCATGCATTAGAACTAAAATCGTTTTGCACATAAAATAGCTCACATATCATTACAGAAGTGGGTGCCTCACCATAAGCGGGTAGTCCATAGGGCTGGCCTGTTTGAGAATATGCTGCATAAACTGCCGGCTGCTGCATTCCTGAATACTGCGTTTGTCCAGCATAAGCAGTCATTGACTGTGTTGCTGGTGTGGAAAGAATATGTGGGTATGGCCTGCGGAGAAGAGAAAGCCGATGATGTCAAGCTGCCCATCGAAAAAAGATTAAAGCATTTTGCACCAGAACAGTCACAAACAGCAGCAACTTGGTGATTTTTTCCTGGAACACTTCTGCGGTATTACTTAGCAGCATCAATTGATTATAAAGACCATCAAAGCTGGTTTGATTATTCTAGTGAAATCGAATCCTATTTTGCTCTTTTATGGCAATAATAAATAAATTCGACATCAGGTTTAGTCACACTTCAGTTTCCACAGAACATGTACAAATGAGTAAATTCCTGAAAGCTTTTATAACCCTACTTTCCTCCTCCACACCACCACCCCCCACCTCCCCCCACAAGTGCTTCTTACACTTCCCCATCGTTCAACGAGTTTTCACACATTCTGCCACACTCCCTGGAACTCCATCGTGGAGCACTTTCTTAGGTTTTCAGTCAGCTGCGTGAAGCTCTTTGATACGTCCTACAACATAGAAGATGCTATATATATATGTGTGAATTGTTTTTTAGCTCTATGGATGATTTAGAAACTCACTTGGAAGGATATAGCTGTGGTGAATATTGGTGTATTCCTCTTGGACTGTAGCCACTACTGGTTATTACTGCAGAAAAAGAAAAGGCCAGTGAAACATTAAATGACAAGCAGAACAAATGGGTTTGGGATTTTGTGGCACCAATTCAAATTAAGCAGGTGTGAGACAACAGAATAAATTTGAACAATTTGACATCTGCAAAAATAAATGCATGAAACACGGAAAATAACATTTAACATGGTTGAAGGAACTGTAACAAATGCCGATTAAGTTGTGTACAACAATTGGTGTTTGGAACATTTAATTTAATGTAGTGCTGACTGGGTACATTAGTTCTGCTACACCACAAGATGCAAACGGAGTAAGGAGTTTTGGGAAGTCAGTGTTGACCCCTGTGAGTTTAGTCTTCATTTCAAAACCTCGCTTCATGTCAGTTTTTATAATGCATTCATACATCCAGTAGCAATGTTAACTCTTTCAGCATCTCATTAACACTCAAGCAACCAAAAAATAAATAGCAAACAGAGGTTAGTAAACAAATAAATGCTAGAAACAGATGTTTGACTTAAGTGAAAGTTAGAAAATGACATGATACAGTTCAGTCAGCATGGTTCTTTTGTTTTTTTGTGTGTTGGTTAAAAACAAACACTTTTTTTAGTTGTAAGTCTCATCTACATACATCTCATATACACTCTAAGCTATCGTAAAGCACAAGTTACTCTAGGTAGTCATGGGAGTCTAATTTGTGGTATTCAAACCTGTTTTGCTACCGTTTATAATACATAGCAGAAAATAACATCATAAAACTGGATTCAAAATTGCAAAATGCACCTTTGGCCATCAGATTTATTCACATTCAATTTCCACAGAAATTCATGCACAGATAAATTCATAAGAAAAAAATCCTTTGCTGCAAGGTTGGAATGTAATAAATATCTTTAATCAATATTTCTATAGAATTCCCATCAAACTGTGGGAATGCAGCCCTGGAAGTAGACCATATTAGAGTGAAATTCCCATGGAATGACATGATATATTTCTGGATACCTGAAGAAAACCCAATTTTTGTGACTCCAATTCCACATTAAGGAATCCAGTTTAGAAATGCTTCAAATTTAAGATGCATGTTGTAACAAAAAACATTGTTTTATGGGATGTCCACCTGACACGAAAGGCGCTCTATAAATGTAATTTTGTTGTTTTTGTTTGTTGTTGTAAAACCTCCTGAAAATGACTAATACATAATTTTTCATGTGGGTAACAATCTGGTAGCAGATTCTGATGGAAATCGTAGGTGGAAATCTTATTGTTTTATAAATTCTCAATTTATAAAGTAACCTGTGATGTTTAGAAAATTGGTAGCTTTTTAAAAAAAATCAAACTAAATGTCTTAGCTTTTCATTTATTTTTTAAAAAAGAAAGGCATAACTTGTTTCATTTAATAGCAACTTTCAAGAGAACTGGGAAATGATTGAAGAACTTTAGCTGTCCAATTAAATGAATGTGTACACACTGGGATCAGTAATGTTCTTATTTTATTGCCAAATGAAGAGCTTTGGAATTTATTGTACTCTACGATGACAACAAATCACTTCTAACTGAGTCCATATGAGACTCAGTTGAACAGTGTAAAATATCACATACTGTATTTGTTCTTCAATAAACTAAGAACTCTCAGGAAGAGATTAAATATTGTGAATGGTTCAATTTTGAATTTTCCCCCCACGTTATTCAATACAGATATAAATATAAACATTATGGTACATTTGAACCTGGTGAATTCTTATTTTCAGCTCAGTTTCAGATTGGAACAGGAAGCACTAGCCATTTCCTAGTTCAGGATTCATGACAGAAATGGTAAATGTTTCATTCCATACACATGAAATAAGGAAATATAAACTTCAAATATTTCATTTCCTCTGCACTGATAAGGAAGGTTACCTAATCAATCCACAAAATGAAAAGTTAATGACAAATAGAAAGCACCGGCTAGCTGTATAGGACATATTTCTGTACTTTTCGAAATCTAAAATGTTTCCAAACAATTTCCTTTGTCCATCAACCTGCTCCTTAATAAAGACATGTCCAAAAAAAATGAAAGACACCCTAAGCCACGTTAATTTAAGAGACATTTAATTTTATGAGTTATGCTTATTTCCTGCACATTGTTTATCTTGAATAATACATACATGGTCACAAAGTATTCAGCAGCCTTACAAGCTCATTACTGAACTGCACGTTTATATCCCAGGAATATCGTTCAGCAGCAGTTACATGCTGGGAGCTGGTGAGAAGGACATTGAATGAAAATGAGAAATCTACTTCCATTGTGACTTATATTGTTGGTGGCCCTTGCTTCTGACAAGTACTAGGAAAAAGGAGGCTTTGTGCAAATTATATAAAGTTGAAAAATATGTGTGAATGGTATCCATCCCAAACCTTTGTCAGCACTCACGCCTCTAAGAATGAAGGTAATGGGTTCAAGCCCCTCGTCAGGACTTGAACTTACATAGGATAAGCTGACACTGACACTCCATTGCAGTGCTGGGAGTGTAGTGCATTGTCAGAGGTGCTGTTCTTGGAGGAAACATTAAACTGAGGTCCCATCTGTCTATTTAGATGGATGTAAAAGGTCCCGACAAATGAAGTGAGTTCCTCTCAGTGTCTTGGCCAACGATTCTCGTAAAATTGGTCATTCACAGTTTGTGGGATATTGCTATCCACAATTGGGCTGCCATGTTCACCTACAAATACACAGTCACTCCACTCATAGCAAATCCTGTAGTGCACTTTGGAACATCCTCCTGATGTGAAAGATGCTATACCAAATGCAAGATTATTATACTATTATTACTATTATTTAAAAATTAATTTCCTAAATTTTGCACCAGTAATTAACAGACAAAAATGTTTATTGCAGACATGTACATTCTCTACATGAGCTGTGTGCATGCTTTGGAAGCAACTCATGAAATTCCAAAATATATTCCCAGGCACTAAAGCCAATAATGTCTACAATTGATAGTCATTGATGTGGTGGGAATATTTTCACATCATTACTCTATCCCAGTGTTACATTACTTTTTCAAATTCATATCCAGTGCTTCTGACATTGCAGTCCCAGAGCTTAGGGCTAAGCACAATAAAATACAGATTGGTATAATATATGTGCAAGTTACTTCAACCTATAATTATTTCAATACAGCAATGTTAGGAGTCACAATTCTTATAAAGTTCTCTTGTCATGTGGTATTTTAGTTCATGTGTAGTTCAAAATTATTTGAAGCAAACTCCTTTTGTTTGATTACCTTTGATATCTTGGAACAAGGAGGAAATGCCTGCACAGTACAAACGAACCTGTGGCGCAGGAACATGTGAAGACCAAAGTGGCCAATGCACATACTATTTCACTTGGTATAGACATTTACTTCTAATGTGAATACTATTAGTTTGCATTTCCTGAACTGAATTAAATATAGACATAACACTAATATACAAAGACTAAAATACATATTGAACCACTTATTGGTGGCCTCACAAATTAAGTAATGCTGCAATCTTCACTGTGTGTACCGCTATAAATAAGTCTCTGAGAGGCACATTTATAAACTATCTACTGTGCAATGCTCTGAGATACTATCCTGCGTGAAGGGCACTGTATAAATGCAAGTTGCTGTTGTTGTACAATTGGTATGTATTATATGACTTACCTAAAGGACATTGACAGCTATCATAAGGGAGAGTACAGCATGCCCAGCGCATAAACACATACATATGTCAGAAGCTTGTTAAAGGGAATTGCAAGTTACAGCAAACTTTGAAACATAATATTTAAACAAATATTTAATATTTAAGTCATAACCTGATTTCCAGCATGCAAAATTGATACTTTTTTATTTACCACACCTGTAATGGTAGAAAACTACTATAGTAAAATTCGGTAAAGAATAAATATTGGTTATTCTCAGTGTCTGGTATAAAAACACTGACTGAAAGAGACATATTGGGGAGAGTATCATTACAGTATAAGGAATCCCCACTGAAAGAAAGTATTTCAGGACAGAGGTAACTATGATTCCACCAGTTAATAATCAGAAGATTCCTCCAGAAACATTGATTTAAATAATCCTGGGGTGCGCAGCAGTCTAGAGCTATTAGGTGACTCGTACATGGTAATTGTGACACTCTTTTGAATTGATGTTGTCAGACTAGCGTGTTCAGGGAGTGGTAGTTCCCGGCACCAGGAGGAGGTGACATTGTTTGGAAGGACATTGTGTTCTGGACAGCTCATGTTCGTGTGTAAAAGATGAAATGTAAATAGGAAGCTAATGAAAGTCAGCAAGCACAGCAACAACATATACAGTAAAAGCCCGTTTATCCATGACCCAATCAACTGTAACTTCTGTATAACCGGCACCTCAAAAAAGTCCGCATTCGATTAACCGGAATTTATCCGGAAAAATGCATTTTGGTTTTTTTTTTTGTGTTTTCGGCCGAATATCTGGCACGCGCTTTAACTGGAATTGGCCAGGTCCCGAGGGTGCCAGATAAACGGGCTTTTACTGTATATTGTGTGCTAAACGCTTCAAGCACATCTGGCCGAGGCATTGGAAGGGAGAGGGAATCGGTGCATGGACATGCATTCTGTCATCTTCATTAGACATAAGCACCTTATATGAGGTGGCCTTGTAGGGTAGGATCATAATATAACAACAACTTGCATTTATATAATGCCCCTCATGCAGGGTAGCATCCTAGAGCTTAATATTTTAATAATAAGTGATGCATTTGATACAGTGCCTGGTCATGTCTTCGAGATGTGTCAAAGCACTTCACAGAATATACTGTCAAATGAATTCACTGTATATTTAGTGGATGAAACGCAGTAGCAATTGTGCACAGCAGTGTTTCACAAACAGTTGTGGATTGAAGGATTATTATCCACAGAAAAGCGATCCGCCGATCGACTATGTAATTGTGGAGTGAGGAAACTTTTCCAACATTTAGCCTTGTCCAGGAATGAAAAACAGGTCCTCTCGCTTGCGAGGTGAGTGTTTTACCCACTAAGCTACAGGACTCTACATCATTCAATACTGTCTATTTTTCAGGCTTTTCATTAATTTTCAGTATATGTTAAATAGTATTCCATGACCGAAGTAAAGACTACCTGCAGACAGACCTGGCTGAGACCTGGCTAGTCATCAATGTGAAATCTTTAAGGAACACTGGATACACAAGGAATCTTCAATTATGAAAAGACATATCACAGAGTGTAGGTTACATAGGTGTTCGACCTTCCCCCACCCCCCACCCACCCCCCGCTCGGGTCCCCACCAGACTGTTCAGCACTTTGGGACGTCCTCCCGACGTGAAAGGCGCTATATAAGTGCAATTTTGTTGTTGTTGATGTTGTTGTGTTCAAGACCCTAAATAGCCTTGAGAAAGTAAATCCACAACAAGACAAGAGAGTACAGATTCACAGTTGTAAATGGAAATTTTAGGATAGATACCAGGACGTACTTCTTTACTCAGAGAGTAATATTAAGTTACCAGTGAGGTCAAGTCATTTTGGAAAAGCTTGATGCTGGAGTTGAAAAACAAGTAGGGTAGATATTCTGGAATAAGGGAAATCAAGTGAGGCAAAGTATTAGAATTACAATTTTACAAATCTAGTACAATGTACACAACATAGTCATCGCTCATTGACAGTGCCTTGGGACTGTCTCCTGACGTGAAGGGTGCTATAAAAATGTAATTTTATTGTTGGCATCCATTACATATTTGGAGCCCATTCACACAATACATCACCCTGGTATTTCTACTCTAAGGTATGGGACTATTACAATTAGGTATATCTATCTTTTAAAATATAATTATCATATATCAATGAAGAATGCTTTGAAAAAAATAAGGTATAATTATAAGAATATATAATCACTGAGTCAATGTAATAGAAGCAATTCAGCAGAATACCAACTAAAATTGGTTGGGTTACCTACTTGTCTGTTACACACAACAAAACAACAAAATGACATTCATAGAACACCCTTCACACAGCTGACTAAAGTGAATTATTACCTTTATAAATGATTTGGGAGAGGTTCATATGCTGTATTGATAGCTTGTGCAAGTTTGCATATTCACTTCTCTATCAGCAAAACTGCTTGTGTATTATTGAAAATGCAAAGCAGAAACTAGCACTGGAAGTACCCTACTGGCATACCCATTCCAATCCATTCACATCAGAACTCAAGCAAAATAAATAATCCCCGTGACTCGACTGAACACTAAACTTGTGTGATAAGTGAGGAGCAAATCTTAACCATCACAATGCTGTACAGGGTTAGCTAATGAGCCTCAGATTATGGTTTGGGGCAGGGTTTTAGTATTAGGTTCTGCCCTCTCCAGAAAGTGGTAGTAAACCAGATCCTCACTGGATCATTTCCAAAATTGCGAATAGTAGCTTTTTCTTCCAGCCATCTGACATGACAAAGATAGATGTATTCCACACACAAACTCTGGAGTGCTGAACCAATCCCATCAGAGAAAGACCAGACTGGGCAAGGATACAGGGTCTCTTTATTATCACATCTGCTATTCATTCTCCATTCTAAAGATTAAAGTAGCACGTTATGCAACACAGGAATCATTCTCTCCTAATCCATCATATTTGCACTTCAAAGAACACAGTATGATATTTAAGTTATTTGTTTTCATATTAGGAATATGAAGATTTCAAGTTTATTTGAATGACAACTGTAATTGTACAAAAAATCCTCAGTGCCCATACATACACTTTGATGGATGTCAAAAAAGCACCAAGATTTAAAAAAATCTGTTTAATAACTCCAAGTTCCCTCAATGTATCTAACTCCTAATTACTAATTACTCATAACAAGAAGGAGTACAGTACAGTATAATATAAAGAGGAACCTCTCAGCATTCTGATGAAAAGTTTTTTTAACCCAGTCTACAAAAGGCTAGATTTCAAAGCTTAGAAAACATAGATTAAGACCTTATGCTCGCTTATCCCAGTAGCACAATTCAGGATTTACATTTTGTTGAGTAAGCTTCCCACTGTGCTGTACAAATACGAAACCGTTATATTCAACAATGTGCAACAGTTTAGCCAGGCTGAAGGCATGCTTTTGCTTATCTACTTCTACATTTACAGTTGTGCGCAAAGTTTCCATTTTGTTTATAGTGGAACCCATGCTGACTAATCTCTCTGCGGACTGACCCGAATCAACTCATTTAAATCTCATTAAAAATCATGGCAACTGGGATGAAAAGCAACAACTGTCTGATACAGATGGAGAGCTTCCTGCGGCTGGGGGAATTCACAGACCGGGTTTGCAGTATAACTAGGCAATAATGAATGTGTTGTACAACAGAGTTCCTCACCTTTCCCCAAAAAACACTGGTGTGAATAATAAAGCCTTCAAGCTCGTTATTGGAGTCTATCTAAAGTGCAAGATTGCAAAAGGAATTTTAAATTGTGTATCCTGAACACGCTTGAATATGTCCCTCTGGAACACAGCTCAGATACCAAGATGCATTTTGATGTTCGGACTGCTGCCTGAGGATAAGATCAGCCTCTGTGTGGGATTCCAGATTGGCTAGTTACAGTCCTTTCGTGAATCTCGCAAGTCAGACCAATTCATTCTGTTTAGCATTTGGTAGCATGCTTAACATTTTACCATTATAGTTCTTTAAAACTGTTTTCAGCTGGTGTCTGTGATTCTCTCTCACCCATTTACACATATTTTAAATTGCTGACCGCAATCCGCTCGGGAACTGTCTCTAATTGATCACAGGAGCCATTAATATAAATGTGGGCACATTCGAGCATGTCAGTTCAATTCAAAACTCCTTGTAATATTTCAATAATGACTGTGATCATCATGACTCAATACACAACCAGGATTCGGCAATGTACTGCATTTTTATAAACCCCAGGATTCCCCCAATTTCACAGCGGCAGCTTCTATGCAGAACAAAATGCTCTCAGGTTAAGTGAAACAATATTCAGTTAATGTTTGACAATGGTTCTCGATCAGTTCAATGGTTCCCGATCAGTTCAAACCTTAGGCTTTCAGTAAAAAGCAGATTTTGACTTTCCTCTATGGTAAGGTCAGCTCAATTGCATGAAGTAAAGGATTGAATATTTGTCTCTGTCTCTGAGGAAAAATTGGTAGAGGAAAAATTGTATACGTTCAGATTATCAATCCTCAAATATATTTATTAGTTATTTACCATTTGCTAGTTCCAACAAATGGAGACTTGAATAGGGCTGTTTCTCTTAATACCATAATCAAATTGTATCAGGCAGTCAAACACAACTATAATAATAATAATAATAATAATCCTTGCATTTGATATTGCGCTTTTCAAGTCTTCTAGATGTATCAATGCGCTTCACAGAATATACTGTAAAGTGAATTGACTGTATAATTGTGGACGAAATGCGGCAGCCAATTGCGCACAGCAACTCTGTGTAATGGGTGAAAAGCATATCTGAAGGGTGTGAACTAGGCTCAATCTACTGCTGGGAATTGGTTTGAATCTGCTGATGTTGATTCCATGTATGACCATCACAGGCAACAGACCATCACTATGAGCCGGACCTCTCAACCTCATTGTAGTGGCAAATTCACTGAGGAATACATGCTGCAATAGAGGACTCATTGACTAAAAGAATAATTGTGGTGGACCATGGAAGTTACATAAAGATGCAATGGGAGCTGCTGTTCTGAAGTCAAGGTCTAAGGTACAATGTTAAGAGTGTAATGAACATCTGTGACCATGATGCAAATCAATGCCATTGATTTACCATTCAAAAAAGTGTTTTCTTTCTAGGTCGAAATTCAGTGAAACAACCAGGATCTAATCTGTCTTCACAAATTGGATTCAAAGAGCTATTCTAGTTTTTGAGTACTGTGAATCACTTCATTTGAAAGATTCTCAAAAGGGCCATTTGAGACTTTCAAAAGATGATTTCAAGCTTTGCTGGTATTTGGAAATTGCAGTAAACCATTCTTCAAATCTCGCTTGATAAAAATACACTTTCAATATTCTCTGACTGTTCAGCACTTTGGGATGTCTCTCGATGTGAAAGGTGCTTTACAAATGTAATTTTGTATTGTACTTTATATTTGCAAACTGGAGGGTGTAAATTAAGCATCAAATCCCATTTGCAAATATCACCAATTAGACACAATTATTTAGCAAACCTAAACTAACAACAACAAATTGTGTGGGGGGGGGGGGGGGGCGGGGAAAGTGAAGGTGGGAATGATCGAAAGCGGAACCAAAGAGGAATTTCTACCAGTATCCACCAAATGCAGAGAGCAGGCAGATTGGTAAGGTTTTAGGTAGGTGGCAGAAATAGGTAGGGGCTTTAAACATGGGGACGAGGATCTAAATTCTGGAGGTGAGGAGCCAATGATTCTTCACAACATGTCAACACATGGTACAGAAGTTTGTATTCTGGGGTAAATTCTTGAATTCTTAAATACTTAATTTGTTTGATAGGTTCATCTAAATGGTTGCAGAGATGTTACTTCAGAAGAATAATTCAATAAGGCAATTTTTAGATTTGAGATGTTTTGGAATATGCATGGTCATGATGGAGGTAAGGAAGATGAATGGAACATGTGCAGTGTTAATGATTTCTACATCCTAATAACGAATGAAACTGATTTTATGCTCATTTAAAAGCTGATTGTTAACCTTTAGCACAGATTGCACGACAAAACAATACCACGTTTCACCCACAAAAATCACTCAATACACTTTACAATATATTCTATGAAGTCATTTGTGACGTCTCAATGACGTAATAAAGCGTTATATCCAACACAAGGATTATTAGAATTCGAAGCATGATAATACATCCTTGAGGCCACAAATTCTATTGAAAGAAAATTAAAACCTCTCCACGAGGGGTTTAGACCAGCTCAACGTGATGATATACTAGTTTCCCCTGTTGTAATCTATCTCCCTCTGCCTTGCCCCCTTCATTCCTGATTTTCAGGTTGCGCCTGAAGACCTTCCTATTCCGTTGTGCCTACGGTCACTCCCCCTCCACCTGGGTTGGAGTCAGCCACTGTCAAACACTCTGTGACGCTACCCTGCATGGCAGGCACACTATAAAATGCAAGTTGTTGTCACAATCGAATAGTGCTAGAACAGGGTTCTCCAATCGATCACCGCTGGGTGGCGCTCTCACGCGTGACCAAAAAGGCAACTGGATTGAGGGATAGAACTTCTTCGTTATTGAGATAAATTGAAAACAAAGCCAGATGTATGAAGTATTTCATGCTGCTAGAAGTACAAATGTAAACTTTAACATTTAAACTGTGATAAATATTGTTGCTGTTCTTGTTTTTATTGAGCATTCATGAGACGCCACCTAGCGGCGATCGACCGATTGGAGCCCGCTGTCCTTGCAGCGGGTTCCAATCGGCAGTTGGAACCCGCAGTTCTCAATAACTGCGGGCCTCTTTAGCATAAACACCCCCCCCCCCTAAAAGTAGCCATTGGATGACTATGTGTGAGAAGTACAATGTTGGGTAGGATTACACTACCTTTAGTCTGATTTAATCTAATTGTACTCAAAACTGACAACGGGTATCTGAAATGGGAAAGAGCATTAACATCTCTCATCTTGATGATTTAAAGAGCAGCTTGATGCTCTGATGAGATCAGTTGAACTGTGGGGACTTTTTGATTCAAACCAATCTTGTGAGTTCAAAATCCACTCCATATAACCTGAGCCAATTCTGTCACAGGATGTCATTTTCATTCCACAAACCTCAGATCTAAACGCTACTGACATAACCTCTCACCAGAAAATACATCACAAAGGAATCATGTGCCCAATATTCCTCTGTGGTTCAGTGGGAGTATCTAACATGTTCCCGATTATCTGACATGTTACCTAACACAGAAAGAAAGGAAGGTTTCAGTCTGCGTTGAGTTAATTGTTATGATGTCAATAAATTGGCATCAGCTTCACATATTAAGGAGAGAAAAATTGGGCACAGTTCCCACTTCTGATATTGGGCACTCCATTGACTGCTAGAAGTTCACTAGTGTGGATGTGAGGTGCGAACTGGAGCAAGCCTGACTATGAGGCCTCCAATGTCAAATAGTCTGCTGACACTCACTGTCAAGGTACACTTGGGTAAGATACTGAAAAGCATCCAAAATTCTTTGACCCACACTCAAATAGAGCAAACAAAAGCTGGCAAATACCTTCAGAAGAGGAGGGCAGAGAAAAAAGAGGTTGATTATAAAGAAGATCATCTTTGATAACATGATATACTCCCTTCAAATGGAACTTCAAAACAAATCGATGACTGAAATGTCAGGCAGTAGAATACGAAATGATCTACCGAATGTACTCATAAACTACTCATGAATTCCAAAGATCGAAAAATGCGTCAATAGTTGATGTTTACCACCTTCAATATTAATGCTCGATTGATTCTACTGATGGCTGTTCTACTTTCCGACATTAGTCTATGATCGAATAGCTGCCATTACTCCGTAGGGCTATAACCATGCATAGGATGAAAAAGACAGTGGAATAAATATAATAAATTCTATATCTCGCTCAGCTTTCACTCACCTCCACAACATTGACTGCTTCTGTGTCTACCTTTTCCCCAGACTGCTCAGACCCTGATTCACGCTTTCATCAGATCCAGACTTGATCATTTCAATACCTGCCTGATGGGTTTCCACAGCTCCTCCCAAAAAAAGCTGTACGTTTCATCCAGAACTTTGCAAACAGTGTTCCATCACACCCTTCCTCACTTGATTCCACTGATACTTCATCCTTCTGCGGGTCAAATTCAAGATCCTCATCCTCACACTCTCTGCAGTCTCATCCCACTCTACCTCTGCAATCTCTTGCAATAATGTGGCTACTTCCACTGTAAAGCCAACTGTGGCCTTCTTCATGTCTTCCATCCAATCTGCCCTACCAATAATGCCCTACCAATACACACCTAATAATAATCCCTCAACAAAATTTGGTCATGACTGTTTGTGAGACTCTGCTGTGCATAATTGGCTGCAGCATTTTGCCCACAAATATAGTCAATTCACTTTGCAGTCTATTCTGTGAAGCACTTTGAGACCTCTATATCAAATGCAAGGATTATTATTATTACTATCGACAGGTGAGTTTCCAGCTATTCTGCCTTGAATCTATGGAATTCCATTCTGGATTTCCTTTGCCTTGACCTCTCCATCTACATTTTTAAAGCACACTTCAGACACAACTCTTTGATCATCATAACCCCTTCCCCAACCCAATCATCAGCTTGCCCGTGGCTCAGCTACCTAGTTAACTCTATGAAGCTCTTTGAGATGTCCCTCTGATATGAAAGGCACAATATAAAGACAAATTGTTATTGGCATTGTTGCACTAAAAATAGTAATAATTTCATTATTAGAGAAAAAAACTCACTTTGAGTCACTTGTAGAAAATACAAATGTACAGGCATCCTCAGAAAACATCTTACACTGTTGGAATTTTAATTGAAATACAGTGATGCAGACAGTACCTCCTGATAATATAAAATATCTGTCCCGATCTGTAGCACATACATCAGAATATTGGAATAGATTTATCCATCACATCATGCAGTTTCTGGATCTTAATTTGTCAACTGTGACCACAGAACGAGAAGATAAGAGTATAAAATTAACAAGTCTCAAGGGAGACTGGAGATTATAAGACTTTATTCTAAGATTCCAATGGTTAGCACTGTGTCACTAAACTCCTTTTTAAAAACACAGCTGGATAAATATTAGGAACAGTGCTGAAGGCTACAAATGATTTCAGAAAGAGATGGCCAAATATTCCGTAGAACACAAAAGTGTTATCTATGGATGCCAACATGTCAAGGTTGAATAAAGAAAAAGTTAGTGTAGATACATAGTCTGGAGTTTACTTCTTTGTTTTGGGGGTTAGGAAGAAAGAGCATAAGTATTGGGAAACGGCAGGCTTGTTAGGCTAAGCAGCTTGTTCTAATTCCGTGGTTCCTTTTGTTCTTAAAGTCAAAGGTTTGCCAAACCTTTGTGTTAACAGGTAGTCAGGAAAGGTGGTTAAGGTGAGGGCACTGGACTCATTTACAAAGCAACTTGATGCTTTGGTGGGTAGATGGTAGGGTGAGTATTCTGGAACAATGAGTTCAGATGGACCGAAGAGCCCACCCAAACTAATCTGCAATCTTGTTGATGACAATATATTGTATCTCAAATGTAAGCATCAAGATTGGAATCTGTAGGAAATGTTTTACTCAGGCTGGAAGATGTAGTATGAAAGTGCATAAAGTGGCTGTCCAGAGTAGGAATGGAAATTATCTATAAAGTTACCAAGAAAGACTGTCGAAAGGGTCTGAAGAAAGTCACTCTAAACTGGAAAAACAGATGGAAATGACTAATTGTGATATAGAAACAATTATAAGTGACTGAAAGCAAAGCATTCTGCTCAAAATTAAGTATTCTGAGTGCTTATTTATCCTAGTTTAAGTTTTTTTTCCTAGTGTAATATTTTATTATTATGACATAACATATTATGCAATGTGTCATGCTCTGGTACAACTCATGGCAACTATAGTAAATCTTTCATAAGGTGTATCAGTCAGGACCATAATGTTTTGCACTTCACCCACAAATATACAGTCAATTCACTTTACAGTATATTCTGTGAAGCGCTCTGAGATGTCTAGAAGATGTGAAAAGTGCTATATCAAATGCAAGGATTATTATCATTATTATAACATTTAATGACTTATGTGGACTCTGAGCTTTAGGCAAACTTGTATAAATCACATAAAATCCGATCAATAATCTACATGTGTAATTCAATGCAACTGGTAAGTGCGCATGTGATACTTGAATTCCGAAGCTGATAAGTGCACACAAAATGATGGGTGAAGACGATGATTCCCGCGATTCAATGATTCTTGACCTGTCACCATATGCACATATACCAGCAAGCATTGGAATCGCCGGAAATAAAGTCCTTCTATACATCCATCGATAGATTAAGAATTCTGCGATTCAATGCAACTGGCTGGTTTACCACATTCTGTTTGAAGCATCATATTAGCGCTCTGAAATTTGTATTGACTATTATGGCTGATGCATAATGCTCCTTCCCCTCAGATGCCAAGATGAATTGGAGGACAAAATGAATGAAGATGAATAACTGCTTCCCCAAAATCGCAATTCCTCTTTTTTCTAATGGTCAATCTAATCAGATCATAACACAACAGTAACAAGTGAAGTATTTTATTGAGGGGAGGGGTGGGGGTGTGGGTGGTAACTCTGTAGAAGCTACAACTAATTTTGTATTGTACATTCTGGGCTATTCTGTCCTGATTAAGTTTGCTTTGCACCTGTAATAATGGGTGGTTTGATGCCACGGTGGAGCATTTGAACCACATGTTTAACAATAAACTAGAATCTTATCCTTTGAACATGAAGCAAATGAACAGCTGGTGTTCTGGCCGAAACACATTACATCTTTAATCATTTCTCGAGCCAGGTGGGGTGGGGGTGGGGTTTAACATCCAAATGTAATTTTAATTACTTGAAACATTTCAGAGACTATCTTAGAATTTGATTTAGAGCAGGTGGTTACTATTGCCCAGTCATTACAACAGACATAAAGCCTCTAAATTCTGAGAAGGAAGTGACATTTGACCAGTTGTCTGTTTGAACCTGATGCTAATGAGGGAAAGCATACTTTTAAATCAGTGTAAACCACAAGTGGAGGGTTAAACTCATAATAAATAGATAGCAATTAGATTTTAAAAATGGCTCTTTATAGTAAGAGTTCAATGAATGAATAGCTGCCCCCAAAGAAGTTGAATGGAGCGACAATTTTATTATTTGTGACTATGCCTCCCGACACCTTTTCTTTTCAAGCTGGTTGGCCACCACTTGTATGAAGGTAAAAAAAAATTAAGCCAATGTGATTTTCTGAAAAAACAAGAAGGTGCTACATAATAACAAAATAACTATTCTACCACAAATATATTAATAATCCTTGCATCTGATATAGTGCCTTATCATGTCTTTGAGACGTCTCAAAGTGCTTCACAGAATATACTGCAAAGTGAATTTACTGTATATTGTGTTGCCGAAACAGGCAGCAGATTGAGCACAGCACTGTGCCACAAAACAGTTGTCAATTGAATGACCAATGTATTATTATTATTTATGCTTTGAAGGAATTATTAGTTCCTGAAAAGCGATCTGCCAATCAATAATAATAATAATCCTTGCATTTGATATAGCACTTTTCACATCTTCTAGACATCTCAAAACTTCACAGAATATACTGTAAAATGAATTGACTGTATATTTGTGGGGGAAACGCGGCAGTGCACAGCAATGTCCCACAAACAGTCGTGGATTGAAATTTCCGGGTTTTTTTGTTGATGGATTATTATTAGGCGTGTGGAGTAAGGAAACTTGCCCAAGGTTTCGCCCTGCCTGGATTTGAACGCAGGTCTCACACTTATAAGCCGAGTACTCTAACCACTGAGCTGCAGGAATCAACTAACCACCGGGTTCCTACTTACTGCTAGGTAAACAGAGGCATGTGGAGTAAGCATTTTTCCTTCCTCCCTATATACAGTATTCCCTATGCAATAATATATAGTGGCTGTTTGGCCAGAGAGCCCAATTCCTTCTCTAGTACCAAGCAAATGTGATCCTTATACAATATGTATAAGGATCCTTACAGTATGTTCTGGGAAGTGCTTTGATACGTCTAAAAAGACGTATGAATACCTCTATAACAAATGCAAGGATTATTATTTATTATTATAATAATACCCTGTTGGTTTGCTGGCTAGAGAGAGACGATTTGTCCCCCAGCACCATGAATGCCAATGAAGAGTAGCAATAAATATTAATCCACCCAGCTGAGTTCTTCTTTTGCCATCAGTCAATAAGGTCGGGACATTCATGTCTGCACTCTATGTTGAGCTATGTGGCCAATGCCTTACCTGACCCAGTGTAACTGTCAAGTGATCCATCTCCTGTTGTTGTGGCAGTGTCACTGCTGTTCATTGGCTCTGTTTTGACTGCAAGAAGAGACACTACATAGAAGAACAAGTACAAAAAAATTTAAGCCCTAGTTTTTCATACTACTTTGTACAATAAGTAGCTCCAGCAATGGTTTAAGGCCATATGGTTTATGGTTAACATGCTACCAATACTGGAACAACAGGTCCTTGAGCTCACCACCACATTAACTCATCCCACAGAGTGTTTCTGCTTCAAAACAGAAAAGTTTTTTTGTTAAAGAGAGTCTGGATCTTTATCAAAAATACAGTACCCGCTGTATATGGAAATTCCTTATATTTTACTGCAATGTTGCAGTAATTACATAAAAATTACATTAATATCTCCATGAGAGTACAGAGGCCCAAGACACTAGAATTCTCCTGACAATGGTAAGAAACAGAAGTTGACATTTCTAATTAAAGATAAAATGCAAACAGTGTATCTTGTACAAAATAACAGATTACAGATAGCAATTTCTAGACGGTAATCTAATCCAGGGTTTCAAATGATGTTTTTAAACCACTTAAGCTCTGCTCTTGCAGTTTAGGATATCATGCAAACCCTTGATTAGACTGCAACCTTGTAACTTACCCCCAGGTATCCATTATTGTTTATGTATAAATAGAACACACAACAGATAGTGATGGAACCACTAAAAATAAAATTCTTGTAACATCAGGCGAGTGATGCCACTCAGTGGTTTATTTTTCGTAAATCATCACTGCCCATCATGTATATGCTATTTAAAGCCATGAGACCTTGACTGGGGGCTGGATTTAGCAAACTACCATCTATTGCTGTGCTATTATAACACTATAGAACCAGAGAAGTTAATCAAATATGCATGGCACTAAAGACAACAATAAACTGAATCACAAACTACTATTTCTCTATGTATTAACAAAGTCAACACACGCTGAAAACTTGTAAACCAATCAGTGTTAGTTGCAAATGCCAATGGGACAGGTTCAGTATGTTAGAGCAGAAAGATTGGGAAACACTCGCATGCAATTTATAGGATTTAACCAAGAGATGTGTTAAAAGACCGAAACATCTGAGTGCTGTGTTACTATTTTAGTTGTGTATAAACAGATTCTTCATTAAAAGCTTCAACGCTTGGCACAGTGAAGGTATTCAGATGCTAACTCAATAAAGTCAGAAAGCGAGCAAACATTTTTATAGAAATGCTACAAATGGAATACACAATCAATGAGATAACATTTCAGTGACCAGCTATTAACTCTATGAGCTACATAGATATCCTCATGTCTACAATAAATGGGATAATAATCCTTGCATTTACATTGGATACTCTACTATTGTTCACTAAATCTTTTATAAATATGCACAAATTTCAATGTTCTTTCCAATTTTACAATACTCACTTAGATGTCACAGGAACACCCTCATATTATTACAGGTCAAGTTTAATGTTTGAGCACTGCCTGGCTAAATTCTCATTAGATGTATGCAGTTATATCACGACATTAGCTTAAATTAACTGAATAAATTAAGACTTTTAAATGGAATTGTTCTGTATTTGTTACCAGTGCTGCAATGTTCCACCGAGAGGGAATAAAAACACCATTGCCACATTTTGTCCGTTGCTTCGGTTCACTAAATACTAAGCAAAACTAGGGAAGGAGGATAGTAGCCTTATTGCCAACTTTTTGACCAGTGAGACTTCTATTGCCCTTCTATTGCCCAGCAAAACAAAACACTTCTTGTCACGACTCATTTGAGGGGTGATGGGTACATTATGATAATTGGGGGGGGGGGGGGGGGGGGGGAAGGTCAGCAAAAGTTACCACAGACTCCCATTCAGTAAAAAATACAAAAAGTTTGCCACAACTGTGCCATTAAAAACATGTACTTTACAATGGCTTCTTCCAGATATTTTAATTCCCTGAAATTGCAGTGGTGGAGGGAAAGTGACCCCTGTATTTATTTATGTTAAATATCATCTGTCTTATACTTAATTGCTGGAACACTTGCTTGCTAGTGGTTTTGCATATTTGTCCTTTGAGGAATCTAATCTCATTTGATTGCTAGCTTCTTATTCATTGTGTTATTGTGATTTGCTTGAAGATTAATTTATAATTTGTATTTAAGAGTTACGACCCAGCAATTGTTTATTGTTAAACAAAGAGTAGCTTTGCACAAGTGGAGAACTGATATGTCACTGTAGAGTCCTGTAGCTCAGTGGTTAGAGCACTACCCAGTGCTCTAACCACCTGAATTTTACCCAGGTCTCTCATTTGTAAGGCAAGTGCCTTACAAATGAGAGACCTGGGTAAAATTCCAGGCAGGGAGAAACCTTGGACAAGTTTCCTTATTCCACACGCCTAATAATAATCGCTCAAAAAAAAATTGGTCACTTCAATCCACGACTTTTGTGTGACACTGCTGTTTGTAATTGGCTGTCGCGTTTATCCCACATATATACAGTTAATTCACTTTACAGTATATTCAGTGAAGTGCTTTGAGACGTCTAGAAGATGTCCAGAAGCGCTATATCAAATGCAAGGATTATTATTATTATTATATCTCACAGGTTACTTACTATATGTACTACTAGTACCATGTTGATGTTTACAGATAGCTCTGCTTAAGGTGATAGTATCATCTGAGAAAGTTACAATTTCTTATAAGCCTTACCTCCCAATCTTCTGAGCACTAATGTTTCTTCATTTGAACTCAGGTTTCCACACTTCGGGTCATGGGTCTATTTAGCATGATCACACTATCAAATGTAATGCGCGCCTTAAATAACATTGCTGTACACAATAAAATACTGTACTGGAAAATAAGTCTAAGCAATAACATGCGGTTTGTCACAAATGTAAACTAAGCATCACCTTACCTTAACATTTTTATTGAAGATTCTGTGATAGATAAATGTTCTAACTCTTTTGAGACTGTGCTCAGGCAATATGAATTGGGAACTTTGCCCAAATAGTATTATTAGATCTTAGCTGAATATTACAGACCGAGATCAGAATGATTTCTGAGCATGTTGGTTGTTCTACCATCCTAATAAAAGTTAATAAAGTGAGACACTCAGCAGCTCAGGCAGCATCTATGGAGAAATGAAAGTGAGTCAACGTTTCGGGTCTTCGACCCTACTTCAGACTGGGACATGTTGGGAGGGAGAAACTTTTAAGGACCAACAGAGAGGGGCTAGGCAGGGCAAGGAAGACAATGGAGAAAACAAGGTAAAGAACAGGGGTTGATGGGTTAAAAGAGGTGTTAATGGCACAAAACAAAATGTGTGTGTGTGGGGGAGGGGGGAGGGGGGGGGGGGGGGGGGGGATTGCAACCCCCCACCCACCTACCCATTCCCTTAAACTTAATATAATAAGCAGATATGGCCACACAAAAAACAAATATAATTCTAGCCTGTACATTCAAGTTGAAATTCCAGTTACCAAATTGGTGCTGGCGTAAAGGGAGAAAGCGGTCACATATACCTTTTAATTGCAAAAATACTAACAGTTAAATATTCGTATCTGATGCAGGGATTATAGCCATTTTCAGCACAAGACTCAGACTGATTGAAGAAGCAAAACAAGGTTATAATCATCCATGAGACCCATTTGCTGTATATAAACAAAAAATCATTTAAATGGGAAATGATGCCAGCAAACTTTGAATCACAAGTTTGTGACAAGAGATTTGGTGTCTTGGGCCAGCTGTTCCCAGCTGAGACAGCAGGTCTGTTTGAGGGGTAATGGCAGACTTCTGAATGCCACCAAAGGAACACTTGGCTCAAGACTACAGTCAGATTCAATGTTACCAGTGTCTTTAGGATGTCGTGCCTGCCAGTCTGGAAGGCCTTTCAACAGCAGAAGGCAATTAGCAAGGTTAGATCAGCAAAATGTGATGCTGTAAATGGATCACACAAATATATCTTTCTAGAAATAGGGGACAGCACAACATAGAAAATTACAAATGTTTTCTTCCCAGAGTAAATTTCTGCACAATGTGTTTCACACAGGGCATGAGTGGAGGGCCTAGGCCTACCCAGCAAATAACAGGCCATAATAGAAATCTAATCAAGAAGAGGAGAGGGAGCAGTTTGGGATTCAGGAGCCATGGAGGAACAGGCACTAATTGAGGAACATAGTTAGGTATATATTGTAAATACACAATATTGTATGAAGTGATTGATGGGGAATTAAAAGAAATACTTGAGGAAAAATATTAAAACATGCATGGAAGTAAGAGAAGAGGAATGGGATTTAGGCAGATAGCTTCAGTGGAAAAGCTAGCAACAACTAACATAGACACAATGAGCTAATTGCCTCTCCCCCACTACCACCATTAACTTTATATGATTCTAAGGCAATCTCAAAACTTTATTTCCTTCAGTGTTTCAAACACATGTTCAATGCACAATATAATTTTTGTCTGCTAAAGCCATGTAAATACTGACGGCATACACAGATGGTATAATAAGCGCAGATTAAAATAATGTTTTTATTTGGTACTTACACAACTCCATCCTGACTTTATTTATTGGAGGGGTGGAGGTAGAAAGCTCATCTGCTCATCTTAAAAGAAGATTGGACTGATAAACATAGCTCTGCCCAGCATTCCGTATTGTGGGAAGTGATGTGGGGACTGATAACTCTCCCTCTCTGTGATCAATTCAAATTTTCCATCATATTTTCTCAAAAGTGTTTGATTCTCCTGCCCCTGTCTTTTCCCTTATTCTAAGAACTAAATTCTAACCACATTGAATTGGAGAATAGTTCAATGGCTTACTTCACTCTGGTCTATTTGCCTTATTCCAAGTATTTGACATTTATTTTTCCCTCGTACATCTGGATTTATAAATTGCATATCATTAGCATATCTCCCCACCATCCCTCTCCATAACCCTGGAATCATCTGAACTCCTCCCACTCTGACCTACCTCCCGCACTGATATATCCTCCTCGCTCACTCTCCTCTAATAATACCCACCACTCACAATGCCCTTGACCCCCTCACGTCCCAAACTGCCTCCTATTCATGAAAGCTCACCCTGGTACACCAGCCACTTACGCTCCCTCAAGGGTCAGGTGTGGACTGCCATACGCTCAACTCTGACCTAACAGTCCACCGGCATATCTGGCTGGACCACATCAAAACGTACTGATCTGCCTCGCCACCGCCAAATTGTCCTTCTACTCCCAAAATAATCTTGGAGATGAAGTACAACCATAGGCTCCTATTCTCCACCACCAACTGGTTCCTCTGTCCACCACCACCCCACCCTCCCACCCACTCTCACCTATTCTCTCCTCAAATTCTGACTGTGAGGAGATGTTGGATATTCTTGAGTCCAAAATTGAGGGAATCCTTTCAGCTGCCTCTACCTTCCCAACCATTACACACTCCCCATCTCCCCCTCACACTCCGACCTCTACCCATCCCTTCTACCACATTTTCAAATCAATCTACTCCTCCTCTCCATCATCACTATATTGACCATGAAACATACCACCTACTCCCTTGACCCCATCCCCACCCCTCCCTTGCCTCCTTCAAGAACCAACTCAAGTCCCTCCTTTTCGATCGTGCCTTCAGCCACACCCTACTTCTCTGACCTTCCTCATCCCAACCCTGTCCCCCACCCCACCCCACTAACCTGCCACACTCTTAACTGTTCAGCGCTTTGGGATGTCCTCCCGATGTGAAACCTGCTCTGCAACAGTGATTTTGCTGTTGTTCTTCATACCATTCTGGTTTCCAAACTAGTCAGCAATGGCTGCATTTGTTTATCATAGGAGAAATAAATGGCAGCTGGTATATTGCCACATTATTGCTTCACGCTTAATGTGGAACACGAGGCACACAAAGGCCAGGACTAGACTTACCCTCATTCAGATTGTGACACCACATGGAACCCCATCCAAACTCTTCAGGTGCATATCATTTATCACACAGCATTGGTAACTCCTGCTTTTGAAATGCAGGGAGAGCTCTGTACATCTATTCATAGAGCTACTGTCTAGTGGAGTTCAGGCTTCCTGTTCATCGCCTCTGCCTACAATATTCTGTGATTGGCCACTAGGAGGCATGAGGCCTTCAGATTTCCCCTCTCTCTGTCGGAAAGCACCCAGACTTCACTCGACAACTTTTCATTGATCCCCAAACTAATCGGATCAAAAAGGTCCTCTTATCCCTCTGTAACATCCACCCTACAATTCTCCCATGACAAGTTCAAGTTGTTTTTTAAATGAGTCCAGTCAACTGACCTCAATCTCTCTTCCTTACAACCTGTTCCAATCATTAATTACCCTCTGGGTAAAGAAAAAACATTCTGGTGTCTGTCCGGAATTTGCCTTTTGTAACTCTAGACCTACGTCCTCTTGTTCTACTGACGCAATCCATCAAAATGTATTGTTCTCCTCCTCAATCTACCCAAGCTGTCCTTAAAACTCTGAACCTGTGCGCAGTTTAAGCATCAGGTTCAATTTCCAGTTATCCATCCTCCCCCACATCCAGTCATTGACCAGGACCACTTTCCTCCTCCTCCGCTACATAGCCTGTCTCTAACAGTACTTCACTACACAAGTTGCCAAAACTCTTATCCACACCTTTGTCACCTCTCGGCTAGACTACTCAAAAGCCCTCCTCCCCTATTTACAAAATTCAACTCATCCAAAACTCTAACCCTGCATTTCTCTGTAGCCACGTCTTCAGCCACTATGCCCCAAAGTTATGGAACTCCTTCCCTCAATCTCTCGCTTTGCCTCTTCTTTCTCTATTTTCAGGTTGTGCCTGAAGACATTCCTCTTTGACCATGCCTATGCCCGCCTTCCACCTCCACATTGGGCTCTGCCATTTTTAAGCACTCTGGGAATCGACCCGGTATGGATATAAATATAAATTGTTGTAGTTTGAAGAAGACCCTCCTCTTCAGCAGCCCTCCTTCCTTCTGCCCTCCCTCATCTCAACCCTGCCCTCCCCTCCACCCCGCACCCCCACCCCACCATGCTCAGGTCTTGACCACTGACTGTCCAGCGCCTTGGGACGCCTCCCGACGTGAAAGGCGCTTTACAAATGTAATTTTGTTGTTGTTCTGGATACACTTTATCAATCTTATTTAATCCTTTTCATTGTTTGGAAAATCACAAAAATGAACCTTGGTGCTTCTACCCTGAGCCACATTTCACCCACTTTCCAACAAGCTGTTATTTCCTGAATTCTGCTAGTAAGTTTCTATAAAAGTACACATAATCTATTCAAACCCATAGGGCATTTAAATGAATTACACTGCTGTTGTTCTCAAAGTACTTTAACCAGATTTTCCTAGTCTAAGGGAAAATGCAGAATAGCGTTATTACTGCAGCTGTGTAAAGTTGAATTGGAACATAGCAAAAGACAGAAGTAGCTTAAGACTTTATTTAAAAAATAAACAAAATGGCATTTAAGCGACTACAATGGCGACGGGTTCCACTCCACACAAAAACAAATCAAGTCCATAAACATTCCGTTAATAGCAAAGGCAAATGCTAAAATCTATTTGTCTTTTTAACAACACTTTAATAAAAGAAACATTCAGAGTATGAAGAAGACAAAGGCACTGCACTCATATTTCACACTAACACACACATGCACTGTACCATAATCTGTCATACTTGATGCAGAGGAGGGGGTACTGCAACCCAGCAACCAGTCTGCTGTGTTTAATATAGTCATGGAGGTGTCTCCTGAAGAGGAAAAGTCAGAATCACATTCAGTTTCAATAATGCTGCTTGTGACAGTTGCCATATATTTATATACAGTAATTCAGATTCCTGCACGCAAATGCTCAAAGACATCAAATAAGTATGCTTTAAAGTAATGTAAACATTAAGTCCCCATAACAGGGCCTCGTGGTTGAATAATAGCTTTTTTGGCAGAATGGATTGGTTTGAATAAACAAGTTTTTTGAAGTACAAACATCACACTTCTTGGAATGCTGGACTCCACTCTGTGCTTTGTTTCAATCAAATTATCTTTTCTCTTTTATTATAATAATAATCCTTGCATTTGTTATGGTGCCTTTCACATACCGGGAAGATGTCCCACAGCACTTCATAGGATTTACTGTGAAATTGAGTGACTGCAGTCCAACACAGCAGTCCAATTCTTCAGAGTAACGTCCCACGAACAGGTATGACACAAATGACAAATTTCATATAGGTGACTGTTGGTTTGGACACTGGGTGAAACTCCCTTCTCTTTTCAACTATTGGCATTGGGTGTTTAATATGGTTTTTGCTAAACAGTGAGAGGGGACCTTGGTTTAACATCTCATCAGAAGAAGTCCCTCTTCACAATACTGCACCCCCCTAGTTCCACAGTGGAAGTTACAGGCTTTGAACATACAACCTAGACTGTGGGACTTGAACCCACAAATTTCTGACTCAGAAGCGAGAGATCTACTTCTGAGCCAGGTTAACACATCTATCTTATAATATCTTATCTCACATGTCGTCAGTTGCAAGCTATTCTTTTCTTGGAAGCAATAAAATGGATTTGAAAAGAACTATTTCACATGTTGAAAATAACTATTTCACTATTTCAGTCCTGACGAAGGGTTGTAGACCCGAAACGTTGATTCCTTTTCCTTTCTCCATGGATGCTGTTTGACCTGCTGAGTTTCCCCAGCAACTTTTGTTTTTATTTCACATGGGTTGGCTTTTAATGTAAAATTGCGGTAAAACTGCTCACTGGTTAACTATAAATTATTACAATTACAACTTTAAGAGTAAAGATTCAGTTAATGAATAAACACACTGCATGAGAAATGACAGGACAGAAACAGTGACAAACAACAATAGTAACTGTGTACTATTTAAAACTCCTATTTTCTACCCTGTACATTCGTGACATTAGATTTTAAAAAAAGTAAAACAAAATAAATAAATAATTCGACATGGTTTAGATAAGCTGCAGAAATTATTGTAACTAAATCTAAATCTGATTTCAAAAGAGTAGGACATTCCGCTTGATCACCTGCTGAGTTTCTGGCCTTGTTGCATTTTAGTGAATCTAATAAATGTTTGTGCAACAATTTCTGTCTGCCTTTGGCAACTTGTCAAGCAAAATGCTGAGTCTTTGTATGAAACAAGAACCTTAAACATGAGTTAAAATGTTGTCTCACCGGCGAAAGTTTTATAATCCTTCTACCATTTTAGAAAGAAAATAGTTGGAAGACACCACATTTTGGATAGCAAAAAACATTTTTACTTCCTATCACAGTACTAACGATTAGCAAGAAATCCAATATTCATCAGTGTATAAGGTATTTCTACTTTGGTACCTGAGTATATATTACTCCCCAAATCTGTGTAATAAAGTGTACAGCGTTTCTGCTTTACTTCTCAGTCAAATCAGAACAGGTTTGGTCTCGGGATAAATTATGCATGACATGAGGTACATATAAGTTGTAGTACAAATCAGTTGGTATGACATTCCTAGCTGTTCCATGTCCAGAGAGCAAAGGATAGTGGGAATGCTTCTTTGCTCCATTCACAACATCAGAACAGGAAATTAGAATGACCTCTGGAGTCAAAAGTAAACAAACATTAAACAAAAAGGAAAACAGAATTAAACCCCATAAATCACAGTCCTCTATTACACATCAAGTCAACCAAATTATTGCTTTCCTCTCAAAAAAGCTTTGAGATATACTTGACAAGTAAGTTTGATAATGTAAATGTAATTTGCATTGTGTATTGTAAAATATAAAAGATAAAGTACTTACTTCAGTAAGTACTAACATAAGACAGATGTATCCATCAACTAATGGAAAGAGCATCACTATCAATTTAAAACAGTACAAGGAATTTTAATTTATGAAGGAGTTTTCCCACTAAATTTACTCTTTTCCGTGCATCACAAAAAGAGACCTTAAAGACACAACAGGTAAAGTGAACATGAAACATGGGTGAGAGACAAACAGAGAGAGTGTAAGTGTGCATGGAAAAACTGGAGATAAACAATACAAAAAGCAGGCACAGATGTGCAAATAAACACAGAAGGATTAAAGTTGAAGGAAAACTCAAACACAGAAATGGTGAGACAGTAGAAAAGGGATCAGCTTCAAACTAGAGTGAGGAGAATAAATAGATTCAGTAAAATGGAAATTATATACAATATCTGAAATCAGAGTGGTTTAGAGGAAAAAGTGGGGACTGGAATCACACATGATGTGCTAAAGAAAAATGGTACAAATTCTTATGTCACAATATTAAATAATGTCAGCTTCAAGGTTTTGCCTTGAAGCTGACATTTCTGTTACAAAATTTCTGGTAGACTTAGGTCGACTTCATCCCCGAAGACCTAGTACAGACTGTACATAGTCATTATAAAAAAAATGTGCTAAATAATAACTTTTTTACATGGTCACTCATTTTAGAGTCCGAATTTAGATATAGAAAAATGCGAGCTTGGTAGAAAAGAAGCACAATTTTATTTCCTACAAGATGATTAATTTGCACAATTGACAATGCACAGAAAAACAGAGAACAGAAAGTGAGTTGAAAGATTGGAATCAAAATGAATTGCATGTGAAGTTGGAACCTTATAAACAGTATAAAAACTCAAGATGGTTCCATATCGAGTTTGAGCTTCTTTTTACTATTTGTTGTGGGTTCTTGGACTATGTGTTCCAGACAACCATTAAAACATAAGTTCAACTTGCATTTATAGAGCACGTTTTCAGGTGAAAGAACATTTTATTGTGCTTGATAAACATGGTATGGTGCACAGTGGATAAGGCAACGACAAATTTAAACATATTGACCAAGGACAAGGTCAAAGGGATGTGTCTATAGGACGTTTTTCAAGTCTAGGAAGTGATGAGTTTGGAATTCAACTTACAACAACAACAACAACAACAATTTACATTTATAGAGCGCCTTTCACGTCGGGAGGACGTCCCAAGGCGCTGAACAAGAGGCGTGTGACCCGAGCTGGGAGGGGAGTGTTTGGGAAGGGGTGAAACACGAAGGGGAGGTAAAAGAGTTCGGGGTGGAACAAAAGGCACGATCGAAGAGGAAAGTCTTCAAATCGGCCTTGAAAGAGGAAGGGGGAGAGGCGAAACGGAGGGATTGAGGGATGGCATTCCATAAGGTGGGAGCGGAGAAACTGAAGGCCCGGCCTCCGATGGTGGGGCGGTTTGGGCGGGGGGCTTGGAGCAGGCCAAGTCCTGTTGAACGGAGGGTCCGGGTGGGCGTGTAGGGGGAGAGTAGATCGGTTAGGTAGGATGGGGCAAGGCCGTGTAAGGCCTTGTAGGTGAGGACGAGGATCTTAAATTCGATCCTCTGGAGGATGGGGAGCCAGTGGAGACGGGCGAGGGTGGGAGTTATGTGGTCACGGAGGCGGGTGCGGGATAGTACACGGGCTGCAGAGTTTTGGATGGCCTGCAGCCTATGAATGGAGGAACTGGGGAGGCAATGATTTCTGAAACATTTATAATATAATAAATATAATATAATACTTGTATTTGATATTGCGCTTTTCACATCTTATCGATGTCTCAAAGAATATACTGTGAAGTGAATTGACTGTCCAGTATATTTGTGAGCGAAACATTTCTATAACATCCCAGATAAACAAGGTCAGAACAAAACCATAAAGTCCAAACATCCCCCTTTTTTCCTAATATTCACTTTACCTTCAAAAGAAAAATCAGAAAAGAGAACAAATGGCACAGGGGATATCTTTGACTAAGGAAACAAATAAATGAAAGTTTTCCTTCAACATACTCCTACACAAAAAAAAGGAGGATTTTGCATTGTTGCAAACAATAAAATATATGATTTGAGGTCTAGGTGCCTCTTTTCCAGACAGATGTTCCCATCCTTTGATAAACGACACAGACAATACAACATTCCCATGGGAGTTACTTCACAATCTGATTCTTCTTTCAGTACTGAAAGAAGTGTTGGAAACTCCTCTATATGGGTCAGAGCACAGGTCTTTAGACAGGAAAGCATTTCTTTGTCTCCCATGCACATGTCTTTCTGGATAAACACTGAAATAAGACAGAATTAACTATCGGTCAGTTACGGCAAGTAGATTTAGGCGACAATAAACTCCTATTTGCAGCATTCAATTTGATGCATGTGATATTGGGAGCCAAAGTGAAACTCATGCAAATTAAACTATACACCTAGGTGTGATTTGCATGAATGGATGTGCGGAATAATAATGCATCTTGTAGGGGCCAGCATTGGTCATTTTCAGCCAGATTTCTTTCACTTTCTGCTCATTTGACTTTTCGCTGGATTATACATCCATATAAGTGTATGACAGAATAGGAGACCTTTGGATCACCTTTTTATGTTGGTATTTGCTACTCAAAGAAACCATCCATCCTAAAACCTTGCTCTTTCCCCACATATCTTTCCTATGCGTGCATTTCCAATAATCTTCGAAATGTCCCCAATGTCTATTCTTACAGTCACCTGTGGTAAATACTTCCAACGACTTTGTAGGAAACGTTCTTCCAAAACCTCTCCTTTCACTCCCCTAGTCACAATTTTGAATCTGTTCCCTCATTTCCTCAAATCGTTCACCAGCAGGAAGAGCTTTCCACAATTAATTATTTGAAATCTCTTCAACAATTCTATCATTATCACCTCTCAATCTCCACTACTCCAATTGAACGAATCCTAAACACTCTAGCCTCTCCTCAAAGCTGTACCCATTAATTTCTGGTATCATCTTCATGAACCCAAGTTGTACATTTCCCATAGTTTTAATATTCTTTCTCTGATGCAGAATCCCAAACTACACACAATATTCCACTTACAACCTAACAAATGTCTCAAAAATATTCACCATCACTTCTTTACTTTTGCAATGATCGATGGTTCCTGGCTGCCCTTTGGTAGCTTGCCCAAATGGTCATACTTCATGTCTGAGCCAAGACAGTGATACCCAATCTATACGTAGGAGACACAACATTCTGGACCAATCTTGTTATCATCCAATGCCCACAAGTAAGCATTTTCCAGTGGGTTAGAGGAGGTGTCACTGAATTCTTCGACCTCCCCTACGTTTCTTACCCCCTCCCGAACACTCCCCTCCCAGCTCGGGTCACACGCCTCCTGTGCAGCGCCTTGGGACGTCCTCCCAACGTGAAAGGCGCTCTATAAGTGCAATTTGTTGTTGTTGTTGAATGTTGGTGAGGAACATGAACATTGTCTCAGTCTATTCTCTAGGCCAATAGGTCCCACAGCAACACCCTATTGTTTATTGGAAGCAAACAGGGGAATAGGAAGTATGGAATAGGAACAATCATTACAAGGAAAAGTTTGAAGTATATTCACATTGTCCATCTACCTCATCAACATGGGTATAACCTAACATAGGTACGGTTTTCATAGTTTAACAGTCTTGCTTTCAAATCCCAAACAGACATTGTAATAGGAAACACAACACAGGTAAATGTCTATATTTCAGGAAAACATTCTGGGTATATATGGAGAGAGAGGAGAGCCTTCCTCGCACGAGACACCAAATAATGAAATGATTCAAATGTAGCACGATCCATATGTAGAAACAAAGCAAATTATTTATGCTTGATGATGACTAATATACATATGTTTATACACACAAGTAAAAGTTTATATGTAGAGAATTAAATGGGGAGGAAAAATCAAACCAGTTAAAAGTGTAGAAAAACACCCAACTCATACAGTCAAATATCAGCGGTAACCAACAGCACTCCCATTATCTTACCTTTATGGCTGTGTGGTTTTCCTTTAATAGTAGGAGAACATTTCCAAACTTGTAGAGGTTGTCAAAGGTCATGCTTTAGTTTATAGCTGCAATACTTCAAACAGAACTACTGCCACTACCATCAACAGAAAGTCGTAACTATAGAAATATACATTGTGGCAGTATATTCTAGAATAAATAATGTTATGGGAGAAATTATATAAGACATTAATACACTGTAAACACTTTTGCAACCACGGCTTATTTGTACAATTCTATCCATTTTTGGATATGTGTAAGTTGAGCTGGAGACTGAGAAATGTGTTTCCCTCACCTCGTGTACTTGGAAGCGTCTAAAACAAAAAGCTGACGTCTCCTACACTTTACATTCAACCACCCACGAAGTACATGAATACATACATCTCTGAACAGAGGAAGTGGGTGAAAATTTCCCCCCTATTTCTTTGTTATTCTCATGAAAAGAAAACCGGAAATAGCAAAGGACGTTGAAAAGAAGCACTAGACAATGCAAGCAAAAGGGAGAAATGTTGGAAAGCCACTTTCCATAACTCACCCGCTGTTCCATTTGATATGATTGAAGTGCTACTGAGGTTGGCCTTTTCCAGTTTGGAGCCAGCAGAGGTATCACTACTGCTCACTCGATTGTGCGGACTTGCTAGTTCCTGCATTTCCATGGACCTGCCAGGAGAGGAACATTACTTAAATCATAACTATGAGTATAAATCTACATACAACCATATCACTTTGAGTGGTCCTCAGTGCTTCAAAAACACACAGTGACCAAAGAATGCAAAACGGGTAAGGTCAAAGAATGATAATACAGAACAGGATTCACTAGATTTTGTTCGACTAAACATGAGTAGAAAATGCTGATATTTGCCTGCCTAATGTTTTACGTGCAACATCTCAGAATCTCACTAATTTGTTAGGAGTTATCCATTCATAAATCACAATTTTTGTGATTTATGTTACAAATTATATGCCTTTTCAAACTACCACTAAAGATTATAAATTGGAATCTATTTCACACCCCTAAAAATCCCTCCCCCCCCCCATCAATTTGGAGCACTGTACAGGGAATGCTGGATCAGGTGATGCCAGTTACTCTCAGGTTGCACTATGTCAGTCCAGATTGCAGGCTTTGAAAGCCATCTCCACGCACATGTCTGGACTTGAATGCTAACTCACTACTAACAAGCTCTCGCAGCACTTTCAGAAAAGGATGGGGGCATTTTCCAGTGGGAGAACATGCATGTATTTTACAGGTATGTATATTGAAAGAATACTAATTTCCCTTATGCTTCTTAAAAGCTCTCCATGCTCCCCTCTGTGCACATCCTCTTTGAGTGGCCCCTTCATTAAAAATGATATATTTTACACTTTTGTTTTACAATGGTGTCATATTTCATTCATGCAGTAGTTGGATGATAACAAATGTCTTTATTCCAAAGCACTTAGAAGACATATAGTACTTTCTACAATCGATTTCCACCTCAAATGATGTCATGCAATTGGTGTAATGCCCTTGAAAAAAATGCTAATTTGCAGTTAAAGTTCAGCATTCCCACTAATACTTAGTGAATATTAGGTACATGAAAAGTTTATCTTTCTTTTCAATCTTTGTTCAACCACAAATAAACCACTGTCAAGCATTTTGTTAGCGGAATCAATGTTCTTTAGGAATCATCCTGTTTTCTACATTCATCCTGTTTCCTACATGCATTCAAGTGTTTTTTGAGAAAAGCTTAGAGGTTAAAGGGGATTTTTAAAAAATAATAACTTTTTGACAAATTTATACACAACATAAGGTCAGCTCAGAACATGAAAACACATTTTAATGCAGAAATAATAATCTCATCTGATGCCTTTTAAAGTTGCTGAAACATTGCTGAAATGTTTCAAAGCACTCCACAGGATTTACTGTACGCCAATTTGCACACACATGTCCCACAAACAGCCATGAAGTGAACGTCCAATTTTGTCTGGGGAATTGTTTGGTGGGTTGCCAGGAAAATTTGCTTCTCTTTTCAAACAGTGCCTTGGAACCTCACTTTAACATTTCATCCAAAGGATTTAAAAATACTTCAACACTTCTAAAAGGATACCTCTTTCGAACATTTAGTTCTTCACTACCCAAACATGCAAGGCACACACGGAGAACTACATAGATCTATGAGCTGCCTGATCATATGTCACTCTATGCATGCATAAGGGTTAGGAAGCATACATTTGAGAGTCATGTTCCCATGCTTTCCTTGCATCTATAAGTGACTAAAAATACAACCTCCTGATTGGAAGGAAAGACTGTTAGGAAATCTACACTAAGGAGCTGCCACTAGTTTATTACTATTTTGGGGAATATGCATAAAGTAAAAGAGCATAGGTCCCAATCTTGTTAAATTTATCAATAAATATTGTTGCATTTAGTACAGCACTTTTTTGAAAAGTCTCAAAGTACAGTACTTCAGAAGATTTTCTATAAAGTATATTGAGCGTGTACTTTTTAGGCAAATGTGGCAACCATATCGTACCGGTAATGTCCCACAAGCAATCTTGAAGAAAATAACCAATTTTTTCTAGGAGATTAATCTATGCCACTAGGCGAACAGCAAATAGATCAAATGCAAAAAGAAAAACTGTGAACGTTAGAAATCTGAAGACGCAAAATAGAAAATATCAGTAATGCATGGTAAGAATCTGAACACTGAAAGCGAATTCATGTAACTAAGGATCGGGAAAAAAAAAGTCCAAAGTTTGAGACTTACATTTTGAATCTATTTTTCCACCGTTTCATTATTTGATATTTTGTACACCTCACAAGCCAAGGGATTTATGTCAAAGCATCAAATCAGAATTGTGCACATGAAGCATTTGTAAATAATCTCAGAGGAATAGATGGGATCCATAACCCTGCCTGAAATGTGCATATGGAGGAAACTGATTCATCAGTCACAATGACCCATCTCTAAATCTAAATAATGTAAACTTTTACAGGCACTGTTTGCCAAAAGTGCTACTATGGCAAAGTCACTGCCAAGATCATCAAACTAAATATATATTTTTAAAAATGTTTTTAATGGCTGTTGAGTTACGCATGGTTTTCTCTTTTTATATGTAATCCTCCTTTCTGGATTAAGGTTTATTACTTAAATATACTGCTTCACAATAACTGATAGTTAATCGCAGATGGTCACAAATCAAAGTAGAATCACTTTGCACCAGTTGAAACAGAAATTGAGTACATTGCTCCATAATGTAATAATAGCATTTAACTTGGATCTCTCCTTAATCAAAACATGTGCTCAAGCATTATTTTCCTTTCCTAACTCCACTACCAAAGACGGGGTCACAATGAAGCCTCAGATGTGATATTCAGGAGGAGGAATCTCCTGACCACGAGATCCCTGAAGGTGTCTCCAGTTACTGTTTCCAGTTCAAATAGCAACTGACAGAGTGCATCATGCCTATCCAAAGGAATTCTGCACCAACACAATTTAGTTTTGCAACAGGGTTCCCATGGATTAGAATGATACTAATGATTCATATGAGCTTCTGAATATCTTTCAGAATATTTAATATTCTGAATATTTTTCCTGAAAATCACCCCCTGGATTTGCTAAATGTAACATTTTCTAATCCTGTATTGAAAATGATCTTTTATGATCGATATTACCCACCTGGATTAAATCTTTAGTGTCTCAGTAGTGCCGTGCAGTGCAATATTTGTCCAAACAAAAACAGATATTCCTTCATGTACAATAAAAATAATAAATAGTCCTTGCATTTGATATAGCACCTTTCCTGTCAGGAGGAAATCTCAAAGTGCTTCACAGTATACAATACTGTAAAGTGAAGTGACAGTGTATTTTGTGGCCAAAAGTATCCTTAGGGTGAGCGAAAACACTAATTTTCGCACAGCAATGTCCTTAACAGTCAGATGGGACCTTAGTACTGTATAACGACTTTTCCACAGCATCTCCAACAATAAAGTACATCCACAACACTGCATTGGAAAATCAGTTTAGACTGCGAATTCGAAGTCCTAAAGCTGGGCTTAAACCCACAATCCTCTGACTCAGATGCAACAGTCTTACCATCTGAGCCAGGCTGGCACCTAACAAGGGAAATAAATTAATTATCTGTGATTCAATTTGGTTTCAGTTTGTCTATGGTTCTTTAACAGTCAAGAATAAATACATTTTTCTCTAGTTTGGCACAAAAAAACAAAGACCGGATTCCTATGATTGCACATCCACAGTTTTATTAACAGCTGGTGGAAGTGATTTGGTGAAGCTCAGACATTGGTTTGAGCTCCCTTACAGTTTTACAATGATCAAATATAATGAATGATTTTGATGCCAAAAAGGACCGAGTTGTCTATTACTCTAATTTCTCTTTCCTCAAACTAAGAAAATGCTTTTACATTGCATTCTTTCTGCTGCACAGTCCTCTCCTGGTTTCTTTGCTGAGGTTAGGAGCACAGTATGTGGGCAGTCGCAAGTACAACCCTTGTTGTTTCATTCTGTGCCACAGTATGTTGGGCACACCGCAAATGGAGCCACTGAGCTATACATCCAGCCAATTTCTCCCAATTTACTGCTCACGGATTAAAATGCTATTATTGCAAGTACACTGGTATTTGCCTGGAACAGCTTACATTCAGGGCTAATACTTTTGGGAGGACATTTTGAAAACAAATTCCTCCAATTATCTATTTCATAGATCATTGCTCATAAGTAAGCCATTTATGTAACTTTGTTGTTACGAGGCATTTTCAAGTGCTTGATGTCTCCTTTACCGCTTGCCTTCAGCTAGGAGAACAGGCACACAGCCTTCTCCCACACCACCACAAAGACATTATCCTGCATGAAAGCTGCTATATAAATGTAAGCTGTTGTTGTGTGAGGTCTGATTTTCCCATCTGACCTTCATTTCTCTTCTACTGATAGGCATCACAGCCTTCATCCAGGCTGAATGTACATCTGTCCCCATTCTTTGGGAACTACAAATACCTAGCTTAGCTCTTGCGAAACTGCGCCAAATAATTATCAGAATTAGGTAAGCTTAGCGTTTCCCTTCCAAGGAGGGTATTCTATCTGATACAGGGAAAATTGACCATTTGTAGGTGGCATTCATATGTGGTACTGTTTGGTTTGGATACTATTATCCAAGGTGATGAATTTCCACATCTGTCAGATACTTGGCTGAATGTCCCACCCCTCCAAAAAAAAAGGGAGAACATTTTGTCACATTTGGGGTTAAAATACTACCTTTAGGAAGTTTATTATTAGCATTTTTTTAATGTATTTATAGCATACATTTAATCTATTTCATCGCTGTTTCATTGAGACTAGCTGGAAACCTCTAAATGGATTGAAGAACTCAAATCACATATGGCATGCATTGTTCATTCATCCTTCTCATGGACAAATGTACTTTGGCTAAGCACTTGTGTTTTCTGAGAGGCATTATTAGCTTTAGCTACTAAGAATACGTGGATAATTTGGATATTGTGTGTGCTTCAGAGACCTGCCACTACACTAACATAAAAGGCTACAAGTTTAAAAGACATGCTTGCAGCTCTAACACATTGTAAAATGCATAGCAGGAGTACATTTGTTTGCATTTAGCTTGTATATTATTTTTAACTTTACTTTTACTTCAAGTCTAACCTTCAAACACTTTCTGTACCTCTCAAATCCCACATCAAAATAATTGAAGGGAGCTTCCCCTGGTTTCTTGGCCCCCAATAAAATTGGTCACTCTTTCACTGTTGTTGGACACTGCTGAATGCAAAATTGGTTGTCCACGTTTCGCCCACAAAATACACAGTCAATCCACTTTATGTCTTGAAGTACTTCACATGATACTGTATATCCTGTGAAGCACTTTGAGACATCTTGAAGATGTAATAAGGCATCATATCAAATGCAAGGATTATTGTTATTATTATCCTCTGAATGGCTGAAAAACACTATCAAAGGCAGGTTCCTCAGCAAATTAAAGTCTAGATATCCAATGGTTGACAACAACCAAGCCATTTATGTGATGTCTTTTACTTTAAAAGTAAACATTTCAAAATAAAATATAAATAACTTGTGAATCAGGGGTGAAACTTGTGACCTGTGCTCTGTTAATTAACAATGGTATTTATCACCTTGGAAAATATAGTCAGTCAACAACTAAAGGCACAAACTAATCAAGAGGAATGAATACTTTTTTGACTTCAATATAATGGTTGGGTCTAAAACCGGTCCATTCATCATGGCACTAGATGATGAGTTACCAGACAGCATCTTAACTCTTATTTTGTTCTGTGGAGTTAACTTAGTACCCTGCCAACTGACCGACTAATCCAGTTTGATAGATAGACATGTAGATTAGACATTTACAGCACTGCAGGAGATTTTTGGTCCATAGTGCCTGTGCTTGCTCTCCAAAGGTGATATTCATTTAGTCCCATTCATCTACCAATGACCCAGTTTCTTGGTGTTGATGGTTGAGCCCTGCAACCTAATGGATCAATTACAAACCTGTGATAAGTGTCTCGGTCACTCAATGAAAATCAAGAAAGAGTCGGGAAGCAGTTGTACTACATAGTCTGGGTTGAAATCTTGGGAGTCCTTCCCATTTGTGTACTCCCAGTTTACTTTAGGCTCATTGAAGTCTCCCATCATTACTATCTTCTTTTTCTCCCCGATGTTAGCTTAGTGACGTATCCTTATTCCTACTTTGGCCTGGCAGTTTGTAACAATCCTCAAATGGTAGCCTTGGCCTTTTGTCTTTGAGCACATCTAACAAGGGAATTTCATACCATAAGCGACCCTGGCTTGTTGGCTCAACTGTGTTTGTTTTGTGCCAGCAATTTAGTTACGTATAAACCATCATTGCCATATATGTTTCATTTACTTTTAAAACATATCTCCAGGTATATACAAATCCAATTTCCTCCCAACTTTCCTAACCAGCTAGCAAATGGTGTTTCAGAAAGCCCAAACTGAAGTCATACTCCTCACAACATTCATTAAGCTGCTATATAAATGCACGAGGCTCACTGGTACAGTAAAAGCCTGTTTATCCGGCACCCTCAGGACCCAGCCAATGCCGGTTAAAGCGCGTGCCAGATATTCGGCCGAAAACGCAAAAAAATAAATTCTATGCATTTTTCTGGATAAATTCTGGTTAATCGAATGCGGACCTTTTTTTTTGCAATGCCAGTTATATGGAAGCAACGGATGATCAGGTGCTGGATAAACGGGCTTTTACTGTATATAGAAAGCTATATGATGGGACAATCCAGCAACTTTCAGTGGGTCAAATTTCAATGTTATTAAACAGCTGGTCATATAATTGTCTCTTTAATGACATTAAAAAGGAAATATCTGATTTTGGTGCTCTGTGCAAGCAGCAAGCAGACTGTGGACCGACTACATCTAGATTACACTAAAGATGGGTGCTTGATTTGCTTTGGCTCCAATTTGGAGCAACGAGGATACATCAGAGGCTTCCCACTCCGCAAAGTGAAACTGCCAGGAGCAAAAGGGCTTAATTCCTGGCAGTATAAAGGCACAATAAATAGGAGTGGGCTGCGTTTTCTCACTGCCAGTATTAAGTTATTAAATTATCATTGTGCTCTGAGATACACAACAATTAATACAAAGAAACACAATGACTAGTATATTAAGGGTTAACAATGACATAAAAGTAACTTCATCTAACAGGAATGAAATAACCTACAATGGATAGGTCAATAAAATCATCTTGCTGCATTTTTTCCCTCTAGTTCCATCTATTTCTATATCCACTTATCCATTTATGTAACAAGAGATGGGTGGATATAAAGCTGAGTCCTTACAAATAAACTGGTTTGCCTGGATCAGTAGTCTAGTAGACTGCTTATTCAAAAATGGCCATTCTGTAATATTAATACCGCAGCCCATTTAGTCACTCACGCTGCAACTAAATCTGAATTCAAACAGTTTTTTATACAATATGTAAAAAACTGCTAAATCAGCACAGGCCAAGTTTCCTTTAACACACTGAATACGGGCAGCTGACAACAAGCGCTCTGGGTCCCTACCCTCTGCATGATGGGCACTACGTAAATGCAAGTAGTTGTTATAGCTTGCTATGCAATAAATATACAAAGGATTTAGACACAATTTATGCTGGAATCAAGTTGATTCAAATTTGATTCAAATGGATCAAAAGATCTGCATGATGAAATTGAATGGAAAATTCCTACTAGGGAATTGCTTGCTTGGATTTTCGATTGTTTCGATTATTTAAATTGTTTAGATTATTTTAGATTGAGTAAACTGGGATGAAATTGACGAGGTTTCAATAATGTGCTATTTGTCACATCAAACATATTTTTGAAATGCTGCCAGGTTCGCCCCGACATTCGACCCACGTTCTGTAAAATTCTAAATATAGCCCAATCAACAAAATGCTCCTATAAAGTATGAGCCTGATAAAAGTGTGGATGTACCAAACAGCAGAAGTTGGGAACACTTGACCAGTTTCCTCGCTGGAGCAGGAGCTAATTTCCTCCACGCTGTGAGATCAGCAGTGACCTGATGCCCTAGAAGCACTGACTGGTAGGCATTTTAATAATGTGAGGTTTGATTTTGCAGATCCAAGCTGTCATGTTATAAAAAACTGTATATGAAAAAGTCAGCTCAGTCATAGTACAATTCTAACGGAGCACTACATGATTTTCGATGAGAGGCTAAACTGATGTCCCATCTGTCTGTTCAGGTAGATGCTAAAGATCCCATGGCATTATCCAAAAAGGGAAGGCAGTTTATCCTGGGCTCCTCGCCAACAATCCTTCAGATAAATTGACCATTCATTTCATGGCTATTTGAGGGGACATTACCGGGTGCAAAATGACCGCTGCATTTCCTGAAAAAATCCAGTCACTTCACTTATCAGCAATGACATGTAAAGCGTTTTAGAACATTTCAATGTTGTAGGCATTGTATCAATCATGAATGCATAATACAAGGATCACAAAAATAACTTTCCACTTAGGTCTAAAGATGTCAAATTGATTTCAGCAATTATAGTTTTACAAACATGCCAGGCAAAATTAAAACTGAAAGTTTAAACAACTTGGCGGCTGTACAGGACAGTAAATTCCAATGTCCTGATTTCCAGTTGCATCTGTAGCTTGAATGCTTGCTCCCTATAGAGGCGGGAATGCTGAGCAGGAAAAGGAATTTGCTGATATCGGCATGTCACTCCAAGAATTCTCCTGACAGAGTTCCCACACCCACTTTAATCATTTCCTTGCTGTAACACTCTCCATCTGCAACCATTCTTAGGGTTGTTTATAGAAATGTTGAATTTGAATTTGTTAGTCACACAATGAGCAAACTCTCAAGCCCTGAATTCGAGGCAATGCAGCAGCCTCTGACAGTACAGGTCGGAAAACTGAGAGGACAGAATTCTCAATTACCTGGAGTTCTGAAGCTCTGTAACATCTGAGTCTGGCTGTGTTTTCTTTACCTACAAGAAGAAGGGAAATTTATTAAGTTCACCGAATAACTTAAGGCAGCTAATCTAAACAAGTCATCATCACTGACACATAGAATAGAGGTGCCCATGCTATTTACCATGATCTCTGCGAGACACTTTCTGAACCTTACAGCAGCAGTACATAATGCTAAACAGTATGAATCATTATTGCACATGAACAGCTGCCAAGCACGCTTCCCCAGACTCATTAGAATGTGAAATGCATTTTTACATTGGTCAGGGAGCGCTCTGCCTAGAAACAAAGGAGCCAAAGAACCAAGTTCCAGCATCTAGAGTGGAAAATGATACTGTCTGCAGCTCACTCGAGCATCAACTTCTGCCATGCCTTCTGATCTGCACTTGTCTGCCTCTTCTTTGGAACAGCTCTGACATTTAAATCTGGTAAAGCTGGTATTTCTCAGCAGACTTATTTTTTTCTCTTTTCTCTGCAAAAAATCAGTGATGCTGAAGTTTACTTCTGCCTGTCAGTCAAACCAGCTCAGATCTTAACATGAAACAAGTCCTTCTTGTCTTATGATCTTGCTACATATAGTTCTTCTCCTCAAAGCTACATGAGTTTGTAACTTTGTCACTTGTTTGGGATAGCCGCCTTTCATGAAAGTGTTTGTAGGACTTTTCTATCAAGGTGCTTCTCATACAAATAAAACAGAGATGCAGATACCTTTTATTCTCATTAAAAAGAGGAATGAACGTGTCTGTTTTTGTATCCAATATTTTCACTTCTTCTCCCCTCTGCTGAATGCATTTAATGACTCGTGTAGAGATACGGTTCCTTAGGCACCAACAAGCCCTTCAGTATTTCACCTAAGTGGCTGTTTTTCATGCAAGAGACTGGCCAGCGAGTGTCAGTACACTATTTGACTGCAGACAGCATCACGGCTGAGCTTGATTCTATTCTTCCCAGATAGGTCTACTCGCCAGTATAGGACACTGGATAATGATCATCCTGGAAGAATTTCCCCCTCATTAACCCCAGAACACTGGGCTCTAAATTGCGGGAATCCTAAAAGAATTCAGAACTAATGAATCCCAGATATTTTGGGGCGACCCTTTGCTGCTCTGCTGTGTATTTGCTTCACAAGGGTTGGAACTCAGATTGATATCTGAATGGAGGTCCAGAGGGTTGGTGTGACATATCTATGATTTACAGATTACAATCCTTTCACGATTCCTGTAATTTGGATCCTATCGAGACCACTTTTGAAATTTTTATTCGCATATCAATAAAGAAACTAGGAGCAATGGCTGTTTCCATTCCAGAAAGATTCTCTTCAAGACCAGCAAAGATGTACAATAAACCAGCGAACAAGTTAACAGAGCAGAGCAATTCACCCCAATATACCTTTGTAGTTTTACTAAATACTGTATACTAATTTACTAAATACTAAATACTAATCCAGTGCAATATTTTTGGAGTGTGTGATAGAATACACAAATGGAAAAATACAAATACCAAATGAAATGACCTAACAGTTCTGTGTGGTTAATTAATCGATTACTAATAGTTTCTGTACATTGTATGTATCATATAACAGAATTGGAAATGCAGGTCAAATTAAAAATTGATTTGCTAATCTATAATGTAAGTGGACTGACATAAATTAATTAGAAAAGTAAATGCCTGTAAGTGTAACTTTTCTGGTACAATTTATAAATAAATGAACTCGAGAATTATCCAGAACCCTTTAACTGAACAGAGAAAAGCAGTAAACGGACCATTGATGGTAAATAAATATGAGTTGTAATTTCTGAAGTGTATTCTTTTAGTGCAAACAGCACAGGTATTCAGAATAAAATATCTTTTGAAATGCTATAAAAACAAATATCCATCAGTTAGATGTATTTTTCTAAGCTTCAACTTGCCAAGATGTTGTACTGTTTAGGCTTATAGTACTGTACTTGGTAATGCCTGGCAAACATTTTAGTCTCATGTGTATAATTCCATCTATGAGGGAACTACTGTAAACACACAACACTATACATAGAAAAAGTGCTATGATCACTTGACTAAATTATAACTGAAGTGTCAAAGTCTACAAGAAACTTCATTAATCCAGAAATACATCGTTGTAAAGCAATAAATAAAATACTTGAGAAAACATATCATGATATTTTAAGTGTGAAATGTACTTTCTGTACAATGAAAGGTTATCATTTTATCATGAGCAGGGTTCGAAGGGTACACAATTTAACAGAGCAATCCATTAGTCCAAGCGAAAGTAACATGTACTGTAACTTTACACTTTAAGGACTATTGGGGATATTTTTGCAACAAAATAAAAAGTGAAACAAGAGTGTGATTTCTTATAGCTTATTCACACAACCATATAAATCTAGAGCTGTTTCTGAATGGAGACAGCGGGCTTGAATTTCTTCATAATGTCTTTTACTTTCTTGTTCTACCGACCCTCCCCATCCCTTAGAGAGGCTATGGCAGCTCAATTGTTCCATTTCTGATGAAGGGTCTCATCCCACCCTTTCTCTTTCAGATGGAGCTTGACCGTCTGTTTGACATTTCCAGCGCTTTGTGTTTTGAATTTTTTAATACGGAAACTGTGTTTGGTTTTGAGTGGGCCAGAATTTACAGCATTCAGACTGTTGACTTGGGGAGTCCTGGGTTCAGTTCCCAACAATACTAGCTGTACTCCGGCTTTCCCCAGAGCATACATTTCACCAGCCTCGGTCAGGATGTGTGTGGGAGGAAAGGAAAACTGTTGGGAGGGGGAGAGGGAGGTGATTTCCTGCTGGTTAGACCAAGGTGAAAAAGTGAAAGGCTCCGTGGCAAGGTCCACAGGCAACCCTGTCACATAGCTGAATAAGTTCCATCTATTTCCCTGAATTTGGTCTGGCAGTATGTCGCTTTCTAAAGGTACTGAATTGGTTTCAGATTCTGACAACTGTTCAGATCATTAAGAGCTACAGAGAAAGAGAGAAGCCTTAGAGTACTGGCTGTGCGAGCACTTAAGAGAGTCCCTGAGGTCCAGCAGATTGAGGTTAGAGCCACAAGTTTGGTCCCTTGAATTGCAACTTCACTAGGAAATCCCTGATAAACCAGTGGGTTGACATAAACATCCAATATACACACCTCCAAAAATATTGTAGGGTATTTTGGGATTGTCATAAAACAAAAATGTAGTTTACCTATTGGGAAGACTTGCAATTAAAAGACAAATTAATTAAAATATAATTATTCCTGAATTTCAAATAACCCTTTTACATCATTAGGACTTCTCAAAGTGCTGCACATGATTTACTGTAAAGTATGGTGACTGTATGTTTTGTAGGTGGATATGGCACCCAATTTGCACCCAGCAGAAGCCCACAAATAGCCATCAAGTGAAGACCAATTTGGGGGGATTTTTGTCCAGGACACTGGGAGAAACTCTCATTGCTTTTTGAATAGTGCTGTGAGATCTTTAACTTTCATCTGAACAGGCAGACTGGGCCTCGGTTTAACTTCGCATCTGAAGAACGGCACCTCCTACAATACAACCCCCACCACACCACCCCACACTCCAGCATTGCACTGGAGCCTAGACTATGCCATTTCAAAGTCCCAATTTGGAAATTTGCTAATCCAGATGGGATAAACATGTCTAGGATTATTACTGGGTAATAAATAATAATCCTTGCATTTGATATACTGTATTGCCTTGTGACATCGAAAAGACTCAAAGTGCATCAAAGAATATACTGTAAAGTGAATTGACTGTATATTTTTTCAGCAAAACACAGCAGCCAATTGTGTACACGGTGTCCCAAAAACAATTGTGGATTGTGTGATCCATTAATTACTATTTTTTTTAGGAGATTATTATCCCCAGAAAAATGATCCGCCAATCGACGAGCAACCAGGTTCCTACGTGCTGCTAAGTTATCAGAGGAGTGTGCATTAAGGGAACTTGCCCAATGTTACACCCTGACTGGGAATTGAACCCAGATTACCTCGCTGGCGATGCAAGTGCACTAAGCACTAAGCTACAGGACTCCACAATCGGTATTGGTATCCTCTCTAACGCTTAATAATGATGCAAGAGTCTATTGCATCCGGTAATAACATGTTTGGGTGTCGTATACAATTTGGCTCAATTATAAGACTTTCACATCTGGGTCAGAAGATTGTGAGTTCAATCCCCACGTAGGGACTTGAGCACTTAGTCTAATCTGATGCTCCAATATAGTACTGGGCGAAATACTTCATTGTCAGAAGTGCTGTCTTTTAGAGCAGACGTTTAATAGAGCTCTGTTTGTTCAGGTGCATGTTATATATCCCATGACCCTAAAGACTAGAAAGTTTGTCCTGGCCAACAATTCACCAGAATAATTTACTATAATTAATTTACTGTAGGTCACGAGGTTATTGGTGCAAATAGCTGCCATGCTTGCCTATAAAGATAGTCACTACATTTGACAATAATTAATCTGAAGCACTTGAGATGTTTGAATATGATAAAGCATCATAAAATATAAATTATTTCTTTCATACACTGCTAAATGAAAACTGGATTGCACAGGAAATTCGGACTGCTCTGGTTTCCAACGAGCAATATAAATGAGCTGTTAAACGTCCAGGAGTGGAAGGGAACTCCCTAAATCCCCACACTGCTTTACTGTCCTACTGTACTGTGAAACCATTACTTTTTGTCTTTTCCTGTTTATTACAGTATAATATATTCCCTCAATTCAAATTCAGTGTCATTTTATGTATTATCTCAAGATGACTCCCCTAATGGATGAAGGCATTGCCTAGTGTAGCAGTGCAGGCCAGGTCGGATTTGAGCCCTAGTTTTTGGCTGTTTTCTGAGGGGCAACATAAGGAACAGAAAAAAAATCGCAAATGGGCTTGTTGTTCCTGGCTCCACCCCACCTCCCACCTCCCACCCCTCCACCTCTGATGGAAATAGTGTTGCTTAGGTGAGGAGTGGACGTTTGGACAATGAACTGAGAAGTAATGCATGTCTAAGGAGAGGATAAGCAAAAAAAAAAGGAAATAAAACAAAAATGCACTATATTAAAAGACTAAATAAAATAGTTCACCATCTTGTTCTGAGTGATCAAATTCTTCTTATTGTTTTAAAAAAATTTGAAGGGGCATTATTCAGGACAACATTGTCTTTGAATTTTTTTCCATCTTTGTTGCATATCGGTCTGCTTCATAACTTGCTGAAAACAGGTAAATGTTTAGTGAATATAAGAAGCAAAACTTCTGCTCTTGAAATTAAATTAAATGTCTCTAAACAGAAGCTTTTGTTACAATCATATGTAAACTATTAATATATTAGATGAATTATTGGTAGCATAACCGTAGAAATGCATCTAGAAAGCAAATGATAAACAAGTAAAAACCTTGGGTATTTTGGATAGGATCTCTCTAAGGAACTGGGTCCTAGCAGCAGACGCGATTAAATTACACACTGAGAGGTCATTGCTCAGTAATGTGCCACAGAGCAACATTTCAATGGGCATTTCACTCAGGAAAAAAATGAGCATAACCTTTAAATACTGAACGGTTGAGGTTATAATATAGTAAAAAGAGTAAATATTAATTTTCATAATAAAATTATGATTTGTAATTTGATGCAATTTGGGTAACAGACAACATGCATGTTGAACAACATGTTCCAGGGCAAAATTAGTCAGGGCACTGTTCTCAATACTGTCCCAGAACATCTTTTAATAATTTAAATACAAAATAAACTATTGTGTGCACCCACCTCACATATAAAATTATTTTCTAAACTAGCTTCAACTAAATTTGATTTAATTGCCTCTCTTGATAAGAGCACGTGTATTTGTCATTGGGTTAGTCTATCTTGTCAAGCAAGGATATCAAACTATTATTTAATGCATTTCATCTGCTCGTACATCTCTTATTATCCTGACGCTCAACTTTCATAAGGGGCAGTTTTGGGGCAGTTTTCTTACTTCCATATTGATTCACAGATAATTAATTTACTTTTCAAATTTCCTCTTTTTATCCAAATTTTTCTGTAATTTACCCAAAACACTAAGCAGCAGTAAGGCATACAGACAATAAGTTTGCAGTACAAAATGACTGTGTTATGACAGCCTGTGAATTGAGAAATAACTACCATATTTTGGTCCTTGTGATAATTATCACCATTAAATATGACCAGCTCACGTTCTCCCAGAGAATCACATTTCAATAGCATTTTACTCAGGAAAACATAAATACTGCAGCATAATTTTAAAAATACAGTACTGAACTGAACAATTCTTCCCCCACCCCCACCCAGCTAAAATTGGTCAGTCACTCCACGGCTGTTTGTAGGACATTGATGTGTGCAAACTGGCTGCCACATTTTGCCCACAAGATACACAGTCAATCCACTTTACAGCATATCCTGCAAAACTCTTTGAGGTGTCTCGACATGTCTCGACCCATTATAAACACTTAGTCACCCATGTGGAACTTTTCTGGTACAGATTGAAATTATGCATCTGCTAATGACTACAGTGATGTTTTTGTCTTAAAACTGAACATCGAACTGACACCTGTAAAGATAAAGCATGCAGATCAATCATGGCTGTTCCAAGTTACAACAGGAGGCACACAGTCTAAATAAATCTCTGTCGCAGTTCACATTTCAATTACACTTGGATGGTGATTTCAACTTTGTTTCACATTTACTATCACTTTACCACTACTATCAATACCTATGTATTTCAGGCCTAGGTAGTACAATAGGTAGTACAACCATGACTGGCAAGCACATCTTCAAATCAGCAAATACATTTTAATTATGTTAAATTATGAGGCACATTGCATAAACTTGGTCTGTATTCCCTAATTATCGACACAAATCCATTATAAATGACAATCCAAGGCTATAATAATCCTAGCATCTGATATCGTGCTTTTCATTTCTTCTAGACATCTCAAAGCTCTTCACAGAATATACTTTAAAATGAATTGACTATATATGTGGGCGAAACGCGGCAGCCAATTGCGTACAGCAGTGTCTCACAAATGGTCATGGATTGAAATGACCAATTTTTTTTTGAGGAATTATCAGGCGTCTGGAGTAAGGAAACTTGCCCAAGGATTCCCTGCCTGAAATTGAACCCAGGTCTCTTGTAAGGCGAGTGCTCTAATCACTGAGCTACAGGACTTCACATATATGTGCATGCGACTGCCAGAAATATGGAAGATAAACTAGATGGAAATGGTAATTTTTTTGTCTAGTATTTCTTAAGTAAGCCACTGAGGATATTCAAGTTAAGCTTGATCTGTTACCCTGGTTGGCTGCCTTTCACAAGTTTCATTAGCACAGACCATCATGTCTACAGAGTATATGGTTCTTTTAGTCTATTAATAACCTCTTATTTCCCAACAGATATTTATCTAGTTAATTTTCAAGATCCTGATCAACTAAGCATAGCTACTTTATTTGCCATTTTTTTCTACATATCTACTCTTTGTATCTCAATTTTTTATGTAATTTATCCAAAATACTAAGCAACAGTAAGGCATACAGACTGGCAGTACCACCAATGATGGTGGTAGAGTGGTGGCAAATGTGAAACAAGGTTGAAATCAATGTCTATGCATAAATGAAATGTGAATTGCAAAAGAGGTTTCTTTAGACTGTGTACCTCCAGTTATACATTCCTCTTGGAACCTGTGTGTGTACATGTATCTGTGTGATAAGGGCGAAAGAATGTAATCTGAAAGCTTGTAAATATTGTATTTCTTGTCTCAAATTTACTTTCATAGTTTAAGTCAAATTGCTTTTTTAATAGACATCCTTCATATTGCACACAATCAAACATTACCTATTACCTTATAACTATCTACATTAAAATCCATCTGTTACTCCTTAGCTAATATGCTGTAACCTCTCTGTGTATAATCAGTCTCTTCTCTACCTACCACAGATTCCATAACTTCATCGATGGAAATTAGGGTCATCAGTGGAGAGCAGCACTGAATAAATATATCAGACAGATCACTCAACCAAAATTATAGAGCTGTAGAATCCAAATATTGTTCATATTTCCTCTTAAGCAAGTAGAACAAGAGGACAAAAATGTAGAGGTACATGGAGCATGTTAAAGACAAACATTAAACAGCATTTCTTTTGACCTGAAAAGTAATTAATAACTGGAACAGGTTACCAGGATAGATCAGTGTGGGCACGCCATGAAAGAAACAACAGTTTAATGCTATAATGGGAATATGGTAACATCACCCCGCGCCCAGCTCAGTCTGACACAGTGACTGTCCAGCGCCTTGGGATGTCCTCCTGATGTGAAAGGCGCTATACAAGTGTAATTTTGTTGGTATTGTTTACTGGAAAGATGAAAAACAAATGGGCCAAACGGCTTTTGTCAAATGAACCAATCACCATCTGTATGTTGTATGTTGACATATGCCACAATGACCCTGGAGCCACAATTTGGTTACAAGCAAAATCTACCAGTTATTCAAAGCTGTCTGACCTATTATACTGCACAGAAAGTATCTGTCCCTTATTTAGTCACTTATCAGGATGAAGTTCTGTGAATGAAAGTTGGTAATGTGTCTGAATGGTATTTATCACAAACATACTGAAACAACTGATTTGATTTCTCAACAACTTGCATTTATATAGCACTCCACACACGTGTAGTGCCTTGGAGCACTCAAAGTTAGCAGAGCTTGAGTTTGAGCCGGAGAGAGAAAGAAGGTGACATTAGGATAAAAAGAAAGGTCTCAAATGTGATCGGAGACTATAATGTAGTAGGGAGGGCAGCAGTGAACATGCAGTCACTCATGAGAAGAAATGTCTTCTGGTGAATTATGAATACAGGATATGTCATGAATTCATCCTCTTGCGGATAATTATTTTAACGGAAATTTTTCGTACTGGAAAAACTGTGAGCTGAAAGTGTTCAGTGAAACCCTGAGGCAGATGGAGAACAAATACATTTTTTTTTTTCTCTTTAGGTTCATGACACTTGATGTAATAGTTGTTGCCTCATATTCTAGGGGCTCAAAGTCCAGAGTTGGGATATGATGACACTGCTACAGATGCCTCTATGCATTCTTCTTCAAAATAGGGGAGCGATAAAAGTTAAAAAAGTAGACTTGGCCTAACTCATAATCTCTCAGGCAGTCGGTGTGCTTTGGACAGTATTGAAGAAGAGGAGAGAGCGGAAGAGATTTTGTGAAAGCCATTACCGATGCATTAAAAGATAAGCAAGATTTGTGAGCTAAAGTGACCCATTTATTTATAGTGAAAGCTGGATTTTTTGTTTAAATAATAAATTGAAAAGATCAATATAACACAATAGCACATCAATTAAATTCCTAGATGCTATTTCCTACAATGCCATAAATCAGCCAAAGAGTAAGTTAGGATTGGTTTTAACTAGGATCCGTCGATATGGAAATTTTCCGATATCGATATATCGGTGGGCTCATATCAATATATACCGATATATCTATATTTCCGTTTTTTTTAATGCTGCGCATGCATGAGCATTCGGAGGTGCACGCATATTTGGAGGTGCGCGCGCATTCGGGGGTGTGCGTGGATTCGGGGGTGCACGTGCATTCGGATGTCCGCGCGCATTCCGTGCTCTAGGAGGTTTGCAATGCCGGCGACAAGGTAACTTGGAAAAGTTCACGTTATACCAATAATACCGATATATCGCTGGAAACTATATGGATATACCGATTTTTACGATATACCAATTTTATTTACACCAAATTTTTCGATATATCGATATATGTTAAATTCCGATATCGGCATATCGATATGAAAAATTATATCGATATAACCGATATATCAATTTATCGCCAGACACTAGTTTTAACAATATAGAATGATAGTCAACACACAGGTGAAGCTGAAACACTGCGTGCAGTTTTTAAAAAAAGTCTGCATATCCATGGCAATCTGCAGTTTTATTGAATGCATTTTTTGTTGCAAAAAAGAAAAATGAAATTACATTTTTAATCAATTGCTAACAATTTACTTCAAGGTATCACGAGTAAACAGTTCCATTATAGTGCACTATAAATTCAGATGGAAAAAATAATAAAGTTTTAGCTTAAAACTGTAGTTTTAGGGTTGAAATGTGCAAACTGCAGTCTTAGATAGCTGATTGCAGCTACAACACTGACTGATGACCAATTAATATTTGTCAAAGTTCTTTTTTACGACAAGTAATGAAAGGATGACGTAACTGTCTAAAGTGGAATACCCCGAACGTCACTGATCAATCTACCTAAAGGGAAACAGCAGGAGATAAGGCGATGCATTTCTTTTTCCTTTAAAGTGTGGAAAAAGGGAATAATTCTAGGAATTTATTCATGAAAAGAGCAGACAATAACTGTAAAGCTAATCTACAAGCCAGGAACTCAGACCTTCAAAATTAAGTATTTTGATTAACAATGTAAGTGATATTTGGTAAAGAAGAGAAGGCTAAGCGGTAAAATATCTGAGGAATTTCCACAGACATATTGGACACAGTGAAGTGCTATAGACCAGTGGTTAGAGCACTCGCCTCGCAGGCGAGAGACCTGGGTTCAATGGCTGGCAGGGTGAAACCGTGGACAACTTTCCTTACTCCACACACCTGATAATAATCCTGCACACAAAAATAAATAAAATAAATTGGTCACTTGAATCCATGTCTGTACGTGAGGCACTGCTGTGTGCAATTGGCTGCTGCGTCTCGCCCACAAAATATACTGTTAATTTACTTTACAGTATATTCTGTGAAGTGCTTTGAGAAGTCTAGAAGATGTGAATGTGTTATATCAAATATAAGCATTATTATTAATATTATTATATTATTTTACAATATGAACAGAATTACAAAACAATACAATTTATATTTAGAGAATGCCTTTCACGTCTCAAGGAGGTCTCAAAGAGCTATTAAAGTAAAATCAAAGCTCCAAACCGTACAAAGGTTCTGTGTGATGATTGCAAGCATTAAATCGTGCATCATTAACCCTGATCAATCATATTTCCTATTGTACTTCATTAACATGAAACTTCTTTCAAGGAAAATAGAGTATAATGCCTCGACAGAAACAGATTTAAGAATGCGTAGCTACTTAGAATTATACAACTTCTAAAGAGCTTAAGAATCGCCAATGATTCACAATCTGTCTTTGATGTTATGTTTTTGATTACTATCATCCATCAGGGACCACATCAGAGTTACACAAAACACTTTGAATGTCAAGGTACAGGTCACGTAAAGTCATGATAAAGATCACAGTCTGAACCAGCGCAAATTTGTGCATGCTTACATTAAAAAATATACATATGAAATGGTTTATTAAGGTAGTCACCAGAACAAATATTGAAGAAAACACTGGTTCTTAACATCACAATGGCCTCCTGTGATAAGACTATTGAAATGGTTACAGTATTTTACTTCATATGTGCAACAATTATGTAACTGAAATCCTGTAGGTGACAATTTTGACAACTGACAGTCAGCAATGACTCAAAATTGTATAAAAATAGTGTTTTACTTGAGACAGTGAGACTATGGAGGACATCATTTAAAACAATGCTTAACCTAACAACCTTCAGATATCACCAAAGGTATGATCCCCAGATTATGTTCCTAATAGTTTATCTTTGAAAAAATTTACACAAACTGTAAAAAAATGTAATTTAGTCATATAATTAATTGAAATGAAAGACTTTCATTTTGGTTTCCTTCTAGTAACGAGGATGCAGTTCTATGAATGCATTTCTGTGCAAAGCCCAAATTACCATTCTTCACATTACCTTTGACAGTAAGTGTTGTCAGATTATTTAACTGTGTAGATATCACAGTCCAGTTAATACTCTCCGCACCCCAGAGCAATCTGGAAACATGTCAATGAGAGGTTTAGAGAAACAAACAAGAAGTGAGATTTATTTGTCAGATAATAGGCAAATGCTTTCACTAAACCACAATTCAGTTGTTCAATAATGAAACACTGTTTCACAAATCATACTTGCTACCATTCTACAGTGTTTGTAATGCCAAAGAGATATACAGACCTTCATATCCAATTTCTCCTGATGCAGAAACAATCATTCAATACAAAAAGAAAATTAATTAAAAATATGAATGTGTGTACTATTTAAAACAACAGTTACAAAAGCGACATTAACATTTAGGGGCACATCATCACCTCATTACTGGACATTACTGACCAATAACAAACAAGATAGATAACAAAGCCATTTTAAATGCCATCTTATCATTTTTTTGTTTTGTTAGTTTTGCTGCCAGCTAAGACTGTGTACTAGTGCAATAACTGATGTAACGTCATTCAAGAGCCTTGGGTGATTTTCTTGATGTGCAAGGTGCTATATAAATGCAATTTGTTGTTGTTGTTTCATGTACAAAAACATCACGAAGTGCCACAAAAGAATTTGCCTACAAATATATGGTAACTGCAATTTACAGTAAACATCCTGTGAAGCTGTTGTAAGATGTGATATGTTTATATATCAAAAGTATATTAATTACTATTAATATAGGAACTGAAAGCAGGAACAAAAGGAAAGGTAACCATGCTGCAAAGTACCGAGTTGGTTGGCACCAGCCTGCCAATTGGGCTTTGAGTTGCAGGAATCATGATATTATCCTGTGAAGAGCTTTGAAATTTTTCGACAATGTGACAACATACTATACCGGATGCAAGGATTAACATTATTAATAATTCTACAACAACAACAAAATAACAAAATTACATTTATAGAGCGCCTTTCAAGGCGGAAGGACATCACCAAGCGCTGGATATATAGTATATCGTGTATACTGTATTATATGTGGTGTATTTTTCCTAACTAAATCTGGGCTCCCAGTCCATAAACCTGGAGCTGGTAATTCTTCTGTGTAGACATTATTTCAAGTACAGGAAGTATTCTGGTCACCATTGCACACCAGAGGCACAAAATGCCAATTCTTAGCCTGTAAGACCATTTATGTGTCTAAGATTGCACAGAATTGCAAAAACCTTAGAAGCTAGCTTTCATCAGTTCTTGAAAAAAATCGGCACCCACATTAAGATTGAATTTAAGAATTTTCCATAATTCCATATGATCTTGCTTCCACTGGCTCCACAGTATACAAGATGAACCATTTATAATGCCCCATAGGGCACAAGCCAACTTATATCTTGTATCTCCTCAGACCCACATTTATTGGAAATGCAGAAGATTTGGGGTGCAAAATCACCTGACTCTCAGCACTAGAAATGCTCACAAGAGCAGTGATGTCTGACCGACCAGTTTCCTGGGCACTGCTCAGAAGTCATAAGGGACCAACACCGCTTTATTACGCAGACCTGTTACTCCCTTAAAACACTGTGTTAAAAAAGGATGGTCCCGTATATTCTTAAAGAAAAGACATTAACAGAGTAGTAAAAGGTGTAGTTTCAAGGCAACAATCTCACCTCAAGGTTCGGATGTCAGAACTAAACTGCTCCAGCTTTGCTCCCACTGACCTCATCTGGACCACCCAATGAGACCACTACTATTCACTGCCAGCTCCCATTATTCTACAAATAATTTATTTGAAGAAGTCTCATTCTCTAAATATAAAGTTTCAGAGACAAGCTCCCCACCCCCACCGCCTCCATATAGCTACTAAAATGCACGTATAAACTATCCAGATTTAAAAAAAAGTTTCTGTGGTTATTGAATTTCATCAGGGTTAATCTGGGACAAAAAAGTCAGATTTGGCAACATATAGGACTCACGTGGCATGAAACCGCTCTTTCAAATGACTCAAAATGAACACTGTGGGCTTGTATATTTTTAACCTCACCGTGATGCAAAATCAGCCATGAAAGACTTTTTTTCACAAATACTGTATCCTGCCAATAATCAGATGTGTTCCACCACATCAACCTGCAGCAGATGTCTGCAGCAATGCAACTAGAAGTGATGACTTTATGTCCCAACACAACATCTTTGGACCTCCTCCCGACATGAAAGGACATTATAATTTAAGTTGTCGATGTGTGTCACTGCTAAAAAAAATCTATTAAAGTTTATTTATTTCAGCCATTCTGAGAATGTTGTTAACATTTTTGCCTGGCCGGTTATCAAAGTAGATCACGGTATCTATTTTTTGCTTGCTTGTTTTTAACAGAATGACTTACAGTAGATGTAATGGTATAGGTGGAGATTTAAATTGACTCCCCATTACAATTTAGACCCATTCCTTTGCACATCATCCTTCATGAGATATTGGAATGCTGTGGCCACAAGGTTAAGCTGGGATTCTCCATTAGCTATGACCTGCCAAACAAAACAGGGTCATGATCCTCACCAGAAATCCGGCACTTAACTAATCCTGGTTCTTACTAGGATGAAATATCTGAAAAGAATTTGCTAAAGGCCTAGATTTAACGCTTCCCTTACTTTTAGAAGAAGACAAATGTCAATCAAGTGTGTGAACAGTTTTACTACACAGCACAGGGCCCAATATTAGCAACTTAAATGACAAGTTTCTATTTATTTTGTGAAGCACCACACAGCACCTCCTGAAACAACAGATAATTGTAAGTTCAAATGCTGAAGCTCATCTTCAACGCCCGCTAACTAATAGCTTGCACAACCCATTCAACAACAACAATTTGCATTTATGTAGCACCCCTCACGCAAGGTAGTTTCCAGCGTGCTATTCAATAAACATACAGTAGTTCCTGTTGATCTAAAAACATTTCAATTTGAAGTGTTGTACGACCGAGTTAATGCCTATGCAGAGAAACTACCTGGGGCAATGAGGCTCTACACAAAGCAAGTTATGTGAAAATAAAATACTTTGTGCCCCTCAAGAACTCCACCTGTATGCGACTTATACAGCCAGGCTTTTCATTGCCCAACACAGACCACTCAGCCTTTACCTGTTAAGTTTATATTCTTGTTTAAGTATATACTGTACCATCAATGCAATTTGGGTAACTCTTTTGATGCAAATTGAAGTCAGAATAATTAATATATTGCTAAAATCATCATTAGCCTACACATGACACAATCACTAAATTTTACAGTAAATCTTGTGAAACGCTTTGTGGTGTCCTCCCGAAGTGAAAGATGCTGTATCAAATGGAAGGTTATTATTATTAGCCAAATATTAGAGAAATAATATTTTAAGATGGATTTCGATGTTGTTTGAATGTCATTGTTGCTTGAACCCAGGGAGCTACAAACTGAATTGAGGCTGACTCACAGTTTATTAACTGTCAGTCAAAAAGGTAGGTTAATTACTTTGTTATTCATTCTTCCTTATCAGTATATGGGGCACTGAGTATTAATAGTTTATAGTACATTAGGTAATACAGAATTAGAACACTGCCCTTCACTGGTTTTACATGGTTCAAAACCAGGCCAACAGAATGGGAATGGCTCTGAGACGCCGCCCAGTGTGGAGAGTGCTATATGAATACAAGTTATTGTTATTGGATAATATCTCTGATTTCTGAAACAAATATTTATTCTAACCAGAAACACTATGAATGTCACACTAAGTTTACAGCAGCTATATTAAGTATACAGCTCAGTGGAATACATATCTGTAAATGTTAGCCTGGAGGGATAAGAATAGGGCTTTAAAAGACTGGACGCTAACACGCTACATTTTTTAGCTGGTTCGATAATTTTCCAATTCACTATTCAGTTTCATTGGAAGCAAAGTTATGATTTGCTGAAGTAAAGGGTTAAAGTAATAACCTTATGAATAAGATTTACTCATGACAGTGAACGACTAAGTAAATAATTAGGGATAATAGATTTCACAAAAGTTTTCATTTTGTATCGAGCCGCAAGATTAACTCAACCTTACTTTTACAACTGAATTTGATCCTTGAGTATTTCTCGACAACATTGCCCTGTGACACTGCAAGTTACATAAAAAGATATATACTGTACTTTGCCACTTTTGATCATATTCTGAATCCATCAATTTTGAAGCAAAGGTTTTGTGAATGTCATCACCTGAAATGTCTCGGACACATTAAAGGAAGATTCTTAACACAGGGCCTTTGCTGACTAAAAATGCGTTATAATTTTAGCCTCAAAACCATGAGGGGAATTGGCCTTAGGAATGAATCACCTTTATTCTTAAATTATTAATAATTGATACAACACAAATTTATCAGAAATTTTAACAAAATAAAAATCTGTCCATCAAATTTTGCTTTTGCCACAACATAATCATTCAGAAAGAAGGGTGCGAGATCCCGAAGGCATCGGCAAAATAGATTATGAAGTTTTAAAGTATAAATAAACATTGGTAAAAAAGTAAAAATGGGAATATTAACTTCAAATAAAGCAACATTGAAAATAAGAAAGTAGGAGAGAGAGAGAATTGGAAGAAAAAGGTATGGAAAACAAAAAAAATCGGTGAAAAGAAATACGGTGTTTGAGTCTTTTTATCAAAGCGATTTGAAGTATTTATTTTGACAGTACTGCATGTGCTTAATATTAAGAGTAATAAGTTTGCTTCTAACATTTGAGTGTTTCAGTGCATAGAATCTTATAGTAGTCAGAGGAGAATATCCTGGAAATCCCAGGGGTCCAAGTGATAGAGCAGATTCATATTGTAGAGGTTTAAAGATATACTTTGGGAAGTGGGATTTGTATCTATGGAAGAAAGGAAGGCGGAATTGAATGGTATAGATGTGGGGATTGTATGAGTATTCTTAAATATGTTAAGGAACCAAGGAGTACCTATGCAGAATATTCCCCTGAGAGACAGAGTGGATGGGATGGAGTTCATAAAAGGTAGCTTCACATTGTCTGTGGAGTGGCGTGGGTCCAATGAATCATGCCTTCTTGTGTTCTAAACCTGAAAAGAAAAGCTTTGCTTTGCTCCCTGTTAGTCACTGTGCTGCACAATGCTATTACACATCAAGCACAACAGAAAATAACAGTGTTACGTGAACTGTAAAAAACTTGTCACTTACATACATGGGAGACTTAAATTAGATTTTACCACAAGAAAATCAAATTCTTTCCATACAATAAAACATAAATTCCACAAATAAACTGACTGTTGTGTACTGAACTACTACATTTATCTCCCTAATAGAAACTCAACAATTTAGTAAAAGGAGCATCTGAATTAACTCTCGGCAGATACTGTATATTGCAATACTGCATTGTGCGTAACCTGGGAGTACTCTAGTGCACTGAGCCTTTATGTACTACCAAGTACAGAACCTCCGCTTGCATCCTCAGTATTTATTTAATGCCTGGAAGTGCACAAAATTCATAAATATATTACTGAGTTTTCTAACAAAATTCATAAAAAATAATCTATCGCAGATGGAACCTGAATAAAGAGCCGTGGAGAATCAACAAGTCACCTGAAGAAAAACAAAGCCTTTATTGCAGATTTTCCACTGAAACGTTCATCTCTGTCATGCAAGAAATAATGTGGTTATTCTTGCAAAGGAATACTGTAAATTGTTTCTTACAAGGTATTCTCCAATTCACTGCATATTACCATTTCTGTGAGCAGTTTTAATTTGATTGGTTGTGACCGATTGCCACGGAGCTGCCGTACAGTATAAAAGACAGCAGTCGGTCAGTTGGCCATATCCAACATAGATAGTACAATTTAGAAACCAAACGGTTTCTTCATTTCAATCAGAACAAATTGTTACAAATACTTTTGGTTTACATACGGTAAAATTTCTGTTGTAAAATGTTCACTTAAACACCTTCAGCAAACCATAAAAAGTCCTACCCAGTCCGGTGAAAATCATCCGTTAATGTCAATCGTACTGGTGAATTGGTCTGTTACAGTCAGCACACAACACTTCTTGGAAGCTTGCTAAAATAGGTTTAAATGAAAGAGTGTAAAATGCCAACTTTAACAGCTCTTACATTAATAATGTACTTTTTTTAGCATCAATTTTATCTCTCCAAAATAAAGCCCACAAATAGCATAACTACTTAAGTATAACCGTTTTGGAATCTCAATCATTTGATCAAACTCGACCCAAAATAGCTACATGTAAAGAGTTATTACTTTTATAAACCAGGAAAACATTTATAAAAAATGAAAACCACAAAGAGTAACTAATCCTAAGTAATTTTCAAATGATTCTAGATGCAACCCTACCAATATATTGTACTTAAAATGTTCAGCTCGATAAGACTGTAGCAAGTGTGGGAATACAGAGTAATTATAAATCAATAAAACCATCCAGCAGCAGTTACAAAGCTCTCTGTGAATTTCCAGCCGGATTTACCTCCCCCGGTATAACCTTTACTTAATTAGTTCAATAGTATAAATCTACATAGGAGATTGAAGTAAATGTTTCCAGTCTTGCGTTAAGTAGAGTTCTTTAAAAAAATTGGCATTTTCAAATTCCACACCATCTTCCATATTTGAAAAAAACATGTCTCCAACAGATGGAACAGGATGAATGCTTTCAACTGAATTAAAAGAATTAACAGAGCTCAATGCATAGACTAAACCTGAAGCCTAACCACACGTCAGCCACAAGTTAAGTGTTGTACAGGATTAAGCTCTTCTCTTCAAACACAGTGTCTGTGTAAGTTACTTGCAAAAAATGAACTGCCTTTATGCCTAAGCAAGAATGATATTAGTACTGTAATGTAAAAAGCATAACAGCTTGAGATTTGTACATCTCAAACTAACCAAGATAACTTAGCTTTATCACAGTTTTGATAGTAGCTGAACCAAGTTATTTTGATAAATGAAAAGGAACCGTAGCCTTAACCTAGGCTAAAAAGGGGATTCATTTTCTTTGTAAACAGTTGGATTAATGGCTTCATATGTGTGATATGTCAGGATACTTTTTAAATTGGCCAACTATCAAATCAGCGTATTGTCTGTAATTATACATCACTGCCCTTCAGAAAATCAGCAACATCCTCTTTCTACAAGAGTTAATACAATCTTATCCGGGTATATTAGAACTACAGTTTCTAGCCACGCTAAACGCAGATTGCTGTGTACATATTTTCATTCACAAACAACAGTTTTTCCTAGCCTAACAGTAGTGTTCACTTCGCTGTATCAGATGTAACGGTTAAATGTAACTTCACAAATGACATTCAACCACTCCAACATCTAACCCGTCAGTGTCAAACTCAAAATGCTCACCTCTTTAAACGTGAAGATCAACCTGCTGGGGATTTCCAGGTTTTTGTTCAAATTTCTAGTGCTTGCTTGTTTTTTTTGTACTGTAGTATGTTTTTTTTCACTCCTGCAAACCTTACCAGTTAAGTTTCACAGCAAGAAGAGAGCTTTGGGTCGGGAAAAAGAACCGCTTGGTATTTTGAAAGAAATATGACAATGAATTAACACTTTTTTTAGAATTGGGCAAATCCCTGACAGTATCTACTTTCCCCACAAGAAAAATAAATCAATAAAGCTCTTGACACACACGCTGATTATTGTTCCTCAAATCTAGTACAGGGAATTTTTTTGCTTATAAAAAAAGTTCAACCACCGAAGTACCATGAGAAGTTTTACAGATGCAAGCTGAACTTAATCGGGTTTACTTGTTAAATGTAAGAAGCCAAATTGCAACTATAGACACAGTCTTCTGCACCCCTCCAACCCCCCACCCCACAACAAACAATCTCAATCAAACTGTGTTATAAATTGACTGTAGGTGTCTAACATTAAGCACACTCGTCGCACCATAGTCTCCTGCAGCCATTTACACAATTATAATCCTTTCAAGAGAGAAAACAAAACAATGCCTGGTATTCTTAACACTCGTCTTAAGAATATTTTCTCTGCAGAGTTGTACTTTAATAGGCGAACAAGTAAGAATCGGATCACAGTCTGAAAATGCAGCCCTGCCTACAAGCACAGCAAGCATTAATCTAACCCCGTACATGAGCTCCGTAGTATCGAGGCACTCGGCTACAGAATTAAATCCGACAGGAAAACCTTCCTCATTTTACACACTACCATACCTGTTATTGCAATGAAAACAGAAGTTAGGTTCTCAAAACAATCCAAAGCCTTGAAGGGGAGGGGAGGGCGAATCTAATTTCAGACACTGAAGAGCCCAGTCTGTGGTGTTCCGTTCCCTCTACAAGACTAATAATGAGACACTCCTATGGTAACCTCTCACTTGCTGCCCCGTGAATGAAGCAGATATTCAAGAAGTCAGCAAACATTTTGCCAACTCATGAGATGGCCTCAGATTGCGGGACTGACACTGACAGTGGCTCTTAAAACTGAAACTTGACGTTTAACAGGTATGGACAACTCAATGCAACAGTAAAATTTCGGACAACCAGTATTTGTTGTAAGGTAATTGCTATTTGCTCACAAACAAGCAAATCAAAGATGGAGAAGGCTGGTTCTTTGCCAGACAAATTGAACTGTAGCAACATTTCACTTCAGCGGGAGAAATTGTTTCAATTGCAGAAATAAAACCAATTTAAGAGTTGCTTTTTTAAAAAAATAACAGATGCATGAATAATTTTAAAAAAAAATTAAATACTTCAGTTTTAATTTTCGGGCCTGCTCTCCTTTTTGCAATGATTTGCAATTTAATCTTTCCTCCGTAGTTTTTGACTTCCTTCTCACAAATTACCATGAGACACCGTTACAGATAAAGAGCGCACAAAAAACAGGTTGTTTTGGTCATTAGTTTCCATTGAGCACTGAGTCAGGAAGAACCAGTCCAGAACTCAACTTTCGGAATAATGTTGAGTTCAACACTACACTGGCTCTCAACAATAAAACAAAAAGCCCCTTTTCAAACAATATTAGCTGTAAACCATAATTCCTTCCAATACAAAACAGGAAGAAACGCATCAAAATGAACACACAGAAAAGCATAGCTCATGGACTCTGATTCTCAATGTGTCAAGTAAAAATGTCATTGTACGGCTAACTTAAAAAAAAAGATCTGTAACTCAGCAGCAGCAGGAAGCTCCCGACCTACAAATACTGTAACTTATCTGTATAACACAAGCTTGTCTTTCATTAAGAAACTGCATGGAAGCGTATAGTGAAGAACACCAGCAACCTCACAATAACTTTTCAGTTCCCCAGAAGTGAATTGACAAAGTACTTAAGCTATTTTGAACCTACCGAGTTAAAGAAACTAACAATTAATATCATAGCTCTTAGAACGACAATGGCGATAAATTATCTACTTTAACCTGCATTCCCCTAACACAACAGAATTAATTATTCTCAGGTATGTACAGTGTTAATTATACGGCGATACGAAAAGAACATATGGAACAATAGTCTCACTGTTTTAATGAAAATAAAGTGAAATGATATAAGGTAAGATCTTACCGGAAAAGCCTAAGAGGTCTCCAGTTAAAACTTCGACACTTTCATTTTGCTTTCACCTCTGCAACGAAGATACTGAATCTGCCTTTTTTTCTTTCTTCCTTTCGTTTGTAACTCAATCAGCCACCAGCTCAAAGTTGCAGATACAGAAGGGTTTCTGAACTCAACAGCAATTATTTTCCCAAAGGTTTTTAAAAAAATTTTACTCTGAACAATTTCTTCTCTTTTAAAGCTGTGGCTGAGTTCCGAAGTTCAGCACTGTTGATTTAAGTTTACCATGAGGATAGTCGGAATAGTAAACAAGTTTCAGGCTGACCAATAGCTTTCCACACTCTTCTGTTTATAGCAAGCTGACTTACACTCAGAGGTCACCTCGTCAACAGCTCCTGTCTTTCACTGGATCTATAATGTGCTGCATTTATCCAGGGCTCATTTGGTGAAGCCACAACCCCAGCCTCTGCTAGCCTGCTGTCACTTTGTGACGCATCTGCTCTCTGGCATGTGAGGTTCCATTAACAGACGAGAATTCTGAATGTTTTTCCCAAGAATGCAACACAGTTTACTTACAAAGAGCCAGTGCAAAAATTGTAAAGGAACGATTTGAAATTCAAAATCTCCCTTTTGATTCAGCCCTTCTAAAATCTAAGTTTCTTTGCTATTATTCTTTTCCCTTAAAAAAGCCCAGCTCCATTTTGTAATTTCTTAAAGTTGCATCTTTTATAAATTTTAGAAAACGCCTAAAGTAATCTCATGCTCTTTAAGATTTCACAAATGACACGGCTATAAGTAAGCTGGATACCTGAATCAATGGATTGATTTGACTATTTTCTAAAAAATGACACATTCAATTTTAGAAGGGATTGGGATTCTGTGGTTAGATTCGCGCAAGAAAAACTGTCAAATAACCAAAGGAGAAATAAGCTTTCTTCAAACATTAGTTTCAAAAGATCACCAGCAATTTAAGAGCAAAAGGCAATCAGCAATGAAGTACGACAGAGGTGCTCATCTGACAGAGCAATCATGATCTGCCAGGTTCCATGATGTTTCCAGAGTGTTTATCAACGAACTTGTGGGATTGGAATGGGTGCAAGTATCATAGTTAATCAACCCCAGAGAAAAATCAAGATGCCAATGACCAAACAAAGGAGAGAAGGGACTGAAGGTGGCACCCTTCCTCCATCTGAGAGATCACTGAGATTGTTGTCACGGCGGAGCTTTGAGTGAAGGTTACACCTGCAGCACATTTTTGGTACACTTTTGTCACCACTGCAATGTTTAAGTGACGGAAAGTGGCCAAGCTCTATTAAAGCTAATAACATATGATTGATGTCGTGAGTTAGGAAGCCGTGTCAGTACAGATTAGAACATCTGTGCCGTCACTTTGACAACTCAAGCACTTTATTATTAGAAAGGATCTTGGGAGACTGAAAAAACTTAAATGTGCCGCAGACTTTTTTCACCAAAAAAAACACCACATAACATATTCAACCACAAGAGTAGAGAGGGTAACTTTTTGCTGAATTAAGCAAAGATTTAAAATTGGTAAACTCAAATATTTATTCCATGGTTATTCCTGTACCACGTTAGCCTACTCCCCAGCAATAAAACTAATTTCACACTGTGGAAAATGAAACAGTAGATTCAATGTGCGACACTTAAGTGTGCGTTAGGTTCCAACCTGGCGGAATCACGGTCTGTTTTAAGGGTACTGCCGCATGTTTAAGTGTAAATAATCAACTCTGGTGCAAGGATAGATTTAGATACAGTCATCTGAGTGATTTGTGGCACACCACTTATATTAAAGGTGCTGACCATAGCATTATATAAAATCTGATACAATGTGAGAAAGGGAGAAGAGAGGAAAAAACACCAGTACATCACCTGTGAGCTAAAGACGAGATCACACGCAGCACATGCCATTCAATTAGTTTTGCAGCAAACTGCCAGCACTGGAAGAGGCAGCAAACAAGCACTGCTCCAGCCAGGACTGGTGGGCAAATCTGCAAACTGTGTTGTGAAAACACAGTTCTGCAGTCACTCGTCTGCAGAAAGAAGCATTTTTGTCTGAGAGCGCCGATCCCTTCAGGAAATACCTAGACTACTAAAAAAAATTAGAATGCTATTAGCGTCAGCCCTTGTCATATTTCTTCAACAGCACACAGGTAAACATCAGTGCTGGCCAAGTACTCAAAGATACTGCCAGAAACCTAATGGAATACAGGCAAAACTAAGACATTTATGGAATTTCCTTGCATTTAGCCAAATGTCTATTTCCACTTCTAGTGGTGCTGTGCTTGGTTTAAGCACCATCCATTTCATGCCTTCCCCCATCCCTCAACCCACCACCCCAAACGCACACACACTCCTCTCCTTGAATGGGAGTTAAATTCTAGCTTGCTGTCCTCGCTTTGATACTGCATGAAATTTGGCAGACCTAACACACATCTTAAAAAGGGCGACTAGTGCAAATTTACTGATATGTTGAAATATTTACTCTACACCATTCATTGGGCTCAGGAAAATGATACAATTATGGTTGAATTTGTGTCTTAAAACAGAGATTTTCTGGGAATGCTGGGTAACATGAAACACGAAATGAAGAGCAAGACAAAATTAATTGTTGTGGTCCTCAAAAGGGTATTCCTGATTAGGTTAAACTAAAGTAAATCAACTCTGTGTTGGCAGGTTTTTCTGACTGCGTATTTAACAACGAAAACAACATTACATTTGTATAGCGCCTTTCACATCGGGAGGACGTCCCAAGGGTGGGATCAATGGATCAATTTAACAGTGGATCAAATGGTTTTACTGTCCATTTTAAGGGAGAAACTATTAAACTTTAAAACTACAATTTCAAAGATACATTTAAACAACAGCAACCACAAAATTACATTTATAGAGCGCCTTTCACATCAGGAGGATGTGCGAAGGCATGGAAGGCATTAAAGCGTGGAACTGATAAAGGGGTTTCAAATGAACTTTTGGGAGCACAAATTGTACTCACACTTATATTCTATTTGCACATCTTTAAGAGATTGCCAGTGTTTGTTTAGTCACTAGATGTGTGCTTGCTGATCAGTCCTGAAGATGGTGCTATAAGCACTATCTCAGGAGTGCTGTCTACCACTTTTAAGGATGTTATTTTTCTTTTATTTCCTCTAAACATTTTTCACTCCAAGATCAGTCAACCTCTCTCACAACCACATGGTAGAATGGATGAGGATAATGCGCTTCCTTTAAACATGACTACATTTTGTTTAGAAGTGGGGAAAGACTCAGAACGTTCATTTTGTCCTGGTCAAAAGTTTATTTCTCTCAGGCTTCCGCAGAACCAGTCATCAATAGTCAATATAAACAAGATTACTAGCGTTACAGCTATTTGTTAAATTTGCATTTTTTAAAGAACGTATAATTGTTGCCATGGTTACCTACTGCAAGGCACCATAACGTATTGTCCCTGGAGTCTTTCTGCAAACAAGCAAACCACCTTCCTGATGGGGAGTAATATGACCCATAGCCTGACTCATGTCCTACTGTATAGGGAAATACAGCAAAGACTGCATTTAATTTATTCCCTACCCCCACCATCCCCAATAAAAGAGAGAAATCTTATAAAAAGAACAAAATACAGTTATTTTTAATATTATGCTTTGACAATCCTTTAGTCACCAAATAAAAGGGAATTTTAGTGGCTGTTGCAGGCCGTGCCTTTGGAAGCAGAACATACAGAATCTTTCATTTATTATTCACAGTGTCTTGCACCTGTGTCAGTGTCTGATAAATTATTTAAATTAATCTCATTATGGAAGATTTCATTACAGGATAATTTAATTAAATGATGAATTGTCCCCCAGATGTCATCAGTTAAATAATGCTGATGATGACATAGGGATTTGCAAGGTTTCAATCCAGATCGGGGGTATGTGCATTATTTAACATGCTTTGCCTCACAAGCTCCCTAAAAAGGTGCTTCCTTTAAAAGGTCATCTACATCCTTTGTTATGGCTGAAAATTACATTTTATGCAATTAAAGAATTCCTTACAAATACTGTACCTGCATTTATGCTGCCGAGTCTCCTGAAGAACAATATTGCTCTCAAATGCAACTTTCATCAAGCATGTTGGAAGCAAATGTGTAACTCCTTTTAGAAATACTTTTTTGAAAAAATTCTACTCTCTTTTGAAATGAATGGAGACAGAAATTTGGGAATTCTTTCAAAGGAATGAAGGTGTAAAAAGCCAGCAAATTGAACGAACGCCACTTTCAAAATCATGGACAACATCAACAACAACATCACAATTTTTTCTTTTGACGGTACAACACAATTTACACAGCATGTTTCATGTGGGAGGATGGCTCAAAGCGCTTTTACACTGCCCCTGGGCACCTGACCTGGGTTTGGGAGCTGAGGGGGTTCAGGAGGGGGCAAGATGACGACAAATACAGTAAAGAAGTATGCCATGAGACGGACTTAAAATGTTTTGTTGGAGTGAGATTTTAACTCATTTCAGAGGAGCATGTTAGACCTCACAGCTATTCTTTGGTTCTTATGCAACATTTTAATCGTACGCCTTTCACACTGCTGCTGCAAATATTATCATTTTGGTTACTGAAAGACCTCAATTGGTAAGAACGTGTTACTGAGCTGTGATACCCATGGCCAGGCCACCAGTGAAGAAAAATTCAATAAAGATGAATAACCTTGGATGTCTGACCAAAAAGGTTGGCCACCACTTTTTTTTAACCAAATCCAGAAACCATTGGTAAGAAATCACTTATCAGTTTTGGTCATGATCTAATACTGAGGTACATCAGATAATGCTCAAATATTCTGTACTCTAATTGCCAGTTTGTTCAATTACTCTATGAACAAATGGACTGATGAGAGGATGTTGCTGATGAAGTTTGGCTGAAAAAAAATCAAATTTACAGTTGAATTAGTCAGGCCCGTAAACCATATCCCAGAAGACAACGGATGATCCAATCAACAGCTCCTCATATTGTCTTTTTAAAAAAAAACAGTGCCTGACTGGACAAGCAGAGGAAATCTCTAGTCAAGGTTAGCAATGAAACTGTTTAAGAATTATTCCAAGGTAATGTCTGACTTCTTAAAGATATGTTAATAGACAGCGTGTGGATAGTTCTGGAGAGGAAGAAAACCGTTTAAGTGGAATTAGAATCTGCGGAGGCATTTAAATCATCATGATCAAGGTGAGACGTCACTTTCTAAAAATGCAGCTGGCAAGACATACTGACAAATCCATTGGTTTCACTCTGGTCTGCAGGTTCAAGCCCAACCCATGGCTTGAGCTCATCATCTATGCTGACAGTCTAGTTCAATATTGGGAGAGTACTAGCACGTGCTGTTATGCACTATAAACCTTAAAACAAGGTTTCCCCTGCCCATTCAGGTGGAAGTCCCTATTATGTTACTTGAAAAGAGAGCAAGTGTCTCCCTGTGTCTTGGCCAACAATCTTTTAGATTAATTGATTATTCACCTCATGGCAGGTGCAGAACCTTACTGCTTTACATGGCTCTGGCATTTGTCTACAAAAAAGGTAGTAATCACTTGCGAACCATTAGAAGACATTTCAATATAAGAAGGCATTATGAACTTGTAAGTTCTTTCTGCCCCCAAGTTCAAACAAATCCATGTGTGGAATGGGGTTTTCGGTAATTAAGCAGCCCATTGGTAAAAATAATCTTATTTGGCAGCGCCAAATGGAGGTTAGCACATGGCTGAATTAATATTAATGGGCTCACTTAAAATCTATTTCTGGTGTGCTTCACATCAGGCATGCCAACAGCGCTGAAAGTATGCAAGAGCACTATAGAGGAATAGCCTCACATACCACAGAAAGTTTAAGGGGCCAGTTTAGCCCCCTCCTTCCACGAAACTGTGAAGTCCAAGAACAGCAATCGATCATTCCAAACCCACAAGGAGAGTTACAGACTGGTAATGTTTTTTTGAATAAGGTGGCAATGTGACACTACCATATTAACCCCTCATAGCAGGAATAGCAGTCTGTGTTGGCCTGGCGCCTGACTGAAAGGAGCCTTTTCTGCTTGTGGTGCTTTACTCAGGGCACTAATGGGAATTTCCGTACCCAAGTCCTCCTGTAATATTGAATTGAAATTCCTGCACTATATTGTAATAAGGAGGAGTTATACAACAATAAGTATTTTAACACAGTGCTAACTAGATGCAGCACATCTGGATAAACAATAAAATTTCAGTATTTCAGGTAATTAAGGATATTCCTCACTCCTGCTCCAGCTTCACACAATGAGATTTTCTCCCTGAATTCTGAGATCCTGCACTCGTTCCACTATTAAAATGGCAGGCAGGCCACAGATGCTCATGCCGCTGCCAAAACTCCTCTCAGCTTGGCCAGAATGAGAATCATTTTTATTTTTGGCTAGAAGACTACTTAACACCAGCAAAACGAATGGTAAATCTGTCACTGGCTGGCCAAGGAAAAACTGTCACGCAATCTCTTTCGTTTTTACTCATATTAGATTTAATACCTGGAAAAATGCATGCTAGTGTTTCAGTACGACTGATTAAAGGAAATACTTCTTGAGAAATCACTTGATCATTCCCTGTGAATGCACCTAAATTATTGACTTACAGGGTGAAGACAACAAACCTGGAACTAGAACACAGCAAAATGTTAAATTGCTAATACTGTATATTAAATACAGATAAAGTACCCAATTTAACACGTAATGTTAAATTTTATTTCTATTACCCCTAGAATCGTAGCCATTTATGGATTTTTCAAATACATTTTAAAATATTTTGGTCACTCAATGAACGGCTGTTTGTGGGACATTGCTGTGTGCAATTGGTTGCCGTGTTTTGCCCACAAAATATAGAATTAATTTATTTTACTATGAAGCACTTTGGGGAATTTCAAAGAGGTGCTAATAACAACAATAATCCTTGCATTTGATATCATGCCTTATCATGTCCTTGCCCAAAACTTTGCACTCCCTGGGAATAGAACCTAGGTCCTGTTGCTTGCGAGACAAGTATTCTAACCAAGAAGTTAGAGGACTCCAGAAGGCACTATAACAAATGCAAGGGTTAATATTATTATATTTTTAAATGGTAAATGTTTTGCTCTGTGAAAGGCAATATATATCATAGTGCTCCTTTTGTTAGCATCAAGTGATTAAAAGATCTTCTCACTGAAACAATACACTTTGTAGAGTTTGACAGTAGGATTGAACATGCAACTTAAATATAGAAATAGATGACCTGGATGCTCCCTGGCTGCTCTCTCTCCCCTGCATCATTCACTATGGGACACACATTCATCTTCCAGCTCACAGATTGAGGCTTTAGCTTGCCAGTTGCTATAATAGCTGCTTTTTTTCTGAAACTAAATACACTCAAAGTAAAACCTCAATCCTATCCAATCCTTACGAGCCAAAAAGGTGAATGTGTGATATGGGTTCATAACACACTTACTTTGAGAGCGTCACTGAGGACGGGGGAGGATGGCACCCAGGTAATTCGTATTAAATTTAGATTTCAATAGAGGCTAGCAGGCTATTGCAACCCTGGGAGTGTCATAGTGATTGCCAACTCCAGGGTTCACTGGATGGTAATGAGGTGCATATGTAGCACCCTAAATATTTACACAGATTGTACATCATGGAAACACGTCATCCAGCTCAACTAGTCCATGCTGGTGTTTATACTCCACATGAGTTTCCATCCACAAGGGAAATGGATATGAAGCTCCAAGCTGTCTTTGATCTAGTACTGAGCAGAGACCAGGAATGGATACAGGGACTATCTGGGACTCAATGGCTCACTAGTTCTCCTTATAACATAATTTAGTGACTAAATAATGCTTTTGCAACCTGTGCCTTCGGAGAAGACCAGAAATTTCCTTTTAGAAAAGACAAGTATAAATGGCTCATCAATAGTTACTTGAACAATTTTTGTTGAAATATGCATTTTAAATCTGATCTTGAACATTATTATTGAATAGAAGTTTACAGAAATAATAGTGTCCTTTAATTGTTTGAAAGCGATTATTTGACAACTCATCAGCACATTTTATTCCGATTGTCAAACCACCTTAAAATGCTATCTTGTTAAAGAGGGATTTGCTGGCTAAAGCACCTTTCCCTTCAACATATCATTTCCAATATCCAAATTAATAATGTGCTCAACATTGAAATTACAAAATAATAACAAATTCATACAATATGCAAGCCAAACATTTACAGAGTAAAAAAGTGGTAGATGAATGTAGAATTGTTAATAGTTATCTATTGATGCAAACTATAGACACACAAATACAGTATTCAGGCCAGTTCACTACAGTTTTTATTTGGTCATCTGACACATGTGGAAACCCGTCACCATGCTTAAAAAAATCCAAATTGAACCGAGAATTCCATGCATCTCACCTACACGTGGAAATCCCAGAGACACGTTGTTGGAATGAAATGAACACTCTCCCTGGAGGGACACATCCTGCTAACCTAATTCCGGAAAGTACAGTGTTGGGTGCAAGTTGGCAGGAGCCAAGGCAGCTTGTTGGTTTGGGTACAGCTGTAGTCTAACAAGCTAAAACTGCACAGCTTATTATCAACAATCCGGAGAGTTACATTTTTAATTCAAGTTCAGGCAGAAATCCTTCAATTTGCCAGGAAAAGTGGAACAACATAACAGGAATTTCAATGAAAACCTGAAATCATTTTTGTATTAAACCCTTTGGAAATCAATTGGCAGCTAAGGTGTTAAAGCTGAGTTCTCATTCATTTTAATGAAGGGTGGGGTGGGGGGGTGGATGTTAAAGGTTTCAAAGTAAATGAATTCTAAAAAAGGTTTATAGATGGCAAGGGTCCAGCTTTTGGATAGTTTGGGTGGTACAATGTTTCCTGGTTCCAGATAATTTGCTAAATAAAATACCACCCACTACCCTCCACCCAGTTCCGAGAATCGCAGAGTGTACTGTAAAAGTGATGGCGGCCTGAGCAGCAAGAGATGGACTGCTGCCTCTCTGTTTTGATATAAGTTGCTTTTAATAGAACTAAATATATAAATAAACCCAGAGACGGTGATCCTTTCAAAAGCAGCCATGGGACTGAGGTACAGCGTCTGGAACAGGTATTGACAGCTGTTGAGAGTATTTTGTCTCCACCCGCTATATCGGGACAATTTTATTTTAAATGGTCCTCCATTCTTGACTCAGTATGCATAGCAAGCAACCCTTCGGGTTTATCTTTGGAATCTGTACTGTTGATACTAGTTAAAAAAAATATGGTGATGCTGAAGCCAGCTATTGCACCTACTGAAAATGCTGTGGTGAATGGAGTGTGGAATGGACAGTGCTGGCAAAAATGCTGCTGTTGTTGGGGGCGGGGGAAACGAGCAGGCTGATTTTCCATTTAAGAAATTGACAAAGCAAATTCAGTGTTAAGAACAACATTGGAATTTTGAGGGAGCATAAAATCAATGCTTTAGTCTATGCACAACGCAAACATCAAATATGAATTGGAAGAAACTGGACTCACATGGCAAACATATTGAAGCAGCCAGACAGCAGCATCTCTTTCCAACACATTGAGGGCACTGGATTTTGGCAGACTGTGGGTATCACTCAGAATTCTCCATATTTAATCCTTCTGTTTATGATGAGGTCTTTTCCCCTCCCCTAACTTTTGTGACTTGATTTAAAATATACAACTGGAATAAATTACACCTCAGGACGTGGTACTCATAATCTAAGATGACACTCCAATCGGGATGTACTATGTGGTTGGAGGTTCTGCCTTTGATGAGATGTTAAACTGTCTGCCTGTTTCAGGTGGATGTTAAAGATCCCATTACACTATTCAAAAAAAAAGGAGTTTCTCTTGCTGTAATGGCCAAAAATCCCCCAAATAAAATTGGTCATTCACTTCCAATGTTTGGGGGGACATTATTGTGCGTAACTTAATTGCTACATTCACTCGCAAAACACACAGTCACTAAACTTCACATCTTATCCTATGAAGTGTTTTGGGGTTTTCTCCCAGTATAAAAGTTGCTATAACTAAATGCAAGGTTTATTATTATTATCATTATTTCATACCTGCAAAAATAGGCATCAGCCTTCAGCAGTACTTCCCAAGAGCCACCAGACAGCAGCAGCATTGCCCAAAAGGCACTGGTCAGTACTATCATCCAATAGGCATCAAACTCCAGGGAGTTTCACATACCCAGTGTTAACATGTTCTTGGCTGTAGCAACACTCTTTGAATTCATGTGGAAAATCAGCAGTCTGTGACAATTACTGTTAGTATGCCACTAATCTAGATAAAAAATGCAGCATGATTGTCCTGTGGGCACGCAGCAGAAAGTGGCATCTGAGCCATACTACACATTGCCTGGTACTAATATTGCAGGGATCTCACCCACACACCGAAAAATCTGACCCTTGTGACTTTCAGGAACAATGAAGTTCGTAAAAATCACTGTGGCATTTTTTGTTTTTCCCGAAACTCACAATTGCGGTAGCTAATTGAAAGGAAAAACATGTATAAAAGTAAATTATCTTCTGGCTTTTCTTTTTTTCTGATATTTTCAATTGAAATATTCTTTCACTTTGCATTAAAACCCAATGCGTTTCCAGTGGATCTATACAACCTTCTTGGCATTACACTGAAAGAAAAACACACAGAAATCAGAGATACCTACCCCAGCCAAATAAGAGTGAATTTCTCATTTCTGCAGAAGATTTAAATTGGTGTGCAAATGTCTAAACTATTCAGCAAAAAACATCCTCTCTCTGCTTCTGCTGTAATAAACTTTTGCCTTCTCCAGAATAGACTGTAAAGTGAATTGAATGTATATTTTATGGGTGAAACACAACAGCCAATTGCTTCCAGTAATGTCCCACAAACAGTCATGTACATACACTCACCAATATTTAAACTCCTATTGATACTGTATGGATAATCTTATCACAGCACTTCTAAACCTGCAATAGCATGTGACAGTGTAACATCTATCCAAACCCGCATCAGATAAGGGACATTCATATTGTGGTTTTGTGGGGTTCAGCCCATTTTTGTTAGGAATGGAAGGGGTGGGAAAAAAAAGCTCATTAATTGAACACTTAAGACAGGTAGGGCCCACTCCTACATGAATAACAAAATTTAACTTTGAATTTAAATATTTTTATTTGGAGTATTTCAAACCCATTCATCAAATCCAATCCTACACAGTGCTGCACTCCAGGCTATAAACAAAATAAATGAAATTAAATACAGCGGATGCATAGTCAGGTTTCTATATCCTGTTTCTCCCAGGATGCAGGTACAACACGTATCGCATGCAGTTAAAAAAAATCTGAAACATGATATAAAATGTTAACAGTGAATATGTGTCCTCTTTCTCACCGTAATACATAAACACTTCAATTGGAATGGGAAGTTTATTCCACAAATGGCAGCAAGCAAGCTAGCAATCCTATGACTGGAATGCTATATGATAAATGGGTTCACCATGTCAAAATTTCACAAGCTCAAAGGAAACAAAGAACAGCTATTGAAATGGTACCAGTCATCTAAACAGCAGCAGTGAAAACCATTAAAGATTTTTAAGATTTACAGGAATAAATTATCCTGGCTAATTTTTACAGTGCAGTTTTATAGGAAAACTAAAACACAGTTTAAAACCTTTTTTTATTATTACTACAGGGGATCAATATTGCAGTATTTTGAAACACATTCTGTTCCTTAGTTATGGAACACCATTAAATGCTTTCTGCCACACTCACCACAAACACGTATTTTGGAATACTGTATTTGTGATGCATAAAAATAGCTGAGAAGCCCTGGAGGAGCCATGTTGGATTCCCATTTAGCTGGGATTGTTTGAAAACACCAAAATCACCAAAAGTTACCTTAACTGAATCAGTGATATGCCTCTAAATAAGACCAGAAAGGCTTTTGATTGCTCTGAATTGATTGCTCTGTTTTAGAAGAAGTTTATTTCAGACACATTTTAACACTATTCCTTAAAAACAAGAATGTCATGGTTTTAGGAATATCACAGCTATTTCAATTTCATAATTGGTTGGAAAGGCCAGCCACTTGGGATGTCCTCCTGACGTGAAAAACTCAATACAAATGTTGAAACTTCCTCACAGTTTACACTTTGAATATCACTGAAAAACAATTCCATACTATTCTTATCTCATCCTATGGTGGCAGTTTGTTATGGATCCACACTTACTAGGAATTCTTAAAACATTGTCGACACAATTTATTTCACATATCACACATGTGGAAGCCCATCACCTTGCTTAAGAGTATCCAAACCAAACTGAGAATTCCATGCATCCCAACTATACATGGCATTTATTAGAATGGAATGGAATGGAATGTGCACTCTCTCCCTGTAGGGACATATCCTGGGGTTAGGTGAAGCTCTCACCAATCTGCACTTGATTGAGGAAAGTGAAGCCGATTCAGACCACCTAAACTTGTACACTGAGGGGAGTCATCAGTACAATGGAGCAATGTTCAAGATTTCCTTTGTGAGTCAGTGGTTCACACCAACTATGCGTTCTGTTCAGTTTAAAACTATTTTTTTCACTCTCTCAATATCTTCCAAATTTTTCCATGAAAGTTGAATACATCTGAGTTCAATAAAACATTCAAGATGGTGGAAGTTGTTAACCATAATTGATCCTGAGAATATTTTCAAACAAGTGATTTTGTTATGCTTTAAATTCTCAAAACCAATGTGCAAAGCAATAAGATAGTTCTCAGAATGTCATCAAGAATGATAATGTTACCATCGATTTCCAGAATTTGATTGCACTGGGAGAATGTAGATTGGGACATGAATTAACTTATTTTACTGTCATACATATGCATTATTGTTATTATTCGCTTAAAATAGATTTTTCCTATTTGAGAATATTGCCATAAAGGCATTGGCTTGGCTCAGTTGATATCTCTCAACAATAACAACTAGCATTTATATAATGCCCCTCACACAGCAAAGCATCCCAGAGCACTTACTGAGTCAAAAGGTCTCTGAAGTGAAGTCCAGGACCTTGAGCTACTAGATACCTCAATATACTGTCTCATTATACAGACATTGTCAGAGGTGTTGTCCTTCAAATGAAATGTTAAACCTATGTATCATCTGCTTGTTCAGTTGGAAGCTAAAAATCCCATGGCACTGTTTGAAAAGCGAGTTTCTCCTCGTGTTCTGCCATCAATCCCTCAAATAAAATTAACTTTATGGCTGTTTGTGGTACATTGCTGTGTACAAATTGGCTGCCATTTTTGCCTGAGGAAATGCACAGTCACTACACTTTACAGTAACATCCTGCGATCCTTTGCAATATTTCCCTGACATGAAAGTTGCGATATCAAATTCAAAGATTAAAATTTATATATAGTGCCTTTGCTGGGACTTGTGTTATGTTCTGATATCTAAGGCAGTGAGAACCACATTAAAGCCTTGCGCTAAACACCACATTGAGGACAACTTGCACAATTCTCTGAAATTCTGATGTGGTTTTAGGAGAATTATGGTTTGTGTTCACTGCAATATGAACCAAGTGGGTATAAATGTCACTGGGCACAATTTCTGCTCTTGAGCTGTCCTTTAAATGGAGCTTTGTTTAAAAGTTTATTATGTTTATTAACAGCTGAAAAAATTAACATAGTCATAATTATAATCCTTGCATTGATATAGCGCTTTTCACATCTTCCAGACGTCTCAAAGCGCTTCACAGAATATACTGTAAAGTGAATTGACAGTATTTTTGTGGACGAAACGCAGCAGCCATTTTGCGCACAGCAGTGTCCCATAAACAGTTGTGAATTGAGTGACCACATTTTTTTTGAGGGATTATTATCAGGCATGTAGAGTAAGGAAACTTTCCCATTATTTCGCCTTGACCTGCTGGGAATTGAACCCAGGTTTCTCGCTTGTAATGCAAGTGCTCTAACCACTGAGGCACAGGACTCCAATATGCGAAAGGACAAGTGGTGTTGGGGCTTGGCTATAAAGTGCAGACAAAAGAATAAATCAAACTTCCCTCTCCACACTACGAACTTTGCTCCCAGCTATACTGTCTTAACACAGGATTAATAATGTGTAGCAACATGAGTTTTGATGCTCTTTGTGCTGGTGTATTTTCATCCATGACATTACACCATTCTTACATGGATTTTCCCAAAATGCAACCACAATGTTTTTTGTGTCAACCAGGACAGATGTGGAAACACATCACTATGTTTATCCAAACAGTACAGAGCTCAACATATGTTTGCCACCAATGCATAAAAATTGATATTTGTCTAGAAATGCAGTGAACACTCTCTCCTCTTGGTGACACAATCTCTTACCTAATTCCAGAAAGTATTAGGTGCAGGTTGGCAAAAGCTAAAGCTGGGAACCCCAGAGTGTGTGTAGGAATACTGTGGAGTCCAATCAGCTAAAACAAAACACATGAATTTTAGCCATTATCACGAGCCACTATTGGCACAACAGACTAATCTGTTATAAAACATTTATGCCCTGTTTAAAATGGAGTAAACAATGGCCACAGCCCAAATAAAGTTCATGTGACAATTTGCATACCATTTCCATGTAATAAAGCTGATATTTATGTGAGCATGGTTTATTTACTGAGATTACCTATTTTAGGAAGTAATTATCCACTTTCATTTATTTCAAATTTGTAAGGAGTCAGAATTACACAATTGGGTCAATTTGCCAAGCACATAATTGCAGTTTAATATACATCACACATCTAATAGGTCTGATAGGGGCAACAGTAGAAAAGAAACCCTCAAAACAGGGTTTGTGTAGAAGCTGCAGCAGTTCTGCAAAGTGATATGAATGCAGGTAAAGTAGATCAAGGCTACACAATTCCAATGTTTAGATTGTTTATCGGCAACAATTGAACAAGATCCTCCACGAAGGTCAAATTAACACAACATTCTGAAAATCCTCTGCTGCACCTTCTTCGTTCAGTACTGTTGCCATTGGATACAACTGGAATCCTTCCGTTCTGATGCCTATCAAAAGCCCCATAATAAGTGAGTTCTTTGAATTTAAAGTAAATATTGGGTATATTGCCAATGAAATGAAAAGTTGAACTCACGATAGTAATAATACTTTGCATAGTGACATTATTTAAGAAGTGGACAATGCAACGTAAATAATCCTGAGATAATCTCATATTTGATTGTATTTTGGTACACGGACGACACTTTATCCATCCGTATTATCTGAAAATTGTAAACTGTGCATTCTTAGAAGTCTGAACATTCAGTTTTCTAACTTCAGAGCTGCAAAGCATGTTGGAAACAAAACCACTGGGATATAAACAAGACGACAGCTGATAATTCCTAACTTGTTTATGTATGAAGTTGGCTCATTTGTAAACATTATTTCCACTGTACTAGGGATGTCTTTAATCATTAATAGGTTACTTTGGTATGTGACCAAAATGATGAGAAAAGCTTTTGAAAGCAAAGACTCTATTTTGATGTTGCCACAAACCATTTCTTACTTTGGTCTTCCCCACCTATGTCCGTCCTTGTCCACAGCTGTCCCTTTCTGGCTCACATCCATTTTCCTAACCTTCTATTCATCTTTCCTCCAATTCTCACTTGTCACCATGAAAATAACCTATAAATAAAAACATTCTGGCTGTTTATTCTGACTGACCATTTTTATGATTACATCATCCACAGGGGATTACTGATCACTAGAATTCCATCAGCCCAAAAGTCTCTTGCAATTTCTACCAGCATCTGTCCCAGTGAACAGGTTCCAAGAACTTGTCTAAAATAAATGAGTGCCTTTTGTTTTCGACTGCTAGATAACAACCAACAAGGCAACGTGATCTCATTATGTCCACACAATCTTTGTTTTTGATGTGCTGTGGCAAAGTAAATCTTATAGATGAATGTACAGAATTTGGAAATCTTACAGATCAGGCTCATTTGTACTACAGCTACAATATCTGCCTCAAATAAATAACGAGGAATAATATCAGCAAGTGTAGAGAATGCGTAGGTCGCAAACAGAAAAGGATAGTTTTGAAAGAAATAAAAGATGAAAATAAAGAAGGGAAAGGAGAACATGTGGCATTAATATAATAATCTTTGCATTTGACACAGCATAATTTACATCTCAAATCATTTTACAGATTTACTGTAAAGGGCAGTGGCTGTGTGTTTTTTAGGCAAGCACTGTAGCTAATTTTGTATACATCAAAGTCCTACTTTGTCCCCTCCTCCCCACCTTTAAGGCATAGGAGCTTTAAAGGTAGACAAAGTGGAGAGAACCCAGGATAAAGTTCCAGAGAAATGAAATGTACACAAATCTTTAAAGATGGGGAGGGTAGTCGGATGAAGTTGTGAATAAAGCTAATAGAATAGGATAAGCTTTTGAAATAAGGACATAGAATATAAAACCAAAGAGGTTTAACTTGCATAAATCATTACTGTATCTAGTTTTGGTCACTCTCCTTTCGGAAGGATGTCATTGCCAAACAGAGGTTACAGAGATTTACTAGGATCATACATGGGTCTGCAAGACTCAGGCTTATTTTTACTGCAACAGTGAAGGTTGAGTGGAGACCAGCCAGAGGGCTTTGGATAGAGTTGATGGGAAGAAATTAATTCCACTGGTTGGTAAGTCAATGATATCTTAAACTCACAATGTAAGATAGTTCACCAAATGTTCAAAGAGGGAAGATTAGTAGTAATCAATTTTACACAGAGCATTATTAGGGTGTGGAATGCCCTACAAGGAACAACAGTTGAGGCAGGACCCATATATGTTTTCAAACATGAGCTGGCTAGGTATCTAACAAGGAGTAATCTGAAGGAGCATGGAGCAAAACATAGCAGATAAATGGGTCTCATTGGATTACTCCTTCAAAGCCAGAATGAAGATCTTGGGCCAAATGGCCCTCTTCAGTGATGTAAAGTCCTGGGATTGAAAATTGCTACAAAATAAAATTTGAGAACTACTTCGAAGCAAACCATGACAGCTTTAACTTTCTTTGTTATCAGGACACAAAAGGAAACAACTTGTTTGATTGTCCATTTATAACAAAATGTTGTATGTAGCAGCATTGCTATTTCAGGGTTCACTTTAATTTGCTAATATTCACATATTTTTCATTTTTTTTAATAAGCAGGTATAACTCTCCCCTCCCCAAGTTTGTACAGACCTTTTCACAAACTAATTCCAATTATCCAAAATCTTATGTAATCTTTACTACAAACTTTTGTGTTTGGAAGTGGAGAAAAATGTCTTAAAAGAAATTTGCGTGCAATTCAGCACTTCTACTAGAATTCTCGCGGGTCTTAAAACGTGCATTTCCAGCACTGAACATATTCAATTTACTTTGTGGAATGAGTCAAGAGATTGGGGTGGACATTGTAGGGCAAGGTAACCAACCTCAATGAAATTTGCTTCTGTAACTTGGCAACTCAGCAATGGATACCCCAAACATTCACTTTCCCTTGATCCTATGACAAGGAACGAGAGAATGAGGTGCCATGGTTCAAATTCAAAGAAATTGAATAAAGATGACCAGTCACAGAATTGGGTCACTATTACAGCAATATCCAGCACATGCCATGCATTGGTTTGTACAACAAACTGTAAAATTGGCCTAAAACTCTGTAAAAGTTTAATGCGACATTCGACAATTTCTTAAATCAAAACAGCTGCTGGTCACTTTCAAAATGAAAGCAAATCGGTAACAATGCAATGCTGGGGTAATGTGACCTTGTGACAAGACAGAACATGTGACCTATATAAAAGCCTGATGAGGCAAAGCTGAAACCCTTTCAATTGTCGTAAACACTAGGATACTAAATTATTCAAATCTTCTGCACAGCTGTGGGCTCATCACCACAGACAACTAAACGAAACAAATGGCCCTTTATATTGCATGAGCAGCTTCAACAACAAGTAAGCTCTGCATATGCTGGGGCCTCACATATTGTGGGTTTTGGCCCACTTACACTCGAGGTTAGGTTCCACAGCACTGATGGTAAATGGTCAAACGGCTAGGAAGATGTAAGTGTTGCATGTAGTTATTTGACAGCTGCTACTGGAGACCCCTCAGGTCTGGACATTTTCCACTACCTACAGAAGGCCTGCACAGGCTGTACTTGTAAAAGCTTACTTGCGACTAGAAAAATGCATGCGCAGCTATTTACAGTATATTGTTTGGAATCTCAGGAGGAGCCTTGAAAAGTCATATTACCACTTGCTTTTCAGCACTTCAAAAACAGAACTCCGTTACACGGCAACACTGCCATCAGGATCAGGTCTGCCTTCAATAGCAAAGTTGTATTTCACAGATCAAAGAACTATAAAATGTCCTTTGGATGGTGGAAACAAAAAGCAATAGTACTTTTTGAACAAGATGATTTAAAGAAAAAAATGCTTAAAAATCCCAAATCAGCATTATATCAAACACCTAGCTATGAAGATGGATGAAGTAACAAATTTCAAATCCTATACTGTACTATTAATATGATCTTAAAGTTGCTTTTCTTTAAAGCACTATCTAGTATTGAGTTGTAAAAGCATTTTGATTCAAACACCACAACTGCTTACACCAGAAAAGTAGCTTGCAACATAAACTCAAGTTTTCTTCAGGAAATCTGCTGTATATCACATTGACTTCTGAGGCCTCCGCTCCAAGGAGATCTCTCTCAGTTACAAATCAATATGATGTATATGGGATTTCTCTGCTGAAAAACATTTACATTCAGGCCAACTCTCTGCTCACCGGACTTCCAAACTCAAAGCTACAGACTATTCAGAACTCCTGTCCCGGGCTCCATGAGCCTATTACCCTCATCCTTATTTGTTTGCCCAGAGAATTGAGTTCAATACCCTCATCCTCACTTTTAAAGCCCTCCATGGTCTTGCACCATGTCTACTTCTGTGACTTTCTGAAACCTTACCAACCGATCCACTCTCTCCGCTTGGCAGGCACACTTGCGTGCTTCACATCCCCTTCCTTGTCTGACCCATCATCGATGGTTAGGCTTTCAGCCTTTATGGTACTCTCTGGTACTCCATCCTGGAGACCCTTCATCTCACCTCTTCCTTCGCCTACATCACGGTCAGCCTCACAAGCTTCTTCTTTGCCTCATCTTGGTCATCTTCCCACCCCCATTCTCCTTGGCCCCAACATCACTGGAATCCAATTGCCAATTCAGATGCAAATCCCAAACTGTCCTGCACTGTGAGATGTGAAAGATGCTAGCACAGATGCAATTTGTTGTTCTTGTGGTCTGACCAGATAGTAATGTGCAGTTTTTGCTGTTTGAGTGTGTTTTCCAAATACATTCCAAAATGAATAAAGTTCATTTATTTCACTTCCTTCTGTTCGTAAATTATCTCTTTGCTTCTTCAAAGAGTGACATCCTCTGCAGTTTCATGGTTAAGCTTCAAAGGTCATCTAAAACCTAAGCAAATGTTTTCTCAAACATTGGATTTATCACCCAAAAAAAAGAATTCACAGGTCACCATTAAGTCTACCACTGCTGCAGAGACTGTTGCTTTTCTCCCAACTGATGCATTACCTATTCCAGCTTGATCTGTCCCTTTAGGGGTTTAATTTGAGGTATTTCTTAACAAGAGTCTTTAATAAGGAATCTCATTAAAGTTCCCATTTAACATGTTCCAAGGGGAATTCCCATGTGTTGATCTGACCCACGTCCAGCATCCAGAAAAGTTTAAATTTGTGCTACTCCGCTTCCTTCTTCAAGTGAAATTATAGGAAACTATATAATGCAGTGTACTAGACTTCCAAAAGGCTTTTGAAAAGTATCACAAGAATCCTTCGCAAACTAATTTCACTGAGCAGCATGGGTAAGGAGGCAACAAAGATCTTACAAAGAAAGCTGACGACTGGCAAATTAAGTTCAACATGAATAAAAGCAGGCACATATTAATTAAAATTAGGAGGCATGAGTCCTCCATGGATTGAATAGTAACAACAAAAACTTTGATTTATATGGCGCCCTCCACGCCAGACGGCGTCTCAGAGCGCTTAAGTAGAAGTTGGCGAAGAGGAAGGCAAGAGATGTAAAATAATATTTTCAGATATGCCAGTGCAACAGATCAGGAAGACACAGGTTCAGGTTGCAAATGGCAAATTCAGGTAAATTGGTGTTATAGCACAGTAGTTGGGGTCGATAAAACTAGCTTCACAATGAGTCAGAACTTCTACAACCACTGTCCATGTGCGCAAAAAGCTGGCAAAGTGCAAAAAGTTTTGTCATCGACAACCTCTTACTCAATGTGCAATTAGCCAGCATTTTGAAGCAACACCTCAATCATACTGTAGGTGAATCCATGTTATAATGTTATACTGCCTGTACTTGAGATCCATAAAATCCAAACCAGCATTTTAACAGAGTGTGATCATCAGTCAGTGCTTCCACATTCACTGTGCATGAATGCAGAAAGACGAAATATGCTGACCGACGCAGGTCATCAGATTACTATCAACGTCACTCCTGCATTTTGTGCATGCACCTTTTGTGCGCATGTGATGAAACTACAATCATGAAATTACAAACGAAATATTGGGTAATTTGTTTAATTATGTATAGTCAATACACTTCACTTTACAGTATATGGTGTGAAGCACTTTGAGTCGTCTCAAAGACATGATAAGGTCCAATATCAAATGTGAGTATTATTATTATTACGTTTTTGATGACCAATCCAACCATTTTGGCTGGCCAACAAAATACATTTTCTTGATTGAATATTTCTTATATGCCATAAATCAAGAAATTTTCAATCAATAAAAATCTATTGATAGAACATGAACTTACTCCGCAACCTAGGCGTCAGGTTTGACCCCCAACTGTTCTTCCTCCCCCACATCCGGTCCATTACCAGCACTGCCTTCTACAACCTCTGACGGATCGCCTGTCTCTGGCAATACATCACTTCAAAAGCCACCGAAACCTTGGTCCATGCCTTTGTCACCTCTCAGCAGGAATATTGCAACGCCCTCCTCTCCGGTCTCCCCTCGACCACAATCCACAAAATCCAGTTTATCCAAAACTCTGCCGCCCGCATACTCATCCGCTCTAAGCTTCGCTTCCCCATTACCCCAGTCCTTGCCAGACTTCACTGACTCCCTATCCCAGAGAGGATCGACTTGAAGATCCTCACCCTTGTTTTCAAATCCCTCCACTCCTCTGCACCCCCCTATCTCTCTGATCTCCTCTCCCCCCAAACCAGCACCCGCTGCCTTCGCTCCTCTGGGTCTGGCCTCCTCCATGTCCCCCGAATCCTCCACTCCACCCTCGGCAGCCGTGCCTTCAGCCACTACACCCCAAGGCTCTGGAACTCCCTTCCTCACTCCCTTTGCCTCGCCCCCTCTCTTCCAAGTTTCAGGTCACAGCTGAAGACCTTTCTCTTTGACCGTGCTTTTGGTCACCTTTCTGCCCCTGCCGCGGGCTCGGTCCTGGGATCCGCTATTGTAAAGCGCTCTGAGATGCTGTCCGGTGTGGAGAGCGCTATATAAATCAAAGTTGTTGTTGTTGTTGTTACTCAGACTGGTATGAATGTTTGGAAGCTGCTTCCGGTTATGAGTTAGCCATCACTAGTTTAGGTAAATGTCGAGATCAAAGTCCCAAACACACTATACCCAAACCTGCCTTCTAATGAACTACTTCATAATGGGGGTTCACTAGATTATAAATAACGATAGTCTTAAAACAGTGTCAGAGGTGCTGTTCTTCAAATGAGATGCTGAACCGAGATCCCCATCCATGTGTTACGTAGCCGTTAAAATCCCATAATAATATTTGAAAAGTGCAGTGAAGGAAGTTTCTCTTACTGGTCTAGCCAACATTCCCCCAGAAAAAAAGTGTTTATGGGACATGGCTATGTGCAAATTGGCTGTTGTATTCAGCTACAAAACCCGTAAATACACTTTAGAGCAGTCTTGTGGATGGCTTTGAGGTAGTTTAACAATGTGGTAAGGTAAGGATAATTGTTATGACTGCATAAGGCAATTAGTCCACTCACGGAGAAACAGATGCATTGAGATTCCAGACTAAAATTCCACCTTGTCTTTCTTTATGGCCTGAGATAGAAGTATAGTAGTTACTTTATACCTTGCAGCCAAATACCCATTTATTGACTGGCCCTACTTTGTTGCTCTAACCTGCTGAGAAATTCTATAAAAATGAATTAAATGGAAGAGTCCTTTTCACTCACAGCCTCCATAAATACCTTCTGCACAGGAAAAGTTAGATGTTTTGTTGTATTCATAGGCCTGCACTATTGGGATAGCTAGTGACAACACATCAATGCTGTGGGAGTACCAATTGGACAGAGCAGAAATTTGGTTCTATCCCTGCCCAATATATGAAAGAGAAAGGCTACATCCTGCTTCAAATCAAATCTATAAGCTGGGCATCAAGTCACGTAGGTGACCAGTTGAGGCACTGCAGAAGCAATGCTAGGAATTGTTTTGAAATTCTACTGGTGTTTTTTGAAGCTTTTCAGCATCTCCTCAACTTGCTCCTTTAAAAATGAAGCCTCTGGAAACTCCCATGAAGATTATGTTGCTATAGGAGCTTAGCAGTCTGCTAAATGTTCTCCACATCAGCCAGCATTCCTGGCAGGAGCTACACAGATGTGTCAAACAGCAGCATTAATCTGCATTTGGAGTGTATCCTGGATACATGCCCTTTTCCCCCAGGTATCCAGCATCTTAGACTTATTTCTCCATGGAGCATAGTGCTATTATTCTCGATAAGAGACTCCAGAGGTTTGAAATCTACCTAGTCTTAGCCTTTAGGAGCATCTTGTCTTAAAATAGAAGTCCACGCAGAGTAGTGGTCAATTCCTGTATTCAGTCATAATTTAGAAATCGGTTGTTTTTAAGCACTGTGGAAAAGTGAATTTGTGTGCGCTCTTACATTTTGAGACAAAATAGTTTTACAGGCAAAGATGAAGGGAAATTTCTAAACTCTGAAACTTTGTCTATGTAAAAGAACATATTATAAATGAATCTGTATGGGAAAGTGAAATGAACCTTTTCAGCGATTTTGTATGTACTTTTATACTCATAGATAGATATCAAATTTGGTCAGAAAAGGTAATTATTTTCTTTACCAATGAAGTAGAATACTACATCAGCGATAGAAGGACGAACCTAGAAAAATCTAAATTGGAGTAGGTCCTAGGTATTCTGTTGGCTAAAGATGGGATGTGCAGAAGAAGAAACACCGAGTTTTATTTTCTTTACCAATGAAGTAGAATACTACATCAGCGATAGAAGGACGAACCTAGAAAAATCTAAATTGGAGTAGGTCCTAGGTATTCTGTTGGCTAAAGATGGGATGTGCAGAAGAAGAAACACCGAGTTTCATTGTGATATACAGCAGAAGCCCGTTTATCCATGACTAGATGCACCGCCATTTCCGTATAACCGGCACACTAAAAATAAAGTCCCCATTCGATAAACCGGAATTTATCTGGAACAATAGCAGTGGAGCATTTGTAAATGCATAAATAATAACAGAATATTGTATTGGTACTTATTGGTAATACTCTCTTGCGCTTTTTACCTTTGGTGGTAGATGCTGTGCTGGAAGCCATGATGCTGCAGTTGAGGTTTATAGTCCAGCGATTCTTTTTAAAATGGAGCACACCACGTGGGTGAAAAAAAACGGAGCACGTATGACTTTAAAGTCATACTAGCGGCAAGCCGATAACCCACAATGTCACGCAGGTGCAGTATTTCGGTTTACTGCTAGTAGAGTCTAGGGCTTCGGCTTGCAGCTAGTAAAGTCACGCAACTAAAATCGAATATCGATTGCCGTGCTTTAAACGGCATTGGCCAGGTCCTGCAGGTGCCGGATAAACGGGCTTCTACTGTATAATGATAACTTACACTTCGTATAGTGTCTTTACGTCAGGAGGCTGTCCCAAACACTTCATGGGATACACTGTAAGGTGAATCATGTTGCCTGTATATTTTGTGGGCAAACATAGCAGCCAATTTGCACACAGCAGTATCCCACAAATAGCCATGAAATGAATGAGCAATTTTTACTTTTACCTAGGGTCCGTCGATATGGAAATTTTCCGATTTAGATATATCGATGGGCTCATATTGAGATATACCGAAATATCGATATTTTCGGAGTTTTCGTACTGCGCATGCGCGCGACTCGCGAGGTGTGCGTGCATTCGGAGGTGCGCGCATTCGGGGCCTATCTCCTCAGGAGGTAAATATCTCTTTCTCTCTCTGTGTCTCTCACACTCACTCTCTCCATCTCTGTGTTTTTCTGTCTGTGTCTCTCTCCTCTCTCACATCCCCCCCATCTCTCTCTCTCTCTCTCTCTCTCCACCTACCTACCTGCCTGCCTGCCTGCCTGCCTACCTACCTACCTGTATATTATCACATCCACCCCGTGTCCCCCCACCTGTCTCCCCCCCACTCGCCGTCCCTCTCTCCCCCCCGCCGCCGCCGTCCCTCTCACCCCCCCGCCGCCGTCCCTCTCACCCCCCCGCCGCCGTCCCTCTCACCCCCCCGCCGCCGTCCCTCTCACCCCCCCGCCGCCATCCTTCTCGCCCTCCCACGCCCCCCTCCGCCGTCCTTTGCGCCCCCCGCCACCGTCCCTCTCAGCCCCTGGCTGGGGGGGAGGTGAGGGTAGAGAGACGGCTGGGGGGGAGGTGAGGGTAGAGAGATGGCTGGGAGGAGGGGTGAGGGTAGAGAGACAGCTGGGGGGGGGGGGAGGGGGAGAGAGACGGCTGGAGGGGGAGGGGGAGAGAGACGGCGGGGGTGGGGAGGGGGAGAGAGACGGCTGGGCGGGGTGGGGGGGAGAGAGATGACGGGGCTGGGTGAGAGAGAGGGACGGCGGCGGGGGGGGAGGAGAGACGGGGTGGATGTGATAATATACAGATAGATAGAGATGGGGGGGATGTGAGAGAGGAGAGAGACACAGAGACACAGACAGAAAAACACAGAGATGGAGAGAGTGAGAGACACAGAGAGAAAGATATTTACCTCCTGAGGAGATAGACCCCGAATGCGCGCGCACCCGGATTGTGCACGCACCCCGAATGCACGCGCCGCGACGCGAGCGCATGCGCAGTACGAAAAACCCGAAAATATCGATATTTCGGTATATCTCGATATGAGCCCATCGATATATCTAAATCGGAAAATTTCCATATCGACGGACCCTATTATATCGGCATATCGATATGAAAATTGTATCGGATATAACCGATATATCGATATATCACTGGACCCTAGGTTGACCAGGACAATGGGAGAGAAATCCCTTTTCTTTTCGAACAGTCCCATGTGATCTTTAACATCCACCTGGACAAGCAGACAGGGCAGCAGTTTAACATCTCATCTGAAGGAGACAACACATCCAACAATGCAGCACACACCCAGCGCTGGATTGGAATTTCATCTTAGATCATGTGATTCCAAATCCTATGTGGGGATTGAACCTATAACTTTCCAACTCGGAGCTGGCAATGCTACTAATTGAGCCAGCCTGACCCACATAATAAACCTTGCATTTAGTATAGCACCTCACCACATTGTCGAGATGTCTCAAAGTGCCTCACTGGGTTTTACAGTAAAGTGTAGTGACTGTGTATATTGTAGGTGAACACGGAAGCCAATTTGCACAGAATATTGTGACCATTATATTCAGCCAAGTGGGAATCCAAGATAGTGTCTTCATTTATTTTCAGACAGCTTTAAGCAAGATGATTATTGAGAATTTGGTGGGATGCTATGGGGGTGGAAAGGATGAAAAATATTTTCAATAACATTCCTTAATTCAGGAATGGAATGTTGTTTAGGAATACCACAATTTTTACCCCTATATATTTCTGCATAGAACAGTTATACGGCATGCGTGAGATAGTTATGTATCACAGGGGAGTAATCTATTTGCAAAAGCAATTTGTCAGTTTAATGTTCAGAAAAACTAGAGAGTATTTAAATGAGCTCTGTGTCATAAATGTGGCTAAACCAAGGCCTTTTTTCAACCAAAAGCATGACAGGAATGCTTTCCCTCAGCAAATTCACGAGACACAATCCAAATTTATGAATCATAGTTTTTGAACAAAATATGTAGGTCACTCTTGTGCTGCGGCAAATGCATGATGGGATAACCTGGAGTCCAGTTTCCACAATGTTGGTAGGAACCAGCAAACCAATAAAATATTTCCGTTTGAAATAACTACTGTAATCGTATTTTTTTTAAAAAAAACTGATTATTCAGGCAGCTTTTATCTGGAAGAGCACTTATTTGAGGAATAAATTTGTTCAAGCTGCACAATATATGGACACTTGGAAAGAGAGTGGTACCACATCTGTGCTCTTATACCTACAGCCCAAATAGAGCTCAGCCACCTGTGACAATCGTGGTTTAACAGTTTAACAAGCCAAAAATAAGCAAGCAGAAAATATGTGTGCAACTTTCCATTGTGTGCGAATCGCAGCACATGATGTGAAAATGATCATCTCATAGAAATGTAGGATCCAAACCTGGTTTGAATTATCGACAGATTTAGAAGTGAGCATCCTTTGTCTTTGGTGCAAAAGTTCTGCCTCAAACTCATTGGCATCTTAGTTTCTGCGGGCTGCTCTAGCTTTTCTTTCAGTCCTGTTGGATGGCGTAACCCTTTCCATTTTATATATCTGGCCTATTGACTGAAACTTTATTCAAAATCAGTCGGAAATCATTGACGTTAACTTCAATATCTATTCAGGATTCGGATGCCTTTAGATTTTTTTCAGTTACAATACGGAATGGATTGTTCCTTCTTGTTTGGGGAGTGAGAGGGGAAGGGAAGGGAAGGGAGGGAGGGAGTGGAAATCAGGGCAGAGGAATAATGGCCGAAGGCCTTAAAGAAAGCCTCTCCATTTAAAATTCAAGATTCAAATTACAAGATATTATTACCATCATCATATATTTAACACTTTTATTTATTTTTAGAAAGTAAGTCCTGATTAAATAAACAGTGCCTTGAAGGTTTTACTGATTCCATAATGTGAAGACACAATTAATCTATATCTCTGCCATAATTAATGTACATTTAATTATAAACTAACTTCTGTTTTATTGTGTGTTAATTTAGTTCTTTCCCCAAGCAGCTTATCTCTATTAATACATCATTTGAAAAAAAATTATCTTGTAATTTACTTATTTTCCCTGTTGTGTGCAGTATCTCTGCTTCTTCCTAAAAACCTCTGGTGTTATTGTTTGAACATTATTTAATCTTTATCCCACTCTTCAAAAATTGGAAGAATAAATAAAGGACTATTGAAATTAGTCTTTTTTTTGTATTTTTGCTTAAATTTTGTATTTATCAATGTAATAACTAATAGCGTAGCATTGGCATTTAATATAGTGCCTTATTCAACATTTACTTAAAACACTTTACAGAGTTTTTTTTGTAAAATATAGAGAAACTTGGCACCCAATTTGCACGCAGCAATGTTCTACAAACAACCATGAAATGAATGACTAATTTTATCTGGAGGATTGTTGGCCAGAACATCAAGAGAAACTTCCTTCTCGTTTTGAATGTCATGGGAACTTCAACATCCTCCCGGAAAGGCATTGCACTGGAGTATCAGTCTAGACTATGAGCTAAAAGCCCCAACTTGGGGCTTGAACCCACAACCTTCTGACCTAGAGGTGAAAATGCTACCAACTGAATCAGGTTGATACCTTATTATTACAGGGAACAGAATCATGTTCATATTTCAGGAGTGCAGTGTCAATGTTAACCACTCATTTCTTAGTTGGATGCCGAATGCAGCTCCTTCTTTTCTATCCCAACAACATACCTAGTGGCAGCCTCAGGAGAGCATATCCAACTATGCCAGTCTGACCTTGTGTGTCTATCTCAATTAGTTAGTGTAAAATCAAGAGCACATTTGTGCTGTGAACACTTTTAGAAATCGGATTGAGAATGGCTAAACTCTTTTTGCTAAATATCCTTAAAAGCAGACAGAATGGGGCTGGCTGTGCCAGCCCCATTGACACAATGGTTACAAGGATAAGAGTGGTTCATCTTCTAACTCCTCAAAGCTTCTCTACCGTCTACAAGGTTCAGGCCAGGATGTGATGGAATGCTCATCACTCTCCTAGTAGTTACAGTACCAGCAACACTCAAGCTCATTGACATCATCCAACCTAACCACTTGACTCTGTCTCACCAAAGCATTGTCACTCCAATGTGCATTATCTACACACAATGACTTTAGCAACGCACCAACCTTACTTTGATGCCAGCTTTCAATCCTGAGACCTCCACCATCCAGGAAAACAATAGCAGTATAATAGATAATGGGAACACCACCTCTTAGCCACTCACCATTCTGTCTTGGACACAGAACATCATTCCTTCATTGATGCTGGATCAAAATGCTGGAACTCCCGACCCACCATCAATGTGGGCGCACCATCATTTCAGGGATTGCAGAAGTTTAAGAGAGAAAATCCACCAACTCCTTCTCAGGGCAACTACAGTTGGGCATTAAATGTCAGTGTTGTCCACAGCCCAAGGCAGAGTTAGAAGAAGACAGAAACGTTGCTCCCATCAATTTGAATGTATTTCAACCCAGATAGAGGAAGTGAAAAGGAAAAGCCAGCATACAACAACAACAACAAATTACACTTATAAAGCGCCTTTCACGTCGGGAGGACGTCCCAAGGCGCTGTACTCGGGTCACTTTTTAAGCTATGCTATAATATCAATATCAGGTCTTAATCTGATTTTGCTATCAGAGTTGTAAACTGTATCTAGACTCCAATCTGGGGATTAGCAGAGTTATACCATTTATGTCAGTTATGAGTTCACACTCAACCCAAGCTGATTGGCTAAATGTCTCTCTCTCTCTATATATATATAAACTAGGAATCTAGTATTTGGTAAATATCCAAGTGAGATTATGGTTGAGACCATGTCAAACCATGACTTGAAATGATCTGTGGCATCCTGTCGCTCAGTGGTTAGAGCACTCGCCTTACAAGCTAGAGACCTGGATTTGATTCCCGACACAGCGAAACCTTGGGCCAGTTTCCTTACTCCACATGCCTGATAATAGTCCCCCAAGAAAAAATTGGTCATTCAACTCACAACTGTTTGTGGGACATTGCTGTAAGCAATTGGCTGCAGGATTTTGCCCACAAATATACAATCAATTCACTTTACAGTATACTTTGTAAAGCACTTTGAGATGTCCAGAAGATGTGAAATATATATATATATATAAATATATGTATATATATGTGTATATATATATATATATATATATATATATATAAGAGATCTATGTGAAAAGAGATGCAGTCACTATGTATAATAATCCTAACCTTTAATGTAGCACTTTTCACTTTGGGAAGATGACTTAAATAGCTTCACAGGATTTACTATAAAGAACTGTGGACTTTGTAAGCAAACACCTCCAAATGGGGTGACATAGAACACAAAACTAGCCCATACTTATTGTCAATTACCAAATGAATTACTAATTCTGCTTAGAGAGGAGATGAGGGTGCTTGTATACAAATCAAACTCGTTTTTTGGGGGGAGGGGAGAAGGATGTAATGCTCAAACAGTGACTGATGAGACAGAGGAATAGCTTTAGTCTACATCTGGGAGTGTTCAATGATGACTTTAATTAATAAAAGTAGAAAATAGTCTTTCATTTCTCACCATAAATATTTGTCACTTCAGCTAGTGCACCCTGGAACATACACAATCACAATGCTAAATCCATTTTGAAATGTTTTAACGATGTGATAAAGTGCTATATCCATGCAAAGATCATTACATTTTAATAATATCAATTTACAATATCTGGCAAACACTGCTTTGATTATGTAGTTAGATTCACTGTTGGCATAAATGCAAGAAACCATTCTCCGGCATTATATAGCTCATGCAAAAGGTGCATGTATTCCACCAAAGTTTTTAACCTGATCAATTGTTTGAAATGTGCTAATATTGAATGATTACATTAATAGAGGTGATCAAAATTCATACTGTTTACAAGTACCACAAATATATAGGAGATAATGATTTTATAATACTTACTGTAAGGCCCAGATGATAAATTTACAATGGTCTTTCATCTCCAAGAATCCATTACAAAATACTCCAGGGTATATCCCTTACAAGGTCATCTGCAAACACCTAGGTAATAATATACTGCAGCTGCTAAATTCAAATAAACTTATTGTGCAGGGTCATACTAGAATCAATACTGCTGTAATATCAAAATGTCTGAAACATGATATCAAATTCTATTTCTGACAATGCAGTTTGATTTGTTGAGTCTCCCTTTATTTCAACTTGCTTAAATGCTATCTCGCTTGAAGGGCGCTATATAAATGCAACCTGTCGGTGTTTGAACGACTAAACCATAAGACGTTTAGGTTTGGTGCAGAAGACCATATTAACAAATTGAATACCTCATTGTACTAAAATGCTCCATCTTTAATAAAAGTTTTCTTTTGGAGTGAATTTTCCTCCATTTTGCAACTGATTCATGAAATATGGTTTGAAACTTTATTAAAGGTGATTCATATCAAATGCATTATGAAATACTGCTAATTTATTCCTGTTTGTTAATCATTGCTGGTCAGTAAACCTCTCCCATATTAGACTATCCTTTTCTTTTCTTGGTGCCATCATTGAATTTTTGCGGAGAATGCTGCGAGTTTAATTTAAGGCCCCAGAGGTTGCATTTGATTGCTACTTCATAGCATACTGCCTTAATTCAGTGTGTATCCTGTTGTAGCTATAGTCAAATGTTGATCTCCATAAATAGGGCTGCTTTAAGAATAGAGATATCCTCAGGAGCAATCATGGGGAGAGGGATTTCATTTCAATACTCATGATGCTGTCCGTTCACTTAGGATTGTAAATACTCCTTAGTTATAAACATTCAACTCCTTGGCTTGCAAATCTGAATTATGCTGGAGGAAAAAGGTGTCTGGAAAAGCTGTCAGGAGGGAGAGAACGCTTGAAAGTACCTTGCTTGCTACTCCGAACAATGCTCGTGCCCTGCAAAGCCTATTTCTGCCAGTGATAGATCATATAACCATACTTAGCTTGCTGCAGAAAAAAACCATCTCTTATACCTGAACTCAGCATATTTCAAAGCTATGCAGCTCAGGGTGAAGGTGACGCCTCCAGAGATGACTTAGTCAAGGTAACTATTCTCTGCAAGATTCTGACTTAAGAGTTGCTGGTACTTCAATTGCATCTCTAGCTTATACATACCAGGAATATAAGACCTTTTGCTTCTGCACCTCACATTCTGCATGGATTCTAAACATCTGGACACATTTTCAACTGCTAAACTCATGGTCTACCTTCCTTGTCTGCGGAACTTGCTACCAGACAGACTCTGTTGCACCTGGAACTGTCTACATTGCAGATGTTCAAATGCAATGTTAATGATCGCTTGCTGAACTGGGGTACTGGAGTCTGTATATTTGCCTAGGGGAAATCTGTGCCTTGCTGCTGTATTCCAGTCTGATTTCTCCACATTTTCCTGTGCTCCCAGCAATCATTAGGGTCAAATTCATGAGCCACGTGTCATTGGCACAATTGCCTCTGGCTCCACCCTTCTGTTATGCCACTTAACGCACAGGAAAAACAAGGGTTACATACAATACTATGGTCTTATCCATCTCTAATATTAAATGTTCTCAAAATGTTTCATCTGTTACATGCATTTTCAAAATTTAGTATTTTAAAAATTATAAGTAATCACCTAAATTTTGGTGACAACTTTTCACAGGTTTGCAAGCACAACTCTAGTTTTTCACAGTTGCATTTGTTCAGTTATCATAAAATGTACATAGCTGAATATTTTGGGCTTGGAAAGCATGTTGGTGCTGGGTTTGCTGCTGTTAAAACCGTTAGTGGTGCGAATGGTTGTTTGGACAGCTGTTTCAATTTTGATTATGGAAAAAAAGAACTATTTCATTCTAAGAGCAAAGAAAAATGTAATACGGTGAGTCCATTGGATGAAAGAGTCTGCTTCAGGGGAAATGCATTGTTGAGACAAAGTACTAGAGTCACTCCCCATTTTACATCATTCAAGGGATCTAGTTATTATGAATTCTGCATGGTAAAGCTGTCCTCAAAAAGCACCTTATCTGTTTGTAACTACGTTTACCAATTTTTTTCTGGATAAGAACATAAGAAATGCTAGATAAAAAAAGACCAAGGTCCATCTAGTTCGCCTTCCACCTTCCTGGAGGTCACATGCACATATGTCCCAAACTACCTATGTACTATATCCCATAATGTTATTTCCTAAAAGAAAACTATCTCATCTGTGTTTGAAAGAATCAATACTTCCTGCTTCAATTGTCTAGGGAGCCTGTTCCACAGGTTCACTATTCGCTCATTGAAATAGTGTTTGCGTAGATTAGTTTTGAATTTACCCCACTTCAATCACTGGTTCTACTTTTCTGGACAAGTTGAAACAGCCTGTCATGATCTATATTGCCTTGCCTTATAGAATCTTTAAGACAACAATCATGTTGTCTCTCAATCTTCTCTTTTCCAGCGTGAACATGCCCAATTTACTTAGTCGCTCTTCATACTTCAGTCCTTCCCTCAATCATTTTGGTGCCCTGCTCTGTATGTTCTCAATTTCTTCAATATCCTTTATCGTACTGTGGTGATCAGAAATGTAGACAGTACTCTAAGCATGATCTCACCAATGATTTATAAAGTGTCAAGATTACCCCACTATTTCAGCTTACTATTGATCTTTTCATACATCACAAAATCTGGGTTACTTTACTTGCTGCCTCAGACTATTGTTGGGAGAGCTTCAATTTTTTGTTAATCAGAATCGCCGAGTCCTTTTCATTTTTCATACATATTATTTTCTTTTGCTTCAAATAATAGTTCCTTCCAGGATTTTTTGTCCCCATCTGAAGTATTTTATATTTCTCTACATTGAATTTCATCTGCCACCAATCTACCCAATTCCCAAGTATGTTCAAATCCTTCTGTAACCTATCTTGTTCAGTTTCGCAATCTACCATTTTCATTAGCTTGGCGTCATCTGCAAACTTAGCCACTGTGCTTGCAACTCCAAGTTCCAGGTCATTTATAAAACTATTAAACAAAAGAGGCCCCAAAACAGATCCTTGTGGAAATCCACTGGTACAGTAAAACCTTGATAGGGTAATATTCCGAAAGCCAGCAACTCCCTAAAACCGGCAAGATTTCAAAATGCAACATATTAGATTTTTTTCTGATGTCGGCAAATCTCCCGAAGTTTGGGACAGCTGCTTGTAGTTCATGGCGTCACCGCTCTGTCATCCGGCACTGTGGGTGGAGCCTGGCTTCAGTGCTGTGTTTACAGCTCACGTTGTGTATGGGGCATGGCTTCCCCAGCCATTTCTAGATAAGTTATAAATGGTTGCAAACTCCGAAATCCAAGAGGTGGGTGGCCCCAACCGTGCCGGATTATTGAGGTCTTACTGTAACATTTTTGCAATCAGATGACATTCCTTGTATCACCACCCTCTGGGTTCTTCTAGTCAACCAATTGTACAGATAGACCCTGCTTAGCGAAGGGGTTAGGGACTTTAAAACCCTTTGTTAAGCGAAAATTTTGTTAAGTGAGAGTTTAACTGTATTACTGTATTTGGCCGCAGCCAAAATGCCACCCCAACCCAAGCCTCCCCACCAACATCAGTTTAGTTCCTAGTGGTTCCTAGCGCTAACATTTTCGGTGTACAGGTTGAGCAGCCAAAGGTCCGGAGTTCCGGAATCCGGAATGTGACAAAAATTGCAGGGATAAAAACGCCAATCCTACCTGCTCCAGGTCTGCACAGTCACCACACTGAAATATCGTAACCTGGGCCCAGGCATTTCTGGACTCGGGAGGCGCTTCTTTCTTCCTCTCCCTCCTCTCTTTCTCTCTACCGCACCCCCTCTCTATCTTTCTACCACGCCCCCCCCCCTCTCTATCTCTCCACTCCCCCCACTCCTCTCTTTCTCTCTCTCCCACCCTCCTCTCTTTTTCTCTACCCCCCCCTCTCTTTCTCTCTATGCACCCCTCCCCTCTCTCTCTATCCCGCCCTCCTCTCAATCTCTCTATCTCCCCCCGCCTTCTCTCTATTTCTCTATAGCCCCCCCTCCTCTCGATCTCTCTATCCCTCCCTATCTCTCTATCCCCCCACCCCCTATCTCGACTTACTATTATTGAAGCCACAAAGCATCCTGCCGCTTAAGCTCCTCCCATATGGAAGGGGCTGCACTGAATTGCTTAATTAAGGCACGCTAAAGACTGAATGTGTGTTTCTGGGGCAACCAGAGAGAAGCTGCGCACGAGAAGCTGCGCACGAGAAGCTGCGCACGAGAAGCCCGCGAGATTTAAAGTGTGTGAAAATATTAGTTATAGCAAAAGCAGCCTTTGTTAAGTGGAGAAATGGTACAAATAGAAACCCTCGTTATAGTGAAGTTTCGTTAACCGGGCGTTCGGTAAGTGGGGCCTACCTGTATATCCATTGTAATATATCTCCACTGATTCACGCTTTTTTTTACTTTCAGTACCAACCTCTTAAGTGGAACTATATCAAAGGCCTTACTGAAATCTTGATATACAACATCCACAGCCTCATCAAGCTCCCTTGTCATACCGTCAAAGGAAATGCAATTATTGGATAATGCAATTGTTTCCCATCACTCGCCTTGACCTCATGTGAGACAAAAAAAATGTTGCCCTATCTATGTAGGGAACAAACCAAATTTTCATGTGTACTTTAAGGTGTCAGTCTGGTACAATTTGCAGCACTCTTGAATCTGAGTTTATGGGTTCAAGACTCACATAAGGAATCCTAGTACAGTATTCTATAAAGCATCTCAGAAAACAGGGAGAGTACCTTGTCTGCTTTGGTCACCGTTAGAAGGAAGAATTTCACTTCCTTCTGGCTTCGGCATAATATTAAGAGATCCATTATTTGATAAATTTATGACAACCCGCAATGGAGGTGCAATGTCCAACGTGTGTAAAAATACCCTGCAATACTTCATATACCACCAGAAAACCCAAATACACTAATTTCCTTACTACTATATAAGACTAGAAAAAAATACAGCTGCATTCTCACTTTTACTCTCCCCAGGTCCATTAAGCACCACTGACCAATTTTCACACAAAGGCCCGGTAAAATAGGGTACATTATTAACTATAATAAAGGCAGATTTTGGCCACCGACCAGTATACCACCAAAGAGAATAAAGAAATACCTTACCACTAGATAGTACCTCCATTATCTCACCAGGAATCAGATGTCATATCAAATGACCATCACATGAATTACATCAAATACACGTTCATCTAAAATTATCACTGACACCAATCTCAATCTTAAATTCTGTGAAGCACTTTGAGACGTCTGAATGGGTGATAAGACGCTACATCAAGTGCAAGGATCATTATTTTGTATTATAAATGCATGGAGGTCTAAGGTCCTTTTCTCTGGCAAGAGCCTTTACATGCCCTCAAATGGGAGAATACCCCTCTACACCCACTCCCCCTATCACACACATTTAGACGCTTGACAAACAACATCCACAAGATAAGCACCCAACTTTATTTCAATGATTAACAGGCACAACATCTTCTAAATATAGAAAGTTAAAAGTGTACTGTGATTTCATCTATAATCTGCAGATAAAAAAAATCAATACATATAGTTCTTTCATTCCTAGTTAAATGTTGGTCCAACAATAAGTTTGCTTGTTACCAATTTCTTGTTACCTTTTTTTGTATTGTCCCGAAGATATGGTTAATCTGTTCCTTCTGTCAATCAATCTGTTTCTGCAGGATACATTTCCCCTGTTTAGTTCCCCTTATTTGTAAGCATGTAAACCTGCTCAAATGTAACTGTTAACAACATTTTCTGTGCTTGTCATACTGTATAATAAAAAGCTTTATTTATCAAAATGGTCTTTAAAGCAGTAATGTATCTTTGCTGCTATGGTTTCTACCATAAATGAAAGGTAGTGGCCATCCAACATTTTCTGTGAAACACAGAAAATGAGCAGAGGAACAGAGCAGAGTCTGCCTCTTGCAATTGTGTCTCAATTTTTAAAACAAGTTTAGGCCAAGGGTTCAATAAAATAAACAGTGATTGATGTTTCTAGACGAGAGACCCTGAATTCCATCTAGACTAAGCCTGTAAGACCATTTTTCTTTTAAAAATCCAGACTGTGTAGAATTGTGAAAAAATTCAATTGACTCAATCTGGTAAACGATTCTGTTGAAGAACTGCAGAAAACTGGCTTCCAAATTAATACTGGATTGAAGAAATGTTTCAGGATTCGGGTCATTTAGCAGGTAAAGCATAGCTTTTCAAGCTTTGGAAGAAACCTTAAGTACAGAATAATGCACAAAGTCTATGAAGAACTCTCCATCACATCTGTAACCTCCAGGCCAATAGTTTACTACTACTATGCTCAAATGTAGTCAACATTTGTATATTATTTATTAGTTTTTCATCTGTTCTGAGACCCAAGAGAAGCATAAAATACTTCAACTGAAGGGATTGAAGTTACAGTCAATTTGTTTTATTATGTTTTTTGGCTGCAGTCATTTACAATAACTTTAACACTCACTAAGTTCAATGAAGTAAAGAATAAGTGTCTTGCCAAAAACAAACCTTTTTGAAAAATATATATATTTGAGAGTAGTTTCATATTGATCCCAATCCAAGAGAACTGGATTACGATTGTCCAGAATCTTTTCACGAAGCATCTGCAGCACCTTGGGATGTCCTCCCGATGTGAAAGGCGCTCTATAAATGTAATTTTGTTGTTCTCGTTTAACAGCTGTTGGTATGTTTACATGGATAGGGTATTATACCTCAAGTACTGGACTACATGAAACTGAAATCTCTCTTCTTTCAGCTAACCGGGTAAAAGATGGAAAAGGGGAACTTTACAACAGTCAACGACCTCCAACTAGTTTGCCTCCAGTTACCAATTCAGCAAAGATGTAAGGTCCTATGATGACTTAATAATAATCATAATCTTTGCATTTGATATAGGGCCTTATCACATCTTTGAGATGTCTCAAAGCACTTCACATTATTAAAAACGGCAAAATAATTAATTAATTGGGACCATCAGTCTCGGTATGATTGTTATTTGATAGTGACATGGAATTGAATTCTATAGAGGTTATACTGCATACGAGCAACAGCTCTCCTATTCTGTTCTCCTATACATCCCGATTCCCACCCCCTTCCTTATGTAGGCATCAGGTTTTCTCTTAAATACATCTGAATTCTTTCCGAATTGCCACATAACTATGGAATGCTGTTGTGTCATCTGCAGCTCATGTTTGACTGAACCTCTTAGCTTGTAAAATACTGATGTCATGAAAGGTGTCCCCCCCATTTCACCCCCCACTCCAACTAAATGCAATAATTTTCAAATTGAGCAGCATTTTGTTTCCAATCAAATACATATCTTATTTGAAACGTATTCAAAGTTTCCAAAATAGAAGTCCCTTACTCAGCGTTACCTGATAATAACAATGGTAATGTCAAAGCAATGTCACATTTTGGTTTAATTTATCCTAAAACAACATACCCCATTCAGTACTGGACTAAAATGAATTATGCTGCAAATAGCTTCCTCCAAACTTCATCTCTGCAAAGAATACAATACTGGCACCTAATATTATACAATGTGCCTGAAGAGATTATAGACAATTAAAGAGTGAACACAAACATGACTATTGGGTAACCTGCCAAGACAGTCATCTCACCAAACAGTAATGGACTACAACAAAATCCCTCCTCTTATATTGTGGGAATTAAGAAGTTTACAATACTGACTATGTACAGTATGTGCATTTATATAAAGGAATAACACTGACAACGGCAAGATTTATGCAGACGCAAAAACTAATGACAAGCCTGGATGAATTAAATGGCTCACAGTTGTAGGTATGAGCAACCAAAGGTTCCAGACTGTGTGGTTAGATTCAAATCTACCCCAGTAAATCTCCAGTGTTGTTTTGGTTTATTCTAATTAGTTTTCAAAATGATGGTTCAATGAATTCAAGAATTAATTATAATAACGGGGAGTTCATTAACTCAAAAAATTACATTGGAACAGTCATAGACTATTGCAGAATTTCTTCTTTCTCATTTTCTCTTTCTCCTTCTCTTTTCCTCCTATTCAACTTTTAAGCTTCATGCTATCTGATATATATTCTTAGTAATTTTTTTGTTTCCATACACTTTAAGATTACTATAAGAGTTTCACATTTTTCTACTTCTAATTTATTTTCATTGCTGCATTAATTTGTTTTGGTCTTTGCTGCAACCTTTTTGTTATAGCACCTTGGGACATCCTCCCAACATGAAAGGTGCTCTAGAAATGCAATTTTTGTTGCTATATTCCTTGCTGCATCAGCACCTAATTTATTTCTCTCTTCCCAGCTATTCCTCTTCCCTTTTTGCAGTCACAAGACTCAGACACCTGCAGCCTTTCAGTCTCACAGGCAGGGGCATCCTACAGATAAAAGCATGCAATACAAAGGCACTTGTGAGGCACAGTCCAAGAAATTAAGAAGAGATGTTGTCAATTAATGCATTTAGGAGGGAGACTGATGAAGAATTAAAAATTGAAAGTTGAGATCCCCGTAGATCTGAACCAAAATTTCCAGAGTCTGAAAAATAAAGAGACTTGGGACTTGTAACCCCAATTTAAGAAAATTTGAGCATTTTGGGCCCTCGGGTTGTAGACATAACCTAGTGTTTGCAAACATTAATCACATTATATCAAACTGTCAATCACAGTTGTACCCCTCCAAGGCAAAATGTTAGCATTATAACCCTTCCATACCGTTACTACTTATTGTATGTAATATGACTTCATTTTACCCAAATCATATTTGGAATTTTCATCCAAATGTAGAAAGAAACACAATTATATCCAAATGTGCACTTGGTAAGGAACCAATGTTGAAATTAAAACCTTCTTTAAATTGCAGCATAATTTACTTTCTGATTTTTATTTAAAAAAATTACTCAACTCTAGTTGGTTAATATGGTTATAATTTCCCAAGATGGACTTTGAATCCTTGTAAAACAAGACAATTTTAATCTCAAACAAGCAACTTTATTAATCATAATAATAAACCTTGCATTTCATATAGTGCTTTTCACATCTTGGAGACATCTCAAAGCGCTTCACAGAATATACTGTAAAGTGAATTGACTGTATATTTTGTGTGCGAAATGCGTTACCAATATTTAGATCTCAGCATTTAAGGGCGCTGGCAGTTCTATTCAGAAACTATAACCTAAAATAAGAAGACATTAACTATAAAGTTGCATGTACTACTACTACTAATAAGTACCATTATGTTAGGAACGTGAATGCATTATAATAGAGCTTACTATTATTTGAAAGGAGGTTTAATAATTGTTTGTACATAAGTCTATTTTCTAGAGTTTCTTTCTATTCTTTCAGTCCGGCATACTGAAACAGTACCTGGCATGTAGTGCAAGTTATAGTGCACGTTGTTCTTGTATTTGGTCTCTACTACTTTTGCTACACATAGTTTTTATTATTTATTCAATAGCTTTGTGTTTGTACAGCGCCTACTTGAGTTCTGCATAAATACTAAAATTAACAAAAGTTGCCTGCGTTTTCAATGGAAAAAAATAGCATAAAACCAACTAGCATTGTTAGTAGACTTCACTAGTTAGGACATTGTAACATGAATATGCTCTTTCCTATATTAACTGGAAATCTGCATGTCAACTGTTCATAGCTAATGATTTTCATGGGAGTAGATTTTTTCTGTTGCTGATGTTGTGGATGAAAAATATCTAATACATTTTTTTTAATTGTTCAGGAAACACAATTTGCATTTAAACTGAAATGAAAGACCGGCAGAATCCTAGAAACAAAAACATAAAACTATTCAGTATCAAGAAAAAATAAAGGGAAACCATGCAATTTTACTCTGAATTCTTGCTACTTAAAAGTGGATTGCAAAGATTTGGTTGGGAGAAACATAATTCTGAACTAAATCATCCTGTGATTATATTAAGTAATCTCAGACAGTCGTTCAAACTTTTTCTTGAAAGATCGTTTTTCTCCTTTGATGCTCACCAGGGAATACTTTTAAATGTATTAACCCTTGTACTGCTGGCATATCCACTGAGACCGTTGCTTCAGAGGCCTGGCCATTTCTGTACATTTTTCTCTTACACAATCATTGTTGTAATGAAGCTCTCCCACCAAAATAAAACAATCCCAAGCATACTGAAACACAAATAAAATATACCAAACGTTTCCCTGTGTTCAGCCCTCTTGTATTTGCTTTTCCCTATTCTCACTGCTCTTTTTTATTTTAATCTATTCTAATCTGAAATTATGTCACTTACAGCTATTCTTCTTTTGTCTAAACACCCAAAGTTCACCTTGGATGGAGGGAGCAACAATTTATTAAACTAATATTAATTTGCCCAATAAACTATTTTGACAGCCAAGGAAGACCAAATAAAATCAATGATAATACTACTACTGTACTTATAAAAATCCTTGTATTTGAAATAGCACCTTTCGCATCATTGAGACATCTCAAAGTGCTTCAGAGGATAATTGACAGACCATATTACAGACAACAGCCCCATTATTCACAGATGCAAGTTATACATTTGAAATAGGAACAAAAAGTATAATGTCCACAGCCCTCAGATTTACTCATTTGCAGTGTTGGATTAAAAGTTTTAAAACTTTACTTTGCAATAGCTATGAGACTGCAGCCAATGCAAATTCAAAGTAGTGTGAAATTGTCTCCCTGAGATGGTCTCCTAGTACTTCTCCTCTCCTCAACTGAATTGCGGCAGGATTAATAAGTACTTTGAGATGTCTTCCTTACATGAAAGGGTGCTATATAAATAAAGTGTATTGTTATAATCCTTGCATTTGACATCGCGCTCATAATGTCAAAACATCTCAAGGGGCTGCCAATTGTTGTGACTGTGCATTTTTAGGCAAACCCGGCTGTCAATTTGAACATACAACCATGGAGCAAATACTGTAATCAATTTATCTGGAGGGTTGACACTGCAGTGTTTGTGCTGTGAGAAATTGCATCTAATCATCAGCATAAAAGTGAACATAAATGTGGTCGTAAATGGGTAGAAGTAACTCAGTGGTATATTTTGCCTGAACCCTGTCAGTCTGCAAGCTACTGAATTCTTGTTCTTAGCTGTCAGAAGGTGGAATCCTAGGGGTGACACAGCCCATCACCACCCACAATAAACATCTATATCCAATATATTTCTGGGATATGTTACAGTACCTAATAATAGCACTAGGTACTGTAAAAGCACTACAGCAAACCTATGGGATTCAACCCTCTATCGTGCCTTTCAACCAATGGCCCTTCATCTCTGGCGCTCACTGTCTCAACCTGCCCAACCCAGCTAATTAATATTGTAGAATCTCAAGTGTTTTGTTTCACCTCACAGATCTCCTTTAAGCGCTTTATCCAGTCCTTAACCAACTCTGCTTTCTTCTACTTGCACAATCTCACCCGTCTTGGTCCCCAGCTCACCCCCAATCCAGCTCAAACCATCATCCATGTGTTTATCCTTTACTTGTAGCTTTGTGGTTAGAGCACTCACCTCGCAAGCGAGAGACCCCGAGTTTGATTTGCAGGCAGGGCAAAATGTTGGGCAAGTTTCCTTATTCCACGCCCCTCTGTTTACCACACTCAATCCATGACTGTTTGTGAGACACAGCTGTGCGCAATTGGCTGTTGGGTTTCACCCACAAATTACACAGTTAATTCACTTCACGGTACATTCTATGAACCGCTTTGATGTCAAATGCAAGCATTATTATTATTATATTATTATTATTGTTATTTCCAGACTTTATGTTTCTAATGCTCTCACCTCTCTCCCAGCGTGGGCTCCCAGTTAATGTTTGTAAAAGACTTTGAGACAAATGTCCCAATGTGAAGGATTTAATGAGTGTAAATTGTTGCTGATGGAGCTATTTCAACACCACATAAGATCCACAATTCTCAAATTCATTGGCTTCTTGAGCAGTAGTCTAATCCCTACCATGTTTTGTCAGCAAAATGTACAAGCAAAAAGGGGCCAAATATATAAAAGTTCTCTTGCACAGATCTATAAGTTATAACTTGAAATGCATCCCTTGATTTGGATACCACTCAAGCCAAGAAAGCATCTGAATCTTGCACAACTCTGGTTTTAAAATCCCAACCTTCTCCTCCCAAATGGAAACTCCTGCAGTGAAAATGGTAACAGATTTCAATCTATCTATCTTTACATGATGCTAATAGTCTATCCGTACTAGAGAATAAAGTGTAAAAAGGGGACTAATTTTTTCCTGGTACCTTTTACAGTACTTTAAACCAAATTATTATTAAAGCATTCAGGAAAATAATCTCAAACATACGCTCGGAGAAGGAGTGCAAGTAATCCTGTCTCAACATGCATCGCTCCCATGTGAGCATGACTTCCAGTTTAAGAATTGCTTGATCAAGTAATGCTACTTCATCCTTCAACACCACACCAATGCTGGTTTGGTATTTCGCCATTCTTTTCCATCAAAATCACTTCACTATCCCATCAGTCACTCCCACATTTTTAAACAATCTCCCTCAATCACATTAGGCCAACCCTGCTTCCTGCCTCCAAGCAAGCACCAGCGGATTCAAAAACTACTGAGAAACATTTCCCCAAATAAAATGAGGTCTCTACAATTAAACTCCATAAAAAAAGGACTGGTGTTCCATCCAATCCAATTATTAGGTTGATAAACTGATTAAGGCAAATAGTTGGAACAGTCTTGTGGAAGATAACTGCATTTTAATGTAACACAACACAATAAAATGAGACGTTTACCCCCTGAGATGATGGGAACAAATTAAGGAAATTTTAACAAGATTACACAAATCTAACTTGCCATCAAATTCAATATGAAGGAACACAATTTCAAGCTTTTTATAGCAATGAAAAACAAACAGGCTCTTTCAATAGATTATTACTGGAATTATCGAATATTGAAACAGCCATTAAAAATGACTTTAAAAAGGTTATTTTTTAATGGTTGTTTTAATATTTGATAATTTCAGTGTTAATATATTGAAAAAATCCTGTTTGTTTTTCATTGCTCTATGGCGCTTGTTGTGTGCCATTCTTATTGAATTTAATGTAATAGTATTTGTGTAACACAAATTATTGGCACACAGCTTGATCTTTACCATTTTCGTATGTGCAGTAATAAGTCATTTGCTGCACTCATGAGATGAGTTGCATTATTCAATTAAGATGCACCAGTGTTTGCAAAGAATAATCTCTAAAAGATTTAGAAAAGGAAGTTTTAACGTGGGTTTCATGAAAGCATAGACAGGTTCTCACTGAACATAATTTATTTTTATTGACTGTTCAAAATAATTTTAAAAAGATGGGCTCAAATACCTCAAATACATTTTTTCATTGCACCATTACTCCATGTTCAACATTATATGCATGTCGGTGCCATTCTAAATGTACATTTGATATGACAAAGTAGTCTAAAATTCAAAAAAGGTTTCTTCTTCAATTCCAATAAAGTACCAGTGATTTCAGTACATATTTCTGTGTAGTAAACTTTATTCCCTGGAAAAACAGCAATATCAGTTTTGTAATATGAAAATCACTGCTAAAGAAAACAATATTTGAAAGAAACTGGTTTACTCATTTACTTACAGTTTATACAAGTGAGTATTTGCAGAATTCCACTACATAGAGGCTGCTGGTTCCCATTTTGAGCTATATTGAATACATTTTCTAAAAACGATAGCTTCGTATGCAGTTTTTCTTGAAATGGAATAAGCAATGAATACTCCAGATAGATGTTTCAAGGATGTTTTCAAAGTAATAGGAAGGTTATTTCCTCTTTGCTCTCAATAATGCTCCCTCAGAGTATAATAAATGTCTCTATAACTGGACGATCCTTATTCAATTGCTATTAAAATAGTGAAAGTCTTAACCATATGAAAGATAAGTAGAACTGTGATATCCATGTGGTATGTTGAATTTCCATGGCCAGAATCCAGATTCACAGAACTATAGTGAACTTTATTTGATAATTAATTTAAATGGTTCATTATTTGGATTTCCAGAGCAGTTTCATGCTGCACTCTGATTCTTAAAAGGAAACAGAGAGTCTGCACCAATTTATTGGCTCTATGGACACAATCTATTTTAGAAGCGAACAGGAGGGAGATGTGTGGCTGAATTTGCTAGAAATTTCAATCACTTTTATGTTCCAATGGAATTAAATACATTTGCCTCATACAGATTTACAAAACTTATAGCACTGAAACAGACCACTCGGTCAAACCTGTCCGTGCTGGTGGTTTATGCTTCATATGAGTCTTCTTCACCCATTCCAGTTTGTGATTTGTCTCATTTGTTTTTTACAGTGACTTCATGTTTTTCTTAAGATGTTATGAAAATGTGGATATGAATGAAGTAATACTCAATTCCATTATAAAGAAAATCTGTCTCAACCATTATTTCTACAATAAACTTACACTATTGGCTAAAGTTCACAGTCTGCTATTGTTGCTGTTTTTAATTAAGTTGTCAAGAATGTCATTCATTTCTTAATTTGTATCTATGGGAATTAATTTGAGTTTATTTTAATAGTATTCCATAATGAGGAATTTGGTGAAATCACTTCTGGAGCGAAAATCCTAATATGTTGTTGAGTTTTCTGATGGAATCAAAGAATTGGATTAAGAAATAGTACAAATCAGAACCCCAAATTGAAATTATTTTGTCATTGTTTACCCCCATTGCCCTCAGCTCCATGTTCCCTGACCCCAACCCCAGCTTGGATCTGAAACACTGACATCCTCCCGACGTGCAAGGCGCTATAAAAATGTGATTTTGTTGTTGTTTAACACTTGGAAAAGTGTGGGTTGCTGTACTGAGGTCCTCAATTTTCATTTGTGTTTTTATAGTAGTTTGTGATGCTATGGGAGTCTTGAGAAATGTTTTGGACCGTAAAATAAATATAAAGTCTCTGTACATATATGTGTTGCTGCTTATAGTGTTACTGCCTTAAAGAGAAAACCAAATAGCAGAGCAGTGCTAAGTCCCCACCAATGCTCAGACTGGAAAGTCTGTTGCTGTAAAGTGAACCACAAGTTGAAATGGAAAGGAAGGAGAGAAACTGATCTCTAAGATCCCCAAAAATAGTGTGCATAAACGGACATGGATGTGCTTACAATTGTCTGAAGTTTAACTCTCAAAATGGAAATGGATGAATCCTCAGATAGTTGTTCTGTTCATTTGCTCTTCTATCCATGACAAACTGACTTTAGTGAATTGCAATTATGTTAACATGTATGTTTAGAGAATTTGGTTAAGTAGCTTTAAATAAAATATATAATGTATGGCAGCACCTTGGGACGTTCTCCTGACATGAAGGGTGCTCTATAAATGTTGTGCTCTACAAATTTTGTTGTTGTTCTTGTAATGGTCGGGGAAGACGTGCTTAACAAATATTGAGATGAAAAATATAGGTCAACAATGATGTGTATAGTGGGATATGTCTATAGTGGGATAAGGTAGCAGTGGATTTCAGGTTCATTCACTTCATTAATAAAAATAGAGCACAAATATGTGATATGTGGTGTGATAATTACCATTGCTAAGTATTATCATAACATACAGCTTTCACCTCTCTTTTTTCCCTTAAGTGTTTACATCAGAGTACTGTATTAAACAAATATTTTTGCAAGGTCTTTTAATTTGCCTAGCTGGAGTGCACCACACTCAAAACTAGTAAATTACATCAAAAGCGGTTTATAAATTATTTTGGTTTCTGTAGGATTCAGACAGCCACCTGCTTTGAAAAGATTCCACCATAGAGACCCCAGTACTTATAAAATGATTGGAGTCAGTTGCTGTCCTGCAAATTTGTGGATTGCTACAGAAGCTATATGGGCTGCAAGAAGAATATTTGTACGGTGATTTGTAGAATAGCATCTACCAGCTTATTGCTAATCATTCAACTGTACTAGGTCACATTCCCAGCTCCAATAGCTGAGACCTCAGGATTGTAGAGGTTGTTTGATTGGGACCAGTCCCAAAAAAACAACTGCTTTAGACCCTAGAAGATTGGAGTCTGACTCTGTACAGTAAATGGAAGTGGAATTATAACACTAACTGCTAACTAATTCAATATGTGTTGAATGTAAATTACCTAAGTAAACCAAGGTCAAACTGCTTATCGCAATGACCTTTGACAATTTCTAGACATCATTCCATACTCTATTTTGTATAATTAATAAATGTAGCCATTCAAAATGAACACTCCATTTCGATGCTTTATCTATGTCAAATACCAGCTTCTGGGAAGATGCAAGGAAGCAACATCCACTCAGAAAACATAGAACCTGAGCTATGACTGGTCATCACAAGACGTGTGCAAAACGCCAACATATCATTTGTTGTGCAAGGACAGGGCAAGATACATTAGGGCATAACACAATCCACTGTGCACAAACCATTACCCATGTTAGGGAAGAACAGAAAATGATATTTTCTGCTTGTGTCCCTTTTTCTGAGAGATAGTGCCACAAGCTACCCAACTCACTGAGCACTGCCCAAACTCCTCTGCGGTGACTGCAGTGACTAAATCTGAAAATCAAAATTTGCAATTTTAGTGAAAAATTAATCTGCCCACATTTTGTGGTTGGAGTATCAGAATTTCGCTGCCAGAATTACCAAGGCCACCCAGTCATGGTAATTTTAATCAACTATATGTGCTGGAAATATATATTATAAAAAATGAGCACTCACCACAGCAGCCATACTGGACTTGGGCCAAATCGTGACAAAAGGCACTGTGAAAATGGGTAGCAAAGGAATTGTATTTCTTCTTAAGAAAAAAGTTTACAACTAAACGCACAGTGTTACAACAAATACAAATGTGATGGCAAAAAGGTTAAAAATCTGTGTGCTTATTAGAATTCCATAAATATATTCTGTACAAAGCAACTATACATTTTGACTTTGAATAAGCCAGGGCTGGAAGTGATCTGAATACTGTTAAAATGAATACATTCTCCCAATACCATATCTAGGGCACAATCAAAATTATTGTGGTTGTCACATTTCCAACTACGAACAGAACCACTGGACGTTGGCCAATCAACATAAACATAACATCTGATCATGTCAACATTAATATTTAACTTGAATAACAAACTCTAGTAATTTTATATGGTATAATTGAAACATTTTGTTCACTAAAAAATAACAAACATCTGATAAATTAAAAAAAAATAGCTTTCATGGCAGTGGAGAAGGTTTTTAAACTGCATTTTGAATCATATTTTGATGTGGAATCGGACACACACATACATTTGAAAAGCTATTTTAGATTGTAATGAGGCGATAGTAGAGCTAGAAGAAAAGGGTAGGATAGATCTTCTTCATCCAAACCAATCTTGTTACTTACCTTCATACATTCGTACATTCGTACAACATACATACATACATACATACATAGGATCACACAAACGGTTACCGCTCGATAGTCCAAAGGTTTGTTAGTCCAAAGGTTCATTAGTCCGAAGCTTCCCCTAACCCTAACTGTAACCCTAAGCCTAACCCTTACCCTAACCTTTGGACTAATGAACCTTCGAACTATCGCACCAAATGTTAGGATTAATAAATCTTATTTCATTGTCGGTTCGGACTATCGAGCGGTAACCACTGTAACCGCTCTGGGTATAGGAAATTTGTGTGTTCGGACTATCGAAACTTCGGACTAATGAACCTTCGGACTATCGAACCTTTGGACTATCGAGAGCTCCCCACACAAACATAGGATCTAAATACAGTATGCCTAACCAACAATTCCCTGCCAATAAATACTATTAAGTATTCCAATCTATAGCATCAAATTAGTCCACTAATATTTCAGAGGCACAGAGAAAGTGAGAGCACTTTTTTGCTGACAATTTTAAAATTAGTTACATTTAAGCATAAAGCAGGAAATGGGGAAAAAAAACTGAGGCCTCAGGCTCATTTTCAGAACAGCAGGACTTCAGCACAATAACAAAAAACGGTAACTGTGAAAGAATATTCATGGGCTATGCTAAAATATATAGACCCTACAACATACCACGCAATCAAGTTGTATCATGTTAACACTTGGTGCAAAAATACAGTCAGAGTAATATATATTTTATATATTTTGTGTTATGTTTTTTATATTTTACATTTAGTAGAATCTCTTCCAAAATGTAAACAGTTTTATATTACAGTATTACATTTGGAATGGAGCCCTGGAACTCCATCACAAAGTCCTCTGACGTGCCCCTTCACCTCATTCAATGTCCACCTCAAGACTATCTCAAATTCATCTCCATCTTTTTCACATAGCTTTTTGATTATGTTTCCCATCCACTCAGCTTCCACCCCTAGCTTGGCTGCACAGAAAGCCATGTTAAGTGCTTTCAGGCATTCTCCTGACGTGATAGGTACCACATAAATGTAAATTAAATTGTATTGCTGTTGCTGAGTGAATCTCATTTCACAAAAGTCCCACGTGGTGTGTCTATAAAATAACCCAATCTGATATTGAGTTTAGTTGATGAATGGGAAGTTAATTGTACTTTGAGAAAGTAAACATAATTGGCCTTGTTGGCTAAGCAACCTCTTTACTACTGTATCCAGCAGTGTTTTCCACATTGACTGTCACACCTAGCAGCTAAGCAGGTGGTCGTGGAGACGATCATATGTTTTTAATTGCAGGAAATTGGGATTATGATGCATGATTTCTTAGAGGAGAACAACAGTGATCGATAGGAATGGTCAGCATGGCCTCCAAATGTGTTGTATGGTTCGATGTACAGTGCTCAAGTTTTTGGAGAGGGTGATTGTTAGATGAAAGTATAAAACCAACAATTTCCCCAGATAAAATTGATCATTTACTTCATGGTTATTTGTGGGATATTGCGGTGTTGAAATTGACTGCTGCATTCGCCAAAAGCATAGTTTTGGCATTTTACAAATACTGTCAATGTCTTCAAGCATCTTCCCAATGTGAAAGGTGCTAATTCAAATGAAAGGATTTTTATTGTTTAACATCTCCTTCACAATTTTCTATCTGGTAGCCAACTTGGCTTCACATCAAATCCGTTTACAAACAGAGTCATATCCCATTTATAATGTAACTCGGCACGACTGCTGCTTTGCTTTTTTCTCAGGCCAATATTTGTACAATTTTAGTTAGACAATAGTAGAAACTATTCGTTTTATTTATTACAATCACTGAATGTTTAAACCATTTAGTAAAGTATGCAATTTTTGGAGACACAGTATACAAGTCTACGACCCATTGGCTACAATACAGGATCTCCCCACATTGGTCTAGCTAGCCAGATCTAACTGTATAGTACTGTAAAGTGGTGAAAATGCTGCAGACAGTTTATATGTAGCAATGCCCACAAATAACAATTGAGTGAATGACAAATTATTATTGGGGGAATATTGGTCAGGACACCAGAAGAAAATCCTTTCTCTTTTCAAGTAGGGCTATGGGATCTTTCACATTTGCCTGAACATGAACACATTGACCCAGAAGGCCACAAATTCAAGATTAATTAAGTTGTTTAAGTGGATGACAGATATACACTTGGAAATGTTTAGGTGAAGTACAGGAAAAGGCAATTAAAACATCTGCCACTATATAATCAATAGTAGAACAGACTTGATGGGCCGAATGGACCCTCCACTTCCTACATTCATATTTCCATCCTGCCTTTTCCAGTCTTCCTCTGGGATCATAGCTCCTCGCTGGGATCAATTTATTTTAAAATAAATTCAGAAAGAGTTACAGGTATTTATAGTAATGAATATAAATGAGTCAAAACAGAGCTGGAAATAGAAATGACAATGATGTGCACGCCACCCGCTACCCCCTAAACCCCCCCAAAATTAAGGTGATGAAGCACACTGTGCTTATTTCTTGCGGCAAGACATATTAGAGCTGTCTGGATCACAGGGACCATTCTTAATTCCTGTAAAATAGATATTTGTGAATCACAAATATTTTGTGCACCGTGGATCATCTCATCTAGCTTCTTACTCTGGTCTGTTCCAATCTGAGGCACTGCTGCTGGGTTCCAGCTCTGGATAGCAATACCTCAAGGCTGATTACTCCCAGTTTAAATTTAACTGTGTGGATATAACAGTCCCAAACTCAGAGTAACTTTAAATACAGCAGTTTTTTTTAAAAAAAATTGGTTTTTTAATTAGTTTGGGTCTTCTATTCATTGGCGGTAGCCTGGCAGTTAAGGGATTGTTTATTTAGCCCAGTTTTTTTTTGCAGGACATGGATAAAAGGGAAACAGCTGCAAGTGTTTAAATATTCAGCACATTTCATTGTGCCGGTATTTGGAACAAAACAGTTCCATAACAGAAAAACATTCTTGATGGGAGTTTGTACAAAGATTATTGCCTGCTGGCATCACAAACCACAGAGTACAGGTTGCTTGAGCAAAAGCCAAAATGATGAGCATTTCCCATTATTGTAAATTTAACTTTAGCCCAAGGGAATAATAAAAACAAATATCCAACATAATTCAGAGCCTGTAATTGGTAAATTATTGCCCCACAAGTGACCTTAAGCATGCACTAACACATTAGCCATCAGCTTCATGGGTTGTAATGTACTCTCTGTCACTCCCATTTCCCTCAGGACCACACTTTTACGGTCATAGTCCTCAGCACACATCAGTATTTCTGCACTACGACATCTGGGACCGAAGGTCACTCTGCTGTGATATCACTCAGAGGGTAATAATCCTTATTGTGACAACAAAAGTCAAAGGCCAACATAAGATGATCTTCTGTACTATTGCCCCCTGATGTCACCTCTAGAAGACCAAAGTCCTTTCTAGTGATCCAATGCACAATTGTGAAAACAACTTTGCTTTCTGACTGGGTCTTGGCAAACTGTCATCAATATTTGGCTTAACTAAATACTGGGCTGCATTATGATGTAAAATAAAACAGAACAAATTTGTTTTAAAAATGAAGTTAAATCAATTTGCAATCTTTTCCCATGAACAAAACCCATGCCGATGTCTGCAAAAGTTCCCTAACTACTGTACTTTACTAAAGTAAAACTCTAAGCAGTCTCATTTGTAGCAGTCTAAAGTTCTACACTAAACCTGCTGCTCTGGAGCAGTTCCTGTTCCAAAGGAAAACTAAACTATTTTTCGCCCCACATTAGAAACCTGCATCCGTCCCATGGGCCACTGAAAATCCTTTCTCACATCGGCCGCCTTCTCAAAGTCAGTCAAAACATTTGCAACTTCAAAAGCAAGTCTTGCTGGCTCCACTGTTGGCCTGAGCTACATTGCCCGAGAGAGATGAGTTGCTTGGCTGTGTTGATTTTTTTTCTCTGGACGTCTGTTTGACTTCCACAACCTTGTACAATTTGACAGGAAAACTGAAGATATGAATGTCCCTCTTGGTAAATGATGTGGAACTAAATTTCAACATCTCATTAAATTTGTTCAAACCAACAGTTCCACAAAAGCACTGAGACACACTTTCTGAAATCTGACACTTTGCAGGGACAGGTGATCACTGGTCAATACTCATGCTGAACCAAACTGTGATAGTAGCAGTAAATACAACAGACAAGCAGATGGACAACTGCCACAGTATGTTTTCGGAAAGATTTTATAAAATGGCTTTTATTGCAAAGAATATGTTATAGAGATGTTTTACTTTTTATATACCAAAGTTCTTTTGTACATTACCCATGGTAATAGGGGTGGAATGATGGACCAGCACAACAGAAGTGTTAAACATTGTTAAAATAATTTGTTAAAATTATTGTTAAAAGTACAATTATTGTGCAAAGGGATTACCTCAATATTTCACCCACAAATATACAGTCAATTCACTTTAAGGTATATTCTGTGAAGCACTTTGAGACATCTAAAAGACGTGAAAAGCTCTATATCAAATGCAAGAATTATTATTATTATTATAATCTCTGGGTGTGATGCAGATAGGCTGAAATGTTTGCAAGAAAATGAATGTCAAGGACCATGCCTTCAATTCTGTTGCAACTCCATTCCTTTTAGTTCACTCTCAGAATATAGTTGCTTCTGTAATAGATAATTCACTATCTCACAGACAGATCACATCACATCAATTTTATAACTTCAAACTTCATAACTAATTTGCATTCCCTTATCAAAAATAACAATCAGGTTGGAAAAGAGATGATAGCTAATCAAATCTAAGGATTCACATGAATTGTATAAATCATTTGGACTTTGTGTAGTCTAAAAATTTACCTATTGTTAATTGTATCTGTGGCTTCTTTAACTGCATTTTCAGGTAAGATTTTAAACGGAGGTTTCACCTGCTCAGGTAGGCATTAAATATCCCATTACACTATTTGAAAAAAGGGAATTTCTCTCAGCCAACATTGGAACATTGCTGTGCACAAATTACCTTCCGTATTCATCCACAAAACTGTCACTTTACAGTACATTCTGTGAAGCGGTTTGAGACAAAGTTAGGAAATTGAATAAATGATAATAATCTCTACATTCAGTATTATTTAATACTATTCTAGAGAAGCCAGTATCTCCAAAAAGTATTAAGATTCAGTCACTTGAATGAAAACAGTTTCATATAATGATACACTTTAATGTACCCAAGATTCAAATTAGTCGCAAGGTATATTTTGACGTAAGAAAGTTAATGTTATAGAATATAACAGTAAAAATAATAATCATTGCATTTGATTTATTGCCTTATCAAATCTTTGAGATGTCTCAAAGCGCTTCACAGAATATACTGTAAAGTGAATTGACTGCATATTGTGTGGGCAATATGGGGGTGTCAATTATGCTCAGCCGTTATGCACAATTATGCACAAACAACAGCAATACCAACTTGCACTTATGCAGGTCCCTCCACACAGGATAGCATCTTAGAGCGTTCAACAGTGGTGAAGCCTGACGCCAAGCTGGGGGTGAGAGAGAAATGATGGTAAGCACGATCGAAAAGGAAGTTCCTGGCAGGACTTGAAAAAGGGATAGAGGGGGCAAGGTAAAGGGATTGAGGGGGAGTGTTCCAGAGTTTGGGGGCGTAGTGGCTGAAAGCGTGCCCTCTAATAGTAGAGCAGAGGGTGTGAGGGACAAGCAGGAGGCCAGTGACAGTTAAGTGGGGGCGCCGGGTGGTGAATTGGGGAATGAGGAGGTTGGAGAGTTAGGGAGGTGCTAGGGAGTGAATGAATTTGAACACAATTGTGAAGATACTGAATTTGATCATTCAGTCATGGATTGAGGAACCACAAATATTTTGTGAGAATTTTTTGACTGAAATACATGATTTATGATTTTGTAATATACAATATTACAAAGGTAATAGGAAAGGAAATAATATTACACTACACAGGAAATAATATTACAAAGGAAATAGTGAGGAAATAACAAAATAAAACTACTATTGATGAGCGATCCCTTGATCTTAATAATGAGACAAGCCTTTCAATCACATAGACACCCTCTACTATTCCAATGGTTTTTTCCATGAAATGTTATAAATTCTGGTAATTAAGCCCTGTATATTTTTAAATTGAAGACTATTATTGAGGTCAATGTATAAACAAAAGAAATCTGATGTTAAAAGCACAGGAAATGATGGCAAAAAGCAATAAACTTCCAATACCCAGTAAATCGGTCTTTTATGAGCCTAACATCTAAAAGCTGAAACTACTGTACTTTGACTTCTGTTTACAATTCAAAAATGATTTCATCTCGGTCACTCTGACTGTTCAAATAAAAGTTTCTTCCAATAATCACCCACTAAAAATTGTTATGTTTCTAACTCAGAAATAAACAAAAATTGGTTGGCTTTCAATTTTAAAATTATAACCAGAGCTACAATTTCCCAGCAGATGGAAACACAACTCTTTAGCTTTAAGAAAAAGGGGAGCTGTGATTTGAGAGCACTGATAGCCTATCTAATTAGCAGAACAAATTACTGCAAAAAACAGCGTACTTCAACACAGTCCCAATAAACTTACTTCAAGCTGAGGCAACTCTATCGTGGGCAATGGAGCAAGAAAAGGCTATTCATCGCCTATCCTTTGCCCTAGACTATATATAATCTGCACTATCAATGGACTGTAGCCAACCTATTTAATCATCTGCGTGAGGTGACTACAGGTCAAACTTCCAAGAGGAAAATACACAGTTAACTTTTTCGCTCTGGCCTGCTAAGGTAATTTAATGAACTTCCAGGATATTAATCTAACCTCACATCCTACATTATTCAGTCCTATTCAGTTGCATTCCAAAATAACTTTGCATGAACCTCCCAGCATTGGAGACCCAGATGGTAACAATCCAGCATTTTTAACATCTATCTAATGGAATCCTTTGGATGAGATATGAAACTGTACGTGTACTCTCACGGTACCAGATAGAGCACTATTCATTACATTAATCATTATACAGTCATCAGAACCTAAGGTGAAAAGATTCAATAACAATAACAAATTACATTTGTATAGCGCTTTTCATATCAGGAGGATGTCCCAAGGTGCTGGACAGTCAGGGTTCCGCAAATAGGAACAGAAACTAAACAAGACTCTATACATCCCATCTACACTTGGAAATTTCTCAAGATGTTAATTGGAATGCACACTCTCCTCCAGGAAGGGTGATTTCTACTTACCTAATTCTGCAGAGTAATAAGCGCAGGTTGGCAAAATCAGAATAAATATTGCAAATGTATCCAGATCCCAAATAAAACACTTGATGTTGCACCGAATAACTCATTTAACAAATTAACTTCATTAGAATATATAGATGCGGATATTACAGCATAAAACAAGGCCATTTGGCCCACCAAACCTAGGCTGCCATTAGCCCTCTGGTGAAGCTGGATCCTATTTTCACTGCTGGATACCTCTGCCCCTTAAAGGGACAAATACTTCACAGGATACAATCATTTCCGTGCTGCTGGTTTTTGTGAGCCAATAATAAAAGGGGAGACAACAAAGAATTAGATTATATAGCTATTCAACAATAATCATTCCTTCCTTTTGAGATATCAAAAAGTCTCATGTCTGTTAAAGATCCCATGGCACCATTAAAAAAATGGCGTTTCTCCCAGTATCCTGGCCATTAATCCTCAGATAAAGTCATGCACTTCATGGCTGTTTGTGAAATGCTGCTGAGCACAAATTGGCTGCCGCGTTCACCCACAAAAGACAAAGTCAACTTCACAGTACAAACTATAGAGTGCTGCGAGTCATCCTCCTGCCATAAAAATCACAGCATTAAATCTAAGTATTGTTATCATAAAATGTTTTAGAGTCATTACAAACATAGCAACTGTGTTTTTGTAATGTGAACACCAAAGCCATTTTGCATGCAGCAATAACCCACAAACATCCAGGAGGTGAATAATCAATTTTCTTGAGTATTGCTTTCCCGAATACTAGGAGGAAACTCCCTTCTCTTTTTAAATAGCTTTTTAATGCTCAACTGAACAGACAGATGGGACCATGATTTAGCTTCGATCTGAAGGTTGGCACCTCTGAAATGTTGCGCTTCTCCAGTACAACACTGGTTGTCAGCCTAAAATATCAGCTCAAAGTCTCTACATGAGTTTGAACCCACAATGTTCTGAGGCAGAGGCAAGAATGCAAACAATTGAGCCAAATAACTTGAGCAGGTTTATAAGAGCAGGCTGGTTAGAATGGCCCTTTGCCCAGATATACTTTATGTTCATATAAGGATTGAGCATTGTCCAGATAGAACGATTCATTGAAACACATTCACTGAATTTGATAGACTGGCTTGGAAGTGAAAAAGACATTGGAGAGACACAGTACAAAACAATAACATTTTATTACAACCACTGAAAAAAAAAAGTTCTTTCACAGCAAATTTAATTCTCTATATTCCTGGAGATCAATACATACCGTTCCAGTTTTACATTATTAGAGGTAAATAATACATTATTCAGCAGAATGATAAAACAATCAAATGCCATCCAAGGTAGTTATTCAAATGGGGATACAACTTGTGGAATTTCTTCTTCAAGATCTGTGGAAACAAAGAGAAACAAGCTGCTGAATTACTTACAAACAGACCTACTTTCTGAGTGGATACAAATGTAAGTAGAGTGTGATTATGGATTATTATACAACTGATATTTTACTGAAAAGACTTTACTGTCTGTCTTTGCAATGGTGATTAAGTTACATTATAAATCCTGTGAGTTTCCAACTAGTTTTACTTCCGTTGTGAAATGTTACTGTATTGGATGATTTCATGAAAATACTTAATTCATACTTACCAGATTTCGGGGCCTTCTGAGGAGGTGCTTCAAATTCTGGATTGACGTTTTCTGTGTACAATCTTATCCTGAATCTTCTTATTGTGCCACAACCTTGGTGATGTTCTTTTGTCCTTTCAACACTGAAATGTAGGTTATTCCTGATCACCCCACCAACCCAATTCATTCAAGTTCATTTTTATTTCAACCTTGGACAAGTATCCACATACCTGATAATAATCCCTCAAGAAGCAAACAATAATAATTTGGTCACTCAATCCACAACTATTTGTGGGACACTGTTGTGCACATTTGGCTTCCACATTTTGCCCACAAATATACAGTCACTTTACAATATATTCTGTGAAGCACTTTGAGACGTCTCGAAGATGTGAAAAGCTCTATATGAAATGCAATGATTAATATTATTTGGTACAGATTTTTCTCAGTTAGTGTGAGGCTTGTGTAATGTTACAATCAGCATATATTGGATTCACAATCACATTGATTTTATAATCTGGGTTATACAGATAATGCTTCTTTCCAGTCTTGAATACTCCTACTATACATAATGGTTCAGTGAGGAGGTAGATTTGAAGAACAATTAATCTTTGATTAAAAGTTTTAGAATACTGCCACACGTACTTTTTACTTGAGTGGCAACTGTGACCCACCACCATCAGCACGCACTCTAACAGAGTTGCCTGCATTACGTTCTGAACTATTTCACATATTCCCCGGCCTATAGAGCAAACTCTTTCCTAGCCTCTTCTGAGCTTTCTTCCATGCCTCCTTGTTTTATAGTTGTGACAATATAAAACATATTAAGAGTTAATTTTATCAATACCATTTAGTCCCATGAATACTTAATAAGCACTCGCTTGAGCCTTCTCTTTTGCAGTGTGAACATTCCCAGTTTCTGTAGCATCTACTTGTAACTCAGGTGCCTTATTACCAGCTATCAATTTTCACCGCACCCTCTCCAATGACAAGATGTCCGTACTGTAATACGCTTCTTGGCATTTACTCATGAAACAACATTGGCACAGTCATAGGCATAGATTGTCTATCCACTCTCCTTGCCAGATATAGTAGAAGACATAACCAGTACAATTTTTGCAAAAAAATAACCATTTAAATTGATGATTTCTTGATTAGGATCAATAATACAAAGTGAAAAAGTCATAAAAATATCTGGGTTGTGCGTCCACCTATTTATCCAATTTGAATAAGACCTAGTTCAGCCTCAATATATCTCGCAATATGCTTATACACAGTATTCAACACCACAAAACATTTTCAATAGTACATATCCTTTGTGGATATCTCAGCATGATTATATTGTGAGTGTGGTTTTAGATGTTGGTTGAATCCAGCTTGGTTATTTTGTCAGAATTGCATGAGTGTGTAACAGCTCATGGAATTTGAGAAAGCCAATACAAATGTTTTTCCAATGGGTTGAAAGTACTTGGTGATGAGAGAAGTTTCGTCCGTAACTTCAGATGAATGTCTACTCCTTCATTCATCAGGTTATCCTTTGTTGCTTCAACATGATTCAGCACTAAATTGTTACCTGCATAAATGAGTCTGCAATTTCCAAGTGTACATATTTTTTTTAAAAGAATAAAATATTTGAAGCTTTATTGATCATTCCACTGACTCCAAATTGACATATCTGCACTCTATACTTAAGGGATAAGTAAACATGTTAGGATAAATAGCATTTTTCTGTTCTTATTTGCACATTGCATAACTGAATGGTAGCTAACTCTTATACCTGCTCCATTTGACTCTGATCTGAAAATTTGTGTTTATGCAGACAATTTCCATGGTATACGAGAAACTCAGTCACTTGATTTAATTTCTGCACAGACTTTGTAAAGGATACCAGAGAGATGGTTAGCTATGTCGTACAACTATTTGCATAACTTAAGGCAGAAGCTACCAGCAAACTACTAATCATGGAAATTTATTCATCAACTCATTTAAAACATTCATTCTTATGAATGACTTTACTTCAATAAAAATTGAAATTGAAGGGCAACTTCCATGGCAACCACATCATTCCCATCGTCGCCCGGCTCCATTGGCTCCCCATTCCCCAGAGGATCAAATTCAAGATCCTAGTCCTCACTTTCAAGGCTATTCACTGCCTTGCTGCCTCCTATCTCTGCGACCTGCTGTCCCCCTATGAACCTGCCCTCCGTTCACGGGGCTCCGGTCTGCTCTTTGATGTAGTGCAAGCCAGTACAGTATTTAGATCAGAAATAAACATAAATCAAGTTAATATTTCCAATTTAGTGTCTTCGAACTAAAAATGTGCTTATACAGCATCCGTTCCTCCTTTCACGGTTTTCAATTGGTACAGAAATTGGTGTTAATCCACATGTAATCGCGGATTGTAGTCTCAAATGAACATGTGTGTAAAAGCGTTGTTCTGAATATCTGGCTAATTGATGAACTGGTTTAATACAACTTGTTATGTTCTTATGCAATAACCTACAGCTATCAGTCGCTCGATCTGTTACAGGCCTCACCTGCAATACTCTGTTCTCAGGAAATGTGTCCTTTGGCGCGAGGTAACGAAAGCTGATGCACTAGCCTCCTACCGCATCACAACCCTTGGCAGCGTGGGTACAACTTGCAAGTTACAAAGGCTTTAGTTCATTGGACATGGTGGTGGTTAAGTCCTATTTAGCTGTGACAGCTGAGTCAGCTCACAATGTGCCAATCTACTGTTTTGCTACTTATATATTGATGGGTTTTAATTTCAGATGTGTTCACTCAAATGCACTTTTACGTATAGTGTCTTGAAACAATGTCAATTAATATTTTGATGAAAAGTCAAATTGTACTTTCATTAGTTATCTGGTAGTAAAACCCTCCCTGGGAAAATTCAAGCTCTAACATGACCAGTTTAATATTCGCGTTTTTTTTAAAAAAGCCAATGAATGCATTGCAAGGCTTTTATTATGTGACTGTGGGTCATTCAAGCGGATAAATAATGCTGGAGTCAACAGATTGAAAAAAGAGATTTAAGGTCATTTTAAATCATCAGGAAAATAAATATCTAACTTTAAGCAAAACAGCTAGCTGTTATAATAGGGATATCAGGCCATAGAAATGGACGAAAACAAACTCTTTCTTTTCAGTTGGGTGGATGGGGAAACTATTCTGTAACACTTGAAATGGATTATAAAAATAACAAAATTTACACATTTTGAAAACAAAAAATCCTGAAAGTATAGTGAAAGGTTCATGGGTTACTTCCCACCAATGTATAATGAATAATAATCCTTGCGTTTGATATAGCACTTTCACGTGGGTGGGTCAACTCAAAGTGCCAAACAGGATATACTATCAAGTGTACTGACTGGATAAAATTCGGGTTTTGTACTTCCCGCACAGTTTCTCACGGCGTTCCTCAGGGCTCTGTTTTAGGCCCCCTTTTATTCACCCTTTACACGCTCCCTCTGGGCGACGTCATCCGCAAACATGGGGTAAATTTCCACATGTATGCGGACGACACCCAGTTGTACCTTTCTGCCTCATCCCTCAACCCCCAGACGATCGATGTTCTGAAAGCATGTCTGTCCGACATCGAGTCCTGGACGAGGGACAACTTTTTGCAATTGAACGTGAGTAAGACCGAGGCCCTCCTGATTGGCTCAAGCCAGCGCCTCCGCACATCGGGCGCTGCCAGCCTCAATATCCAAGGCTGCATTCTCCACCTCACAAAGCCAATCAGGACCCTCGGCATCATGTTCGATCAAAAACTTTCCTTCCTCCCCCACATCCGCGCCTTGACCGGCACCGCTTATTTCCACCTGCGCAACATTGCCAGGCTCCGCAACTATCTTACCCCCCGCGCTGCCGAAACACTCGTGCATGCATACATCACCTCACGGCTGGGCTACGGAAACTCTCTCCTCGTCGGCCTCCCCAGTTCCTCCATTCACAGGCTGCAGGTCATCCAAAACTCTGCAGCCCATGTACTATCCCGCACCCGCCTCCGCGACCACATAACCCCCACCCTCGCCCGTCTCCACTGGCTCCCCATCCTCCAGAGGATTGAGTTCAAGATCCTCGTCCTCACCTACAAGGCCTTACACGGCCTTGCCCCGCCCTATTTAACCGATCTACTCTCCCCCTACACGCCCACCCGGACCCTCCGTTCAACAGGACTTGGCCTGCTCCAAGCCCCCCGCCCGAACCGCCCCACAGTCGGAGGCCGGGCCTTCAGTTTTTCCGCTCCCACCCTATGGAATGCCATCCCTCAATCCCTCCGTTTCGTTTCTTCCCTTTCCTCTTTCAAGGCCGGTTTGAAGACTTTCCTCTTCGATCGTGCCTTTTGTTCCACCCCGAACTCTTTTACCTCCCCTTCGTGTTTCACCCCTTCCCAAACACTCCCCTCTCAGCTCGGGTCACACGCCTCCTGTGCAGCGCCTTGGGACGTCCTTCCGACGTGAAAGGCGCTCTATAAATGTAATTTGTTGTTATTTGTTGTTGTTGTTCCTACCTATGCCACAAGTGAACATCCAATGTTGCCTCAACTGTCCTTTCTACCCCAATTCTGTGCCATACCAGCACTGCCTTCCACCACACCACCACAACATTTCTCGAGTCTGGCACCGTATCACCCCTCAGGCCGCCCAAACCCCCATACATGTATTTATCATCTCGAGGCTCGATTATGGAAACTCCCCCCCAACTCTTCCCTCAGATCAACAACAAAAACATCCCAAACTCTGCAGTTCGTGTCCTCTCCCGCACTAGGCTCCGTGATCCCATCACCCCACCCGGGTCCAGTGGCTCCCCATCCTTCAGAGGATCAAATTCAAGATCCTCGTCCTGATATTTAAGGCCCTCCACGGCCCTGCCCCCTCCAACCTCTTTGACCTGCTAATCCCCTATCAACCTGTCCCTCCCTTCATTCAGCAGCCTCAGGCCTGTTCCATATCTTCTACTTGCCCGCCCTACCATCGGTTGCCAGGTTTCAGCCTCTCTGTTCCCACTCTTTGGAAATTCATCCCACAATTCCTTTGCCTTGCTCCCTCCCTTGCCTCCTTCAAGTCACAGTGAGTAAAGATATGAAAAATTATAACAATTTTCTATCCACGGTCACTAAATGACATCAGCTGTTTATAGCTGTTGAGCAGAATTGATTTTTTTTGCTGAGTTTTCAAATTGTTTCGCAATCTGCACAATCTGCTATAAATTGTTCAGCATTTTTTCCTCCAGGTTTACAAATGGACAGGACTTTCAAGTTAATTCAAGCTTTTTTTTAAACAAAGAGTGAACACCAAGATTATATTCTGCAACAACCAACTTTGTACAGGTGATCTACTCATTTTACAACTTTACTAGCAAGTATCTGAGATGCATAGCGATCGTACACATTATAGATTTGGAAATGAATAGACTTATTCAAGAACTGGCTGCTGTCAAAATCATTAAATAATTGCAATGGACGGAAAACTCTTGATACATAAAGAGTACATAGTTTAATTGCTGCAATATAGGTACTCCACTGTGAATTATGCGATTAAAGAAGTCAAAAGTGGAAACTTTAATAAGTGGAGTCCTGTAGCTCAGTGGTTAAAGCACTCGCCTTACACGCATAAAACCTGGTTTCGAATCCAGGCAGGGCAAAACTTTGGATAAGTTTTCCTTATTCCTGATAATAAACCCTCCCCAAAAAATTAGTTATTTCAATCCACGACAGTTTGTAGGACACAGTTGTGTGAAATTGGCTGCCGTATTTTGCCCACATATATACAGTCAATTCACTTTACAGTATATTCTGTGAAGCGCTTTGAGATGTCTAGAAGATGTGAAAAATGCTATACCAAAGGCAAGAATTATTATTATTATTAGGACTTTACTTATGTTCTAGGCTGATACTCCAGTGCTGTGCTGGGGGAGTTTCACATTGTTGGAGGTCCCATCCTATGTGTAAGACATTAAACCATTGTCTAGTCTTTCCCCTCACGTGGACATTAAAGATCCCTACGAAGACAATGTGAAAGAAAAGGGAGTTTCTCCCAGTGGCTTGGGCAACAATCCCACTAAATATTGATAAATAAAATTGACCATTGGTTTCATAGCTGTTTGTGGGACATTGTTGTGCTCAAATGGTCTAATTTGTCCATAAAACACATAGTCATTTCAATCCACGACTGTTTGTGGGACACAGCTGTGTGCAATTGGCTGCTGCGTTTTGCCCATAAATATACAATCAATTCACTTTATAGTATATTCTGTGAAGCACTTTGAGTCTAGAAGATGTGAAAAGCGCTATATCAAATGCAAAGATTATTTTTATTAGGTGTTATTCTACAATATACACCATATAAAAAAGATTGATTTTGAATATTCCACTATATAGTAGTATATTAAACATATTTCACATTAAAAGTATATGAGAATTTGTGTAACAGAATGATTGTGACAAAGCTTTATTTTGAATTCTTGGCAAACAAACGATGCAGACAAGCAATTCAAATGTGGCAAATAGGACAGACACTCAACAGGAACAGCCTGTACTGACTACAGATGTGCAGATTTCTCTGTAATTTTTCAAATAACTTCAGTGCTTTACAAAGATCAGTGCTAATTATTTTATGTATCCTGGTTTAATTACTTTTTTATAAACTGTACTTTCAGTACACTATGCTATTGAAATTATTACCAGCTTTAATTGACATAACTGGTGTTAACCACATCTATTGGTATCAAACAATTGCATTCTTTGTTTTTAAATGTGCATCAATAATTGATTATTTTGCCAGAAATTTTTCAATTAGGTCAATGCCAAAATGATACAAACCTTTCGGAAACCAAATTACAATAAATTAGACGATTTTTTTCTTTAAAAAAATTAAATTGCCCCACAGAACGACTTTAAATTGTCGTCTATTCACATTTTAATGAAAACACATGTGGGAAAGGAATCTTAGAAGAAAAAATTATCTGGGAAAATACTGTTACAGTTATTCTAGTATCGGCATTTAGACATTTCTGAAGCTTTCCTAATATTTTACAATAAGGTTGTTAGATTTTAATGGCATTTTGTCTTAACACTCAATAACTATCACTGAAAAATGCCACATAAAGTTGAATTGAAGTTTAAAGAATGGTGTTTAAAGAAAGAGCACCAGAACATATTAACGTGGCCTTTCAAGCAGAACAACAACCAAGAAAACGAACTGTGAAAAAAAATAAACGTTGCTCTTTCTTCTACCTTTCCCTTTCCCTGGAGACCCACCAGTTAGAGCAAAAGACGTGTACAAGAAATATATTACTTAGAACTTAAAATGGCAGCGTAACCCCACAGGGAAACAATTTGTTTTTCTTGAGACAAACTTTGAAGTGTTTTTCTTCTGTTGAATTAGTGACGAGAGGGTTTCATTCCTGTTTACAATCACCATGCTTTCTGAAACCTCTGTACTTAAAGAGAAAACCTATTTTAAAAGTTGGTCGTTGTGGCTATTTTAAAAAATTCAAAAATCTATTAAACAACAATGCAACCTTTGTTCAACACCTCACTTACGATTTTTTACTGAAATCTCCAAGTCTGTTGATTTATACCAAGTCTTAAAAAAGGTAGATTTTATGGTTTTGCTTTCTTTGATGTTCAATACTGCTAAAAAGATCAAATCCATTTTGCCAAGGGAAGGAAAATGGCTAAGAACAGACTATTTATTGACGATATCCCGTTTAAAGCAACAAGAGATCTTTAAAATGCTGAAATTAACCAGCCACCATTAATGTTCTGGCAGTATTACACATTCATTTTAATTCTAATATTTTTTATTAAACTGCATTTAACCAAGCAATTTCAAGCAATATCGCTTTTGGAACATAACTACTTTTGCAATTTAGATTATACTTTGCAGACCTGTGTGCACATGTGGCTTTGGTCTCTGTGCCCTGTGCACTGAAATTGTAAGTGGTAAGAATGCAGACATTGCAAATCAATGCATTTGTATACAAACATATTTGTTGTGGAGGTCAATTTCTATTGCAGTTTCTTGTTAAATAATTATATTGCAATTTGAATACTTATAGCAATTGTAGCAAGGCATTTGCCAAAATAAGTTTTCCTTTTGAACTCAAAAGAGTTAACCAACTACATATATGCCTTCAAGTATGGTCTCAATATTTAGACCAGGACTTGTGAGGTGGTCCAAGGTTATAATGGGTCAATTCAAAAATTTGACCCGGGATGTGTTTGATTATCCATGGATGCAAATGGGTGAGTTCAACCCACCATCCATGTGATTGTCCGAGGGTACAATAGGCGTGTTCAGAATTTTGAAAACAAAAATACATTTTAAGGAAATGTTATGTATTTTGTATGAAAGCAATTGAGTACTGACCTTACATTCAACATATCATTGAAGAGGAATCAAGCATTTATAATAAATAAAATAATAATCCTTGCATTTGATATAATACAGTAATAATAATATCAAACATCAACCAGCAAAAGTGATATCACAACATCATGATAATCTGGGATTTATGAGTGCTTACAGATACAATAGTAATGTGAAATAAATCAGATAACACCATAAAAAAAATGATTAGAATGCATATGCAGTATCATTAATGTGGTCATTCCAAGTGATGAAAACATATAAAATAATAATCAAAATAAATATAATCCTTGCATTTGATATAGTGCCTTATCATATCTTCGAGATGTCTCAAAGAGCTTCGCAGAATATATTGTAAAGTGAATTGACTGTACAGTATATTTTTAAAAAGTAACTTGAGAAGATCAAGTTGAACTGAGGTAGTACACGTGGCAGAACAGGACAAGCATAATATAGTCATTGGTGCAACTGGGACTGTTAATAAGACAATGCAAAAATGGGTTGACAAGATATCCAGTGCACAAAATGTCCACCTCCTGCAGAAAGTAGTTACTTTGGAAAGTTCAAATAAACCAAGCAAATTAACATTCATTAAAGTATAATGTGGCATTGTTAATGGTCTAGCTGATTCATCACTGTAAACTACTTAACAAACTACCTCTATGGAGTGATCTAACCTATCATAACATAATAATAATCTCATGATTTGATGTAGCGTCTTTTCGGAGAATGTCCTCACAGTGCATCAAGGGATTTACTGTAAAATAAAGTAACTATGTTTTATGAGCAAATTAGACCATTTGAGCACAACAATGTCCCACAAACAGCTATGAAACCAATGGTCTATTTTATTTATCAACGTTTAGTGGGATTGTTGGCCAGGACACTGGGAGAAACTCCCTTCTCTTTCTCTATTGTCTTCGTGGCGATCTTTAATGTCCACCTGAGGGGAAAGACTAGACAATGGTTTAATGTCTTACACATAGGATGGGCCCTCCAACAATGTGAAACTCCCCCAAGCACAGCACTGGAGTATCAGCCTAGAATGTAAGTAAAGTCCTAATAACAATAATAATAATAATCCTTGGCTTTGATTTAGCGTTTTTCACGTCTTCTAGACGTCTCAAAGTGCTTCACAGAATATTTTGTAAAGTGAATTGACTATATATATGTGGGTGAAACAAGGCAGCCAATTGCACACAACAGTGTCCTACAAACTGTCGTGGATTGAAATAACTAATTTATTATCGGTTTGTTTTAGGGATTATTTTCAGATGTGTGGAGCCAGGAAACTTGCCCAAGGTTTCATCCTGCATGGAATTGAACCCAGGTCTCTCCTCGCAAGGTGAGTGCTCTAACTACTGAGCTACAGGACTCCATTGTGGGACTTGACCCAATTTTCTGACTCAGAGATGGAAGTACTACCAATGAGCTAGGCTGATACAGATGGGGAAATGTGAAGGTTTAAAGGCATTTGCAGAGAAGTATGAGCATCTTGAAGTTGATCAGCTGGGAGCCAGGAAGCCAGTGGAGCATGGCAAGTATGGAGCATGTGAAGTTTCATGTGGCAAAGGATGCGAGTTTTGGATGAACTGGAGCTGGTGGAAAAATAAACTAGCAATCTTACAAATGTAAACTACTGCCAATCAAGTATCTCAAAGCTCTGTTGTACAGCTGAAAAGTAGCTGTTCAAATTACCATTTTCAACCCAATTATTTAACCCCAAAATGCCACTGTAAACATTACTATTAAAATACAATCAATGTAGTTTGCAATATTTTGCACAAAACCCAGCACAATGTGATTTCCAATGAACAATTCCAGCATCAGAACAAATAATTCCTCACACACAAATTTTTTTGGGTGGGGAAGGGAATAACAGGCTCAAAGGCTGAATAGTCTACTCCTATTCTTAGATTCCAATAGCTGTGTTTGGAAATTATAGTCAACAGTCAAAGATATTTCAAACTTTTGCTCATGTTTTAAGCAAGGTAAACTTAATTGGTTCCAGTTTTATTTAATACAAAATTGTGTTCTTACATTGCATTATAATAATAATGACACGTAACATAATGAGACGCTTTGAGACGTCTAGATATGAAAAGCGCGATATCAAATGCAAGGCTTATTATTATCATTAATAAACCTTGCATTTGATATACTGTAAAGCTTTTCAGGTATTTTATATGCTCAAAGTACTTCATAGAATATACTGTAAAGTGAATTGACTGTATATTTGTGGGAGAAATGCTATTGTGCACAGCAGTGTCTCACAAACAGTCGTGGATTGAAGTGACTAATTATTATTTTTTTCTTGAGGGATTACAATCAGGCATGTGGAGTAAGGAAACTTGCCCAAATTTTCGCCCTCCCGGGAAACAAACCCAGGTCTCTCACTTGTGAGGCGAGTGCTCTAACCACTGAGCTTCAGGATTCTATGGTACATTAACCTAGAAGTATATATTAAAACTGGTAAGAAATAAATTTGCTGCTCAAAAAATTTATTAAGCTCCTTAAGATGGCAATAGATTTAAGAATGCACCGGATTAGGCCACATTATTGATGCACTTGTGTAACATAAATAAATCCTGCCAAATACCAGCTTCTGTCACTCAATATACTGAAGCTTTCCAGACTGGTATGTAACAGTGCGCAGCTTTTATTTGGGCATTTTGCCCTCACGTTTCATGGAAGGACTGGAATGACTAACAGACTCAGTTTAGCCCCCACAAACACACTATGCCGTGATAGCTACATTGGCTACACTGTTGTAGAAACAACTATACAAGACCACTATTATGTGAACAATTGCCTTAAAATGATAAATATGGTTGTAACAATTTAACAACGGGCCATGTGCATTCTTTCAACGATTCTACTGTGCTGTCAATTGAAATGGTTATGGAAAATTCAGGTTAGAGTAAATGGCTTGTTCATTGCGGTTTCAGAGAAGGGTATGCACAGCAGCACTTTAGAATGCAGCCAAGTGCAGATCGTTGCCATCTGCTCGCACACACTTTCACCAATCAATCAAGTGTCCAAGCAGGGAGGAAAAGCCACAGTGGAAAGGTTGGGAGTGTTTGGAAGATTCTACAGCTGCCATCTGATGCTGAGTAAGCATGATCCTTTAGCCATAAACTGTACAAACGAGAGCTCAGAAAATCTTCTGGGAATCAATATTTTGCTTCTAATTGTGAACTGGTACCTAATTAGCAGCATTTGAGAACTGTCATTATACACACATGTTCATTCTAGCCCTGTAGGCCTTTGGCTTAATGAAAGTAGACTTATTTTAAATCCCTAATAAATACTATTTTTTCATCTATTTTAATAATTGCCTCTTTGGAACTGGCTCACTGGGTCATCTATCATGCTATATATAACTATTCTGTGGTTTAATAGCTAGAGAACTAGTCTCACAAGCGAGAGGATCTCGGTTTGATTTGTTGGATGAAACAAAGTTTCCTTACTCCACACCTCTCTGCTAAACTAGCAGTAAGTTGAAGCCCAACTATTAGTCGATTGGCGGATCGCTTTTCCATTAATTCTACCAAAAATAATTTTAAAAAAATTTGGTCATTCAAATCATGACTGTTTATAGGATACTACAGTAAAAGCCCATTTATCCGGCACTCTCGGGACCTGGCCAATGCCAGTTAAAGCACGTGCCGGATATTCAGCCGGAAACACACCAAAAAAATTTTAAATAAAAAAACATTGTGCCACATAAATTCCGGTTAATCAAATGGGGACCTTTTTTTGAGTTGCCGGTTATACGAAAGTTACGATTGATCGGGTCACAGATAAACAGGCTTTTACTGTACTATGTGCAATTGTCTACAGCACTTCCCCCAAAAATATACAGTCAATTCACTTTACAATATATAAATTACAGTATATTCTGTTAAAGTGCTTTGAGATGTCTCAAAGACATGATAAGGCGCTATATAAATGATTATTATTTTATTATTATATACCTCCAAAATTTGGAATGCCTCAGGAGATAGTGGAAACTTGCAACTGAGTAGTTTATTTGATTTTGGGCATCAATTAACTAGCTCAATTGCAGGTTTCAAGAAAGTTTCAGAAACTTATATGCAACACTTGTACTGCTTTGCAGAACATTGAAACTTTTTTTTGAATCGTGTGAACATTTTGTGCCACTTTACAAATTTTCCCCCTCTCTCTAAGCAGATTAAACTTACTCAATTCATCCCCCCTTCACCACCCAATATCACTACTATGGTAATTGACAGTCACGGTCAAGTTTTGCAGATTATATATCTAGTTACTGAAAAAACAGAATGGTCTGCAATGGACTATCAGTTAATTATGATAATATCTGGATGTGCAGTCTGGAGAGAAAATCATGCACTACAATCAGTAATATTATACACATGCAGGAGTGGTAGTAAAACAAGGTTCCATTTGTGGGCTGATGAAATTTGCCACATGTATCAATTTATTTGCATTAATACACAAGTATTACTTGAAAATGTTAATTTGAAGAAATGTTTCCTCCAGTAACTGGATTAAAATGATAAAATAAAAATGGATCTGACACTGAGTGAGATTTAAGCATAGGGTATGCTGATGGCACAAAAGTTCTTTCCTCAGGGATTCTGTCTACCCTGATCTAAGGAGACTACTTTTTCCTACATTGTTATTCATCAATATGATTAGGCTGAAGCGTTTCAACATACAATAAAAAGATATACTTTATGCATTTTGTGGTTCTGCCAGATAACTTTGCCCTCGGGAACACCCACCCTACCTTATCCCCCACACCCACCACAATCCGATCAGAGCATCAAACTGCTTTTGAAATGAGTCTCACACTGGAATACTTAACAGCTGACAAATGTGTCATCAGTGGTGATAAAGACAACTTTATCAACTACAAACATACAATTTAATGACAGTCATGGTGGCTGGTGAGAGCTCCAATCAGTAACAAGGCATATCGCTGCAGAGGGTGATGGGAGTGAGTAATTGAAGTACAGGTAGCCCCCGCTTACCGAACGCCCTGTTAATGAAACTTCACTATAACGAGGGTTTCTATTTGTACCCCCTATGTGCTTAGCGAAGGCTGCGCTCGCTATAACGAAAGTTTAAATCTCGCGCGCTTCTTGTCTCCTGGCAGCCTCCACGACACAAGCGCACACACTTACTGCAGCGCCAACTAATCCAAGAGAAAGCGCTGCAGTGTGGGAGGAGCTTAAGCGGTAGGATGCTCTGTCTGTCGTCTGTCTGTCTCTCCCTCTCTCTGTCTCTCTTTCTCAATCTCTCTCTCTCTCTGTCTCAGTCTCCCTCTGTCTCTCTCTTTCTCAATCTCTCTCTCTGTCTCAGTCTCCCCCTGTGTGTGTGTCTCTCTCTCTCTCCATGTCTCTTTCCCTCTCTCTGTCTGTCTCCGTCGCGCTCTCTCTCTTTCTCTCTCTCTGTCTCTCTCTGTGTCTCTCTTTCTGTGTCTCTTTCTCTCTCTGTGTTTGAGTCTCTGGCTGTCACAATCTCACTCATAGTCTCTCTCTCTCTGTCTCAGTCTCTTTCTCTTTAACTCTCTCTCTCTGCCTTCAATAGCAGTGCTACCTACCTTATACTGTCGCTGGTATACTGTAAATGTTAGCGCTAGGCGTAAGACATTACTGGGAACAATTGTTTTCATATACGGAAACACAGTAGGGACCTCCCTCCTGCCCGCTTAATGCAATTTTCGCTTAACGAGGAGTTTTGAAGTCACTAACCCTTTCGTTAAGTGGGGGTTACCTGTATAAGAACATAAGCATTTGCAGCAGGGGTAGGCCATTCGGCCCCTCGAGCCTGCCCCGGCATTTGATAAAATCATGGCTGATCTTCTGACCTAACTCTAATTACCTGCCCTATCCCCATATCCCCTAATCCCTCTATTTTAAAAAAAATCTAGCAGTCTCAGCCTTGAAAATGTTCAATGACTGAGCATCTACAGCCCTCTGGGGTAGGTAGTGAATTCCATAAATTCACTACCCCCTGAGTGAAGAAATGTTTCTTCAACTCTGTTCTAAAAGGCTGACCCTTAATTTTAAGATTACGACCCCTGGTTATAGATTCCCCTACCAGAATTCTACCAGGGAAGATCCCCCCTAATTCTTCTGTACTCCAGAGAATACAGCCCTAGTTTATTCAACCTATCCTCAAAGGTCAGTCCCCTCATCCCACGAACTAACCTAGTGAATCTACGCTGCACCCCCTCTAAGGCAAGTATGTCCTTCTTTAAATAAGGAGACCAAAACTGCACACAATACTCTAGATGTGGTCTCACCAAGGCCCTATACAGTTGCAGCAAGACTTCCCTAAACCTTTTGAATGCCATTTGCCTTCTTAGTTGCTGCACCTACAAACAAACTAACTTTTTTGAGACTGTTGTACAAGGACACCCAAATCCCTTTGTACACTAACACTATCTAACCTCTCCCCGTCTAGAAAATAATTTGTTTTTATATTTTTGCTACCTAGGTGAATAATTTCATATTTCCCTACATTAAATTCCATCTGCCACCTACTCACCCATTCCCCTAACCTATCTATATCCCGTTGAAATCTTTTTGCATCATCCTCACAACTGACTCTCCTACCTAGTTTAGTTCATCCGTGAATTTAGACACGTTACATTCAATGTCCTCCTCTAGATCATTGACGTGGCACTCCACTAGTTATATCCTGCCAATTCGAGAATGACCCGTTTATCCCTATTCTCTGTTTTCTACCCGTTAGACACTCTTCTATCCATTGCTAACAAAAATGGAACATATGTTCCCATTAATCCCATGGGTCTTGATTTTGTGCAATAGCCTTTTGTGTGGCACTTTAAAAAATGCCTTCTTAAAATCTAAATATACCACATGTACTGGTTCCGCCCTATTCAACCTGCTAGATACATCCTCAAAAAACTCTAAAAGATTAGTTAAAGTACAATTTGCTTGCATATGAACAAAAACAACAGCTTTAGTCATTTTACATCCACTATCTGCATACAGTTTTGTTCTTTCCTTTGCGCATTCCTTGCCCCACCTTGGGATGTCCTCCCGACATGACAGGCGGTATATAAATGTAGTTTGTTGTTGTTGTTGTTATTGTGGCATTGTACACAGCCAAACTGATATCTTAAAAAACATTTCAACATTTTTTTTGTTCAGGTTAGGGTTGCATTTGTTTTCAAATGCTTGAAAGATACGGTTGGAAGTGAATTCTTTATCCATCACAACAAAGGTTGCAACAGGACTTTGTGGGCATACGTGGTTCCTCCTCCTCATACAATAGAGGAAAAATTAAATGCACTGCTGCTCTGGTGTTTGTAAACATAGATCAACTACCATCATATTTCTGACACCAGGAGTTCTACTCTGTTGAATGCAAACAAAAAAATCACTGTGTTATAGAGGTGACCTTTCAACTCATCCAGTTGAGTTGCTATGCCCTAAAAGAGCTTTTTATAACTAAACAGCGCAGACATTAATTAAAGCTAGGCATGGACACATGGATTGAGATTTTTGATGTTCCTTTGCTGCAGTGCTACTACACTCTAAAGTGAACCACACGAGGGAATGGAAAATTACTTTAACAGTAGCATTATAAAAGATCAAATGGAATGATGTAATTGCTCTCACACAATTATATAGCTATCAAATCAATCTGGCCACAATGATAGGTTACTGGTGCATAACCATTTTTTCCAGTTGATGTCCGCATTGCAAATTAGAACAATTAAATATTGTCTGTTTCAAAAACCTGGAGGCCATATAACCATAGCCATGGAGTTATTATGCATTAGTCAGGTTTCTGATTGTCTGGTACAACTACCCCTGTGCTCATTAGAGTTCTATCTGAAAGGCCCCCATTACTCAGTATGCTTTGCTTGACTGACAATGTCTTACTGAAACAGTTAATGCAATTTCATGCATTTTAACAAGTGTTTCTATCGAGTGGAGGATGGTGGGAAAAGACATAGAGAGAGATACACAGACAGTGAGTTTTAAATTTAACTATTGAGTGTGTTGAGGTTGGTTGGGGGTCGGAGGAAGAGTGAGAGTGTTAAATTCCGATACTTGGTGAACTGTACAGCTTTTGAGTTTCAAGGTACTCCCTTTCCTTGACTGCATCTATTAAATTGGACAACAACAAATGGAATTTATAATGCAACTTTCACATAGCGTAATATCTTGGGAGCACCTTACAGGGATAGATGCTGAATATGGAAAGAATGGCCAGCGCTGTGTGAAACGACAATATGGGTAGAATTCTACACTTCTTTGTAATGGTACTGTATATTGGTAGCACAAAAAAAGAAACATTTTAATAGCGCTACAACTACAGTTCTGTTCCATTAATGGATTTTTATGCCATAGTATTATAGATTAGCACTTGGCAGCAAAGTAAGGGAAAGGACATCTTATATGGAAAAAGCTTTTAAATCCCCTTCTATTGGTCTGTAAAACAAACTACTCATGGAAGTGCTTATGAAATCAAGCGATACAATTTCATTAGTCTTTAAAATCACGGGATTCATTCTTCGCAGCTTGCTGCTATCTGTTGCAATCCTTCAGAATAATCCTGGCAGCAAACAAAAAATTAAAAATGGATCACATTAATAAATTACTACATTTGAACGCAAAACAGAATGTGTTCCAAAGCAGTGATACATCTCAAGGTTGCGATGACATTAACTAGCTGCCTGAGTTTCGTTTTTCCAAAGTTCATGACATCATCTCAGCCCCTTGATGTGCTGGTGCCTAATTTTCCTTTTATACATTAAGTGCTATAACAGGGTGCAGCTGGAGAAAAGTAATAAGGACATACACTTGTGAATTTCGTCCTATTATGTACTATTTGGAAATTCAAGAAACTATACTCGGGTACCAACTTGCTACTCACACATTTTCCGACAGCTCAATGTGTGTTCCTGCAACTCTAGATTAACTGGTGAATCTTAACTCTGGAGATGAAGTTTTGTGGTTGAGGAAGAGAGTTCCACCTACCGACACTATAAGGATTATTATTATTTTGGAGGTAATAGACGACATGGTGAGAGTTTTTTTGGGAAGTGCAGCTATGATAGCTTTCCTGATCTAGGCACAAAATTATATCTGATGTAAGCACCAGCACTTTTGTGACAAAGTAGTGGGTGTACACTATTTTTCCTGTTTGTAACAAAGAGCATGGTTATATTGTAGTACGTGACAGTAGACTTAAGTCCTGTAAATGTTCAGTGATCATATCATAAATATAATTGTTCAATGACGTATGTGATCAGGAATTTCTGACATAGGTCAGAGAAAAGTGAATTATAAATAGCAATGGTATACAGCTTATAACAAGTAACATATCACAACTGATGCTCCTTACCTCTCTCCAACAAGGTCGGCAGCGCAGCGATCAGTACTGATGGGCACTGTTGAGGATGACTTCTACCAATGGCCAGCAGGGCAAAAAGGAGAAAGAACAAAAAATCCAACAGAACCAATCTTGGGGTTACTTTTGCACAACTCCTTTAATTAATCTTGCAGCAACTGTGATGAATCGTGAGTGTAGGCCACCTGTCTGATCACCAAGTTGGTACACTGATCCAAGAGACAAAAAGGGGCCACAGAGAATACAAATGATTCTAATGATGCTATGATCCAAAACAGTTTTGTGGGTCTTGCAATCTGTACATCATCTGAATTGTACCAATATCATACCCGAGCCCCCAATTTGGGAGAGGTTCAGTGACATGCCAATTACATTTAATGCACTGAAATGTGATATAATTTGAAATATTTCCAATGGGATTTCTTACTGGAATTGTAAATGTAAAAGCATGGTCAGAAGGAAAACTAAGAGACAGCTCCATTTACATTAATGTCAAGCAATACAAGTTATGGTAATATATAATAATCCTTGCATTTGATATAGTGAATTGAGTGTATATTTTGTGTGTGAAACACGGCAGCCAATTGCGCACAGCAGTATAACAAAAACAGTTGTGGATTGAGTGACCAAATTATTATGGGGTGAGTGCTCTAACCACTACACTGCAGGATTTAGTGTACTGTCTCACCTAAAAGAGATAGAATGCATTTATGAGTTGTTCAAAGAATGAAATAACATTTCAAAACTGCATTTTATTCCTTGTTGTCCAACTGTTACTTACAAAAATGTCTCTTGGCAGGTCCAGAGAATTTGGGGTTCACCATGTGAGAACATAAATGTCTCTTCTTAAAGAACACAATACAAAACAATTTGTAACTGTGATGATACATGGATACTGCAGGGAAATATAAATCATCTAAAAATCATTTTGGATATTAAGTTAATGTAAAACAGATAAAACCTGCTTCAATAAAACTGCTAAACTGAATGAGGTTAAACAATGAGCATACAGATTAAATATCCTTCATGAAAATGTAGATAAGAAATAATTTCACAAAAACTATTTTGTCAAAATACATTGGAGCTTCTCAGTCCTTCGTCCTTTGCTCATAAGCCTAAACCTAAAAACTTCAAGTGATTTCTCAGTGTGATGGCTATTAACACAACAAACAGGAACATGGATACTGTCCCACTTATCTAATCATAATTTCTTTCCACGTCTGAGTGACCTAAATATTTCCACGACTTATACAGGACTGGTATAACAGATGAAATTACACACTTTCTTAATGAATCTCTTTTTGGAAACCAACACCATTGTGCTAAAAGCTTTTTCGAACAATGAGAACTTTTCTATAAATGTGGAGCATTGATAAATAAAAATCACATATGTATACATGTTGTGCAACTCTAGTTTATGAAGGGACACAAGTGCCATTAAATTACATGTAATATATTTTTAAGAGTACAAAGGGATTCTTTGATAATTATCTATACATTTATCTCTTAATCTTTGTACTCAAAGATGTTTATTCGTCCCAGGTATAATCCTGGGGTGAATTGCTGCTTTAATACTGTATTGGTTTGGCTTTCACTGGTAAACCCCCCCCCCCCACAAATTCAGAATTTATTGGGTTTCATCAGTTTAAGTGTACACAATTACATAGAAACATATTTGCCACGTGAAGAAATCAACTTTGTACCACTGTTACTAAATCACCCTCTAATTGCATTGATTCCAAACTCCAGCTCTTTCATCATCGTCTTTACTGTAGGCAAAAGTCAAAGCACTGTAGATGCTAGATAAGCACAGAAATCACTGGGAACACGCAGCAGGTCAGGCAGCATTCATGGAGAGAGGAAAATAAGTCAGAACTGATGAAAGGTCATTGAGCTGAAACATTAACTCATTTTCCTCTCTCCATGGATGCTGTATGCTCCCGCAACTTCTAAGTTTATACCAAATATTCTTTTCCGTATTCACTGCCGAGCATTTATTCACATTCCTCTTGAATACAGTCACCCTGATTTCAGTATTGGACAGATATACAAGCTGGAAGGTACGCAGAGTATTCAATGGTGACACGTGAAGAATCATGAGCTCAGGAAGTCCAAAATGGAAACATTGCATTATTTATTTTAGTGTTTCTACACAATCATAAAAGTTTGCATTGTTCTCTGGAGAAATGTCTCAACTTTGCTGAGCATCAATTCCTGAAGTTGGGTCAAAATTGGGAAATTGTTGACCTGTGCCTATATTCCTTCCACTTGATACAATGGTTTCTTAATTTTGCAACACAGAATCATGGAATGTTACAGAACAGAAACAGGCCATTCTCTCCATCAAGTCTGTACTTGTGTTTTTTCTCCCCACATGAACATTTCACTGAATCTCTTACAACAACAAAATAGGAGTTAGGAGGTCACAGAGGTATAGTGGGGTGAGGCTGTGGTTGTGAGGACCAGGATCTTGAATTGGATCCTCTGGATGATGGGGAGCCAATGATGTCAGGCAAGGATAGGGGAGATGGGGTCATGAAGCTTGGAGTGGCAGAGGACATGGGCCGCAGAGTTCTTGATTATCTGCAAACTAGGAGGGAGGAAGTAAGAAGGTCGACAAGCAGGGCAGTGGCATAGTCGAGCCGGGATGTAATGAAGGCATTAATGAGGGTTTCAACGGCCTGGTGGGTGATGTAGTGGTGGAGTCGGGCAATATTGTGGAGGTGAGGGAAGGCAGAGTAGGTCATTCCTTGTTTATAAGAACATAAGAATTCGGAGGAGTAGGCCATTCGGCCCTTCAAGTCTGCTCCGCCATTCAATAAGATCATGGCTGATCTTCTCACCTAACTCTAATTACTTGCCCTATCCCCATATCCCCTAATCCCTCTATTTTTCAAAAATCTATCAGTCTCAGCCTTGAAAATGTTCAAGGACTGAGCATCTACAGCCTTCTGGGGTAGTGAATTCCATAAATTCACTACCCTCTGAGTGAAGAAATGTTTCCTCAACTCTGTTCTAAAAGGCTGACCCTTAATTTTAAGACTGTGACCCCTGGTTATAGATTCTCCTTCCAGGGGAAACAGTCCCTCAATGTCTACTTTATCTAGCCCTTTAAGAATCTTATATGTTTCAATAAGATCCCCCCTAATTCTTCGGTACTCTAGAGAATACAGCCCTAGTTTATTCAACCTATCCTCATAGGTCAGTCCCCTCATCCCAGGAACTAACCTAGTGAATCTACGCTGCACCCTCTCTAAGGCAAGTATGTCCTTCTTTAAATAAGGAGACCAAAACTGCATACAATACTCTAGGTGCGGTCTCACCAGGGCCCTATACAGTTGCAGCAAGACTTCCCTACTCTTGTATTCTAAACCTTTTGAAATGAATGCTAGCATGCCGTTCGCCTTCTTAGTTGTTTGCTGCACCTGCAAACTAACTTTTTGGGACTGGTGTACAAGGACACCCAAATCCCTTTGAATACTAACACTATCTAACTTCTCCCCGTCTAGAAAATAATCTATTCTTTTATTCTTGCTACCTAGGTGAATAATTTCAAACTTGCTAACATTGAATTCCATCTGCCACCTACTTGCCCACTCCCCTAGCCTATCTATATCTTCTTGCAATCTTTTTGCATCATCCTCAGAGCTCACTCTGCTACCTAGTTAAGTGTCATCCACGAATGTAGACACATTACATTCAATGTCCTCGTCCAGATCATTGATGTAAATAGTAAATGGTTGAAGCCCAACCACTGATCCTTGTGGCACTCCACTAGTTACATCCTGCCAATTTGAGAATGATTCGTTTATCGCTACTCTCTGCTTTCAACCCGATAGCCACTCTTCTATCCATGTTAATATGCTCCCATTAATCCCGTGGGTCTTAATCCTGAGTAACAGCCTTTTATGTGGCACCTTGTCAAATGCCTTCCTAAAATCCAAATATACCAGATCTACTGGTTCCCCCTTATCCAACCTGCTGGATACATCCTCAAAAATTCTGAAAGATTAGTCAAGCATGACTTCCCTTTTGTAAAGCCATGTTGACTCTGCCTAATCTTTTCATGGTCTTCAAGGTATCCCATAACTACGTCTTTTATTAAGGACTGAAGAATTTTCCCTACAACTGACGTCAGACTAACTGGTCTATATAGTTTCCCATATTTTCTATCCCACCCTTCTTAAATAGTGGAGTTACGTTTGCAATCTTCCAATCAATGGGGACTTTTCCAGTATCCAGAGAATTTTGGAAGATTATAGACATGCCATCCATTATCTCAGTAGCTACCTCCTTTAAAACTCTAGGATGCAGGCCATCCGGTCCAGGAGATTTATTAGTTTTAAGACCCGACAATTTACCTAGAACCATTTCTTTACTAATGTTAATCTCCCTAAATTATGGGGGAGGAAGGACAGTTGAGGATCGAACAAGACACCTAGGTTCCTGATTGGTTTGGTGAGGTTGAGTGCGCAACCATGGAGGTTGATGCTGCCAGTGCTTGATGTGTGAAGGTGTTGGAGCGAGCCAATCAGGAAGGCCTCAGTCTTGTTGACATTCAACTGTATGACGTCTGACAAGCAGTCTGTCAGGAAGTCCTAGAGTCAAGAGTAGGTACAGAAAGATAGAGTCGGGTGCCATCCGTATACACATGGAAGTTGACTCTATGTCTGCAGATGATGTCACCAAGATGGAACACTTAGATGTTAAAAAGCAGGGGGCCAAGGACAGAGCCCTGGGGAACACCACAGGTGACAAGGCAGGAGCTGGAAGAGAAGTCAGTATCCATGCTTTTAAATATCCCAATTATCATTCACAGTAATACGTCTTGTATTTGATATAGTGCTTTATCACTTAATCAAAATGTCTCAAACTGCTTCACAGGTGTAATGAATTTTGTAGGTGAAATGCATCATCCAGTTTGGGGACAGCAAACAGCCATGGAATTAACAAATTTTAAAAAAAATTGGAGCAGTAGTGGCCAGAAAACTGGAAGAACCTCCCTTCACTTTTTGAATAGTACTATATGATCTTTAACATCCACCCGAAAAGTAGACAGGAACTCGGTTTAATGTCTCATCTGAAAGACGGTTAATAATCATCGGTGATAATAAGTTCAGTGGTTAATCCTTTCATTCAATATTGCACCTTATGCTGTCAAGACATCACAAAGTGCTTTACCGAAATTCCTGTGAAGTGTATTTGTAGATGACTGTGTAAGTTTGCCTGTACAGGTTTCTGAGGAGAACATTACAGATCTTGATGGCCTGTATTCCATTACAGGTGCTTGAGACCTGTGATGGAATACAGACCATTGGAAGTGGAATACAAATGAGATCAGAATTGTCTCAATTTCAAACGATTCAGTTTAAGAAACAATTTTTTTTACAGTCAGCAACATCTTCAGTGAAAATATTAATATTTACAAGACCTATTACATCAATATTATTATGGAAAGCATGGAACAATATTCTGCATCTTCTTCATTAATAACTGAAGTGATGCTTTCCTTATTCAGCAAAAACAATCAGAATCAGGATTACGCTGTGGCCTTTATATCACCCACAAACTGAAAAATTTACTTCCTCTTTGATGGGGGTGAGGGGAAATCTTTCCATTTTATCCATCTTGATCTCCACACTCAATCCTTCATATACTTTTGCACCTCCACTGATCTGCATCAAGTGTACCTCTCTACCTCTAGATATGTTACTGTATTGATTGCACTGATTATAATGCTTATTGACCAATATAATCAACTCACCAGAATTTGACGCCAATTATTTTTTGGTAGGAGGAAGGGATAGCTACTCATCCTTAAACAAAAGTTGCCTTGTCTACATTTGATGGTTGGTTACTGTATATGGTCACCTTGTTCAACTTTGGCTTGTACGTGTCACTTATAATACTGGCACATCGAAACAACTTCACATTTGTAATTCACCCACAACAAATCCTTAATCTAGTTTTATGATGTCTTCGAAAATACAGACAAAACACTGTTAGCAGGACAACAACTTGGATTTATACAGCGCTCTCCATGCCGGACGGCATCTCAGAGTGCTTCACAATAACAGATCCTGGGGTCAAACCAGAGGGAGGGGGAAAAAGGTGATCAAAAACACTGTCGAAAAGAAAGGTCTTCAGCCGTGACCTGAAAATGGGAAGAGAGGGGGTGAAGAGAAGGGATTTAGGAAGGGAATTCCAGAGCCTTGGGGCATAGTGGCTGAAGGCACGGCCGTCAACAGTGGAACGGAGGATTTGGGGGACAATGAGGAGGCCAGACCTGGTAGAGTGAAGGCAACGAGTACTGTTTTGTGGAGAGAGGAGGTCAGAGAGGTAGAGGGATTCATAGGAGTGGAGGGATTTGAAGAGAAGAGTGAGGATCTTGAAATTGATCTGCTCCGAGGCAGGGAGCCAGTGAAGTCTGGCAAGGAGTGGAGTAATCGGGGAGCGAAGTTTGGCATAGGTGAGAATGTGTGCTGCAGAATTTTGGATTACCTGGATTTTGTAAATGGTGGCGGAGGGGAGACCAGCGAGGAGGGCATTTAAATAGTCCAGCCGAGAGGTCACAAAGGCATGGACCAGTGTTTTGGCAGCTGTTGGGGTGAGATATTGACGGAGAAGGGCGATGCATCGGAGATGGACGAAAGCGGTGCTGGTGAGGGACCGGATGTGGGGGAGTAAGGATAATTGGAAGCTGAACCTGACGCTATGTTGTGTATGGGTTCGGAGAGTTTTAGGGGAAGATTGGGAAGATGGAAGAGGTGAGAGACGTGGGATTGCAGACGTCGACGAGAGCTTGTCAACATTGAGCTGAATAAATAGCTCATCCAGCTTCTGATGTCTGACAGGCAGGCTGACAGAACATCAGGGGACTGGGGATCGCAAATTGAGGTGGAAAAACAGAGTTGGGTGTCATCCACATACATGTGGAAGTGTACCCCACGTTTATGGTTGACATCACCAAAAGGGAGCATGGAGATAAGGAAGAGAAGAGGGTAAGGATGGCTACTTTATTGAGTTCTCTTACACAGTATTTAATATACAGTATAGCATTGGCGAGACCCCAGATTTCAGCAGTCGTTACTATGAATTTGAATCAATATCATTAATCAATTATTATTATTAATCAGAGTTACATTTGGTGTAGTGCATTTTTCATCAGAATATCCTGAAGCACTTCAATTCAGAAATATATTAATGATATAGGTAATGGTGGGAAGGATAGGAATGAGTTTAGAATAGATAGCTCCAAAGGAGGAGCAAGCACCTCATAGTAACAATAAGCCAAATGGCTTCCTTTCTTGCAGTAAATTGATTAAAGTGGCATCATTTCTGTCTCGGGTGCCAAGACTTATCTAAAGAAATGCTTTTTGTAAGCACTTCCAGAAGCAGCAGTGCTGAACACAAATAGTGTTACCACAGGCAGTGACAGTTGTCTTCTCTAGACATTTACAGGCTAAGGAACCTGCTTAAATAGGCCAGCAGTGTGCTTGTGGTATGGCTCTTTCTCAAACTTTAAGGAAGTTATGATGGCCAGGAACAAAATGGCACATGCCAAGAGCTTTGTGTTGTATAATAGGGCAAATTCCAAAGCAACAGCTGTGCCAGAGTATTGCAGAACAACTTCGTCTGTTAAAAAGGCATCCCTAGTGTTCTCTCTCATTTTACTCTACACTATCAATAGCAGCTTTACCATCCAATCAGTTAAAGCATTCTGTCAAAATATCGACATGTTTAGCAGAGCAGAGTGTAGGAATGGGAATGTACTACAGTAAAACTCATCGCCCAAGTCTGATCTGTATAAATCACATAATTGCCTAAGTCCTACATCTGCCCAAGTCCTGTTCAAGAGTTTATATTCTACGCAAGTTTGAAATAACTCATACTTTGCTTAAGTCATATTAAATGTACGGTCCCACTGATATGACTAATGTGAGGTTTACGGCAATCAGGCAAGCATATAAAAGTTATTCTTAAACAAAAATTATGTTTAATTTTAATGGATAACAGAGCAAAGCAGCATTGTTGTTGTTTCAGTATTTCTGTCTGTCTAGGGCAGTGGAGGTAACATGTGCCTCTGTTGGCTTTTCTGGTGACTACAGAACTAACACATACAGAAGTTCAACTGTCACTGAGGCAGCTGGTTACAAATGCCCCTTTGACAACATAAATCCGTCTCTGCAATTTCCTGAATGTTTGTTTGCTGCATCACTGAAAACAGTATTAATGGTGCTGAACAAACAATGTACTGTATCTTTCAATGTTCAAGATCATATCAAATAGATACAATTACTGTACATAGCAAATTGTACAAGTATTTTGGGAAAGAAACGGACGCTTAAACACATTTTAGTCTTCCTAAATTTATTAAACAATTAAAGTTTAGAAACATCCTATTAACATGCATAAAAATTGAAATTTTCTATCCATTTCAGTTTTTTTTTAATTTCAATATTATAATTTTACATTTGCTCTAAAAATAGTAGTATTCCCCCAAAAGTAATTCTAAATACAAATTAATGTATGCAAATGAAATCTCTTTGTGCACAGGCACCAAACCGCGATATGGTAAAAACATGAAATGCTGTCCACAGAGATTACTTGGCTTTATTTATTATATCCTACTTTGCCACAGATTTGCTTCATAATACTATATTACCCTGAACAGTTCAGATTACTCTCTCCAGGAGTGCCCGATATGTAATCTCTGCAACATGCATAGCGCAAGATCAACATTTAGTGGAACGTGAGCTGTGTTTTAACGACTGGAAAGTTACACAATCAGGATTTGGCATCAGCTTTGCACTTGTTTCAAGCTAGCAACATCTGAACAGACAGATCCTTGGTCAGTGAGTTTATAATAATAATAATATCAATAATAATCATCATCACATTTGATATAGCGCTTTTTCACAACTTCTAGACGTCTCAAAGTGCTTCACAGAATGTACTGTAAAGTGAATTGACTGTATATCTGTGGGCGAAACGTGGCAGCCAATTGTGCACAGCAGTGTCTCACAATCAGTCGTGGATTGAAATGACCAATTTTATTATTGTGTTTTTTTTTGGAGGGATTATTATTCGGCGAGTGGAGTAAGGAAACTTGCCCAAGGTTTCACCTTGACCTGCTTGGATTCGAACACAGGTCTCACTCTTGTAAGGCAAGTGCTCTAACCACTGAGTAAGATCTATGGCTAAATACATCATGTGACAAACAGGAAGGCCTGAGGCTTGGCATCAAGTTTGTCAATCTTAACTGATGTTATCATTAGGCTCAAAGTATCGAGGGTATAGTGTGAAAAAAATGGATGTTATTTCTGCTTGTGATTGCTATCTGTTTGTCTCTGCGGGAAAAATGGTCATGCATATTCAATGAGTCCACTTTCAATGATAGAGAGGACAAAATAGGTAGAAGGTGCAATAGGTGTAATTTCGCCCACAAATATACAGTCAGCTTTCCTGCTCTCCTTCCCCCTACCCCGACCCCTCCCCATCTCTCCCCCCTTATTCCCCTAATCCCACTTCCATGACTGTTTGTGGGACACTGCTGTGTGCAATTTGACTACTGCGTTTCGCCCACAAATATACAGTCAATTTTCCTACTCTTCTTCATCCTGCCCCGACCCCTCCGCCCTGCTCTTGTCCCTACCTAACTGTACAGCGCCTTGGGACGTCCTCTCGACGTGAAAGGCGCTATATAAATGTAAGTTTGAGTGATTCTACAATTGATTGTGCAGTGCAAGTAAAGGTGAACAAAACAAACTGCAGATAAATGAGGAAATCTTAATTACAATCACACATTTTTCATGTTAAATTTTTTTAATGTATAATCTCCTGATTCCTGTTTTCAAATTCTTTTTCCCATTTTCAGACTTAAATCATGCATTTGTAAAAACATTTAAGATGTTAAAACATTTCAGCCTTTTTTTTGCGAACCCGAAAGATCAAAACAAACTACCAGTGAAACAGCAGCTTTAAAACCACAAACTCATTCTAAAATAAAACAAGAATTAAACAGGAAAACAAATCTCATCAAGTAAAACATGCTTTGATGATAAAATAGTAGCAATTGATGGATTAAAATAAACTTTAAGGAAATATCAATGAAATAGACATTCCCATGTTTGTAAAATCAGAAAATGGTACCAATGAACACCCCCACCAAAACAAATCCAGCAATGCAGTCTAGGTCTATTTTGAATAATTATTTTTGTTGAAGAGAAACATGGTCACAGATCACATTCACAAACATTAAAGTCCAGATCACATTCACAAACATTAAAGTCCAGTCAAGAAATCTTCTTTCATTTGCGCGTATTATTTCTGACCCTGGTTGTACACTTGCAGAAATCAAAAAGAGTTAATTTTATACTGCCAGCAAACATATACTTTGTGGTAATGGAGGGAGGGAGAGGTTGCAAAAAAATATAAATTACAGACCTCCCGTTTGATGCCCATAACACAAGACAGCAACATTCTACCAACATCTTTATGGCAAATTCTGCATTGCTAAGCAGGTATTACAAGGTATTGCAAAACTGGTTGTGCATTTTTGGTTACATTTCACTCACCGATTGTTCATACAAGTCCTTGACCGGCACCGCCTATTTCCATCTGCGCAACATTGCCAGGCTCCGTAATTATCTTACCCCCCGCGCTGCCGAAACACTCGTGCACGCGTACATCACCTCACGGCTGGACTACGGAAATTCTCTCCTAGTCGGCCTCCCCAGTTCCTCCATTCATAGGCTGCAGGCCATCCAAAACTCTGCAGCACGTGTACTATCCCGCACCCGCCTCCGCGACCACATAACCCCCACCCTCGCCCGTCTCCACTGGCTCCCCATCCTCCAGAGGATCGAGTTTAAGATCCTCGTCCTCACCTACAAGGCCTTAAACGGCCTTGCCCCATCCTACTTAACCGATCTACTCTCCCCCTACACGCCCACCCGGACCCTCCGTTCAACAGGACTTGGCCTGCTCCAAGCCCCCGCCCGAACCGCCCCACCATCGGAGGCCGGGCCTTCAGTTTCTCCGCTCCCACCTTATGGAATGCCATCCCTCAATCCCTCCGTTTCGTTTCTTCCCTTTCCTCTTTCAAGGCCGGTTTGAAGACTTTCCTCTTCGATCGTGCCTTTTGTTCCACCCCGAACTCTTTTACCTCCCCTTCGTGTTTCACCCCTTCCCAAACACTCCCCTCCCAGCTCGGGTCACACGCCTCCTGTGCAGCGCCTTGGGACGTCCTCCCGACGTGAAAGGCGCTCTATAAATGTAAATTGTTGTTGTTGTTGTTGTTGTTATGTGTCTTCCATGTGGGGGGTTTCCTCAGTTTCCCTTTTGTATATATATATATATATATATCTACATACAGTAGAAGTGCTTGCTGTCTCTGGGAATTACAGCACAGTCATTGAAAGAAAACTAGACTACTTTTGCTCTTTCCACATAGTGTTGTTCTCAGTTTAAAAAAAATGTAAACATTTATAAGCCATATGAGATTCTGTGCATTTAATTGAAAAAAAATGTTCCATGTATTGCACTATTAACTGGTTGCGAAATATTTGACCTGTGCTTTCAGCCGGTAAAATTAATACTTAAATGCCAAAACAGAAGACATAATTTCTATGATGCTTAAAAAAGTTCACTGTGAGTAGTTCCTGTAAAAAAAACGACAGCTGAGGAGAGGGATAATTAGAAATAGCTTTAGAAAAACTATGCAAAAATCTTCTTATGTTTTTGGTGATAACCTCACCTCCTCCATCACAATGTCCACTATTCGAGCAGAAAATTACAATCTACAATCCTTTCTCAGGCACAATAAATTCCTTTAGGATTATGTGAAATACGCACAATTATATAGAGCAGGCTGCTTCTCGTAATGTGCAAATGACAGGCACTAACCTGGTTATTCCAGGCTGACTTAAACTAATTTGCTTGTGGTGGGAAATGGGAGGGCGATAGAATGCAAAGCTTCTAATAAAATCATTATCCACTCTTACTGAAATGACAGATTTGTAGCCATTTACACAATTTTAACTAGAAATCCAATAATATTTTACTAGTACACTTATGACTTAGAATGCTAGAGCTAATTGTGTGAAACACCTATTCTTACTCCCAGCAGCAATTCCCCCTGCTGCCTTATCAATCCTGAAAGTGCTCAATTGCAGCCTAAAGGTTTCAAATGACAAAACCAACCTACTGTGACAGGCTGCAGGGGGTCAATTAGCACCTTTCAAATTGTCTTGGCACTATACACATTTGACAGATTGAAACAAAAACAGAAATCGCTGGGAACTCTCAGCAGGTCAGGTAGCATCTATGGAAAAAGGAATAATGAGTCAACGTTTCAGGTCCACGAACCTTCGTCAGAACCATTCAATTCTGACGAAGGGTTGTGGACCCAAAACGTTGACTCACTTTTCCTTTCTCCATAGATGTTGCCTGACCTGCTGAGTGTTTCCCAGCAATTTCAGTTTCAGTTTCAGATTTCCAGCATTGGCAGTATTTTTGGTTTTTGTTTCTGACGGATTGATGTCTGTTGATTCACTATGCTTTTGATTCAAACATTTGACTTTTAACATTTGTAATGGATATATTTGCATACCCTGCCTGTTCAAAGTATTTTTGTTTAAAACAAAGTCCAAAGACCCAATTCTGCTAATACTGTGTATCTTAATGGAAGAGTAGGTGATTGTAAAATGCATTACCTTTACTCTTCCAACATAAAGTATCAAAGATGAAGCAGGAATGTGATCATACCACCATCTCCTTCAACATTCTTCTATTGATTTATGGCTGTTTCACAAATAAATTCACTGGGCACTTCGTAACTTCATATATCTCCAAACAGATTATTGTAATACTAGATTAGAAAAAAAAATCTTTATAAAATATTCAAGCTGAATATCTTGAGAATAAAATATTTCTGTGCAGAATATATTGTGTTATTACAAGCTATAAAATTCTATATCAACATAGCATATTTCTCTGATGTTCTGAGCTAGGCACTGATCCATAGTCTGCAAAGATGATTAATAATACAGTAAAAGCTTTGTTATCCGGCACCCTCAGGACCTGACCAGTGCTGGTTAATCAAATATGCCGGATATTCGAGCTTGCCAGTTGCCGAAAACCCTACACAAAAAAATAACTTATTTTAAAAACCTACTACACTATATTAATAATGACTAAAGAATATTGTATGGATACTTACCAGTATTGCATACATAAATATTACAGTCAACCCTTGCCGAACACGGGGGTTATGTTCCTGGAAAACAGCGCACTCTGTAAAATTGCGTTTGGTAAGTTTAATAAGCACATGCATGTGGTTACTATACTTGGATACGTGGCAAAAACGATGTATACTCAAATTTTGCTTGTTTTGGGAGATACCGGTTGATTGAGCTTGCTGGTTGGTTGGTTGCCAGATAACCAAGCTTTTACTGCAATAACAATCCTTGCTTTTGATATAGTGCCTTATCACGTCTTCCGGACGTTTTCAAAGCGCTTCACAGAATATACTGTAAAATAAATTGACTGTATATTTGTAGGCGAGACTTGGCAGCCAATTGCCCACAGCACTGTCCCACATACAATCGTGGATTGAAGTGATCAATTTATTATTGTTTTTTTTCTTCAGGGATAATTATCAGGCATGTGGAGTAAGGAATCTTGGCCACGGTATCGCCCTGCAAGGAACTGAACCCAAGTCTCTCACTTATAAGGCGAATGCTCTAACCACTGAGCGACAGGACTCCGCGAATATTCTTACTGAAACAAATTTTTGAGCTTGCATTGGTTATCTGGTTTGCAGGTTGTTGAAAAATATGTTTCAGCGGCCACTTTATTACTGGTAAAGCATGAAATTAAACCACCCACACATTATTCCTGAAAAGGTATGGAATTTATGTTATTCAGTATGGTATACTCATTTTTAATTGTTCTTGTACTTCAGGTTACAATCTGTAACACCAACTATGCAGCACTGCGTAATACACCTCCAAAAGCACAGTCCAAAACCAAATCATCAGTACTGCTCACAGACAACCCTGAGAAGCAACTTCTCTTTTGGTTACTGTTGTGACCACAATGCACCTGAACACTGAACTAATTATATTTAATTAAAATATTCTGAGAATTTATCTTGCCAGTTGCGACTAAAAACAAATCATATAATAACAGCGGTTCTAGTTATATTTTCGGAAACTCAAAGCTCTTTAACTGTGAATTTTCCAACCTTCCTCTCATTTATTTGTGCTTCCATATATATTTCTGATGACTGTTAAGTCATTCAAAGGATTTATTACCGCTGCAGTAACTATACTTGGATTATAAGTACTTTACCAGCTTTGGTCAGAAAACAGCTGCTGAACAAATGCAACATAAAGGTATACCATGAAAGAAAAAATATTTTAACAATATTGATCACTCAAGACTACATATTGACAATGTTGTTTCAGATTAAAAAGCTGCTACATTATATATCAACAGTGAATTATACAAAATACATCAAACACACATTTTTTCTTTTTTTATATTGTGAAACCTGTGAATGTTAGGAATAAGCATTCTTACTTTTTAAAATCTGATATGCAAAAGCAAGTGATTTTACAATCTGTACTGATTTTCAAAACACTGTGAGTTAGTTGGATTGGAGAAACTAAGTTGTTGGAAAAGGGAACTTTGCTATCAAATTCAACAGAGGAAAATTTGGAATCAAGTTGCCAATCCATAAACTAACAAAATACAAATCCTGCAACATGTCAACACTTCCCTTTTTAATTATTCCCACTGGAAAACATAAAAACAACGGAAATGAACTTTTTTCAACCCGACAAGTACTTTTCTATTAACTCTTGAATCATTGTGGACATAATTCTAGTTCGCTAGACTTGTCACATGAAGATTACATTTTTGTAAGACATTCTATTTGAATTTACAAACTCCCCATTTAACCATCATTTTTTTTGTGGGCAGGAAAGAATTCTGGTTTTGTTCATGGAACTGCTGGTGTCTCTGAAATCAATCCACCTAGAAGTATTAAATATTTATTTGGTTACACTGGAAAAGATAAGATGTAATCCAATGCGAATACTTGACAGCTTCCCATCATAATTATTTTGTGTATATGGGGGGGAGGGGTGGGGGGTGGAAACACGGAATAGATACCAAATTTCTCATATAAAATTTCACAATCTAAATATTAATTATAAATACTGTAGTCATTGGCTGAAGTCAACAATGTTTTGCCACTGTTAGCACAATATTTCAAGGAGGAATATTACATTGACGCAAGCCATTTTGAGGATTCATGTGAGAGGCAGAATACCTCCAAACAGGCTTCATCTGACCGCCTTTACACGAAGAGCCGAAAGCTGGAAAAATCAAACTCTCTTCCTGTGTCTCACACTAACCTTGGGAGAAACTGCAACCTGAAAGGTGCCACTTTAACTATGGTATAGAATGAGAACAATGATCCATGCTGTTGACTGTAAGGGACAAAAGCTAGATGAAACAACTTAAGGTTGAGAATACATGGAAAACACACAGGAAAGTATACTCACATAGTACTCCCAAAGGAAACAAAGCTCTCTATTCCACCAAATTCTACAAGGATTTAATTGAACAACAATCCCAAATACCTTGAGACAGTAACATTTTCTGTGCCATTCTTGACAAAAGAACTGAGTGTTTCCGATCATCTTACTCCAAAACCAAAAGAATATCAATCATTCAGATGCAAAATTAAAATTAACAATCTACCCGTGAGACATTAGAAACCTTTGCAAATTGGACAGAGAGAAATTAAGAGCTCTAGAAAAAAGCGATTGGCACGATTTTCTTGGGAAAGATGCAGGCTTTGAAAGGTTAGACATGGACTCCAAAATACTGTACATCCGAGCCATAGGTGGGGAGAATGGAATTTCCCCTCTGCAAAAAATGGAAGAGGAATTTAAAAGAAGAATTGTGAACAATAATGAACAGTGATGAAGAGTCATTGTTAACCGATTAAACATCAATTAGGTGAATTGTACTTCATAAGTATCACAATTTAGTACACTTAAATAATAATGATCCTTGCATTTGATATGCTGTCTTTGTCAAAATGTCTCAAAACAATTCACAGAATTTAGTGTAAAGTGGAGTGACTGTGTATTGTTGGTGTACACAGTAGTCAATTTGCGTGCAACAATATCCCATAAATAGTAATAAAATGAACCATTAGTTTTATCTAAGAGTTTGTTGGGCAGGAAATGAGGAGAAAGTTCCCTTCTCTTTTGGAAAAGTACAATATAACATCCACCTGAACAGGCGGAGGCAACCTTGTCTCATCAGAACATTTAATAAAATCATAAATGTGGCATGGAGTAGGTGATCATCAATGGCATAAATAAAGCATTCAAGATATTCTCACAATAATAAGAATCCTTGCATTTGATATAGCACTTCTATACAGACATCTCAAACTTCTAGACATCTCAAAGTACTTCACAGAATACATTTTAACACAGATTGATTGTACATTTGTGGGAGAAACACAGCAGCCAATGGCACACAGCTGTCATGGATTGGAGTTACCCAAAAAAGTCTTCCGAGGGATTATTATTATTAGGCTTGAGGAGTAAGGAAATTTGCCCAAGGTTTCGCCCTGCCTGGAATTGAACCTAGGTCTCTCACTTGCAAGGCAAGAGCTCTAATCACTGAGCTACATGACTCCACTAAAAATGGTAAAACAAATTTCATTAGGGCATAAAGTGGAGTCCTGTAGCTCAGTCATTAGAGCACTCGCCTTGCAACTGAATGACCTGGGTTTGATTCCTGGCAGGGCAATACCTTGGGTAAGTTTCTTTACGCCACATACCTAACAATAATCCTTCAAGAAAAAAAAGTAGTCACTCAATCCACACTCTCTGTGGAAAACAGCTGTGCACAATTGACTGCCATGTTTCGTCCACAAAAATAGTCAATCATTTTACAGTATATTCTGTGAAGTTTGCATTTGATATAATGCTTTTAATGTCTTCTATTATTATTATTTTGTGAAGTGCTTTGAGACATCCAGAAGACGTGAAAAGCATTATATCCAATGGAAGAATTATTATTATTGAAGGATAAAATATGGGAATAATAAATAGCTAAAGTATTTAAGAAATTACAGTGGATCAATTTTCTAATCTCTGGAGTCTTACTGTTAGACTCAATAAATATACATTTTTCAATGTTTTAATAACTTAGACCTGAATGAATAAAACTGATATGAGCCTCATTTAAAACACAAGACATTCATGAAAGACACACATGCAAATTTGTCCTAACAAACACAATTGCATCACTATAAATTTTCACCCATTTCCTTTTTTTTACAAGTTCTACAAGATCTTATGATTAGTTCAAATGAAGAAGGTCCTTTGGCTCATCTGATTTCATCCCTCCAGATTACCCAACCTATCATCCTTCCGTCATATCATCAAGCTGATTTTTAACTGAGTCCAGTGCTCTGTTAGCAGCCACCCTTCCTGGCAGTGCAGTATCCCTCCAATGGCTATCAAAGCCCTTTCTCTTTAGCCATGACAAACTCCTTCTCCACTAGATTGATCTCCAACCTGAACTGTGGCATGGGATCTATAACACCCACCTGAACAGAACCTCAATTTAACATCTAATTTGAAAGATGGCACCTCTGATAATTCAGCTCTCTCGCAATACTGTACCAGAATATAGTCTGAGTTCAAATCAGAAAGTGGGGATTGAACTCACAACTTTATACTCCAGACACACAAGTGCTTACAACAAAGCTAAACTGACACTTGGGAGTGCCAAATTTGAAGTTTTGTGTATATGACCAGACGATGAAATATCAAACAACATCGCCTGGCGTTACAACAAGTTGTGTGCAGATGTCTGTTCAATAACTGAGAAGAAAACTCTGAGGCTTTGCATGGCAGCTGCTGAGAGGCATTACCTGGAGGTCAGGTTTGTGAATACACATTCATATATTCAGGGCTTTTTTGCAGAGCGGTGAACAGCCACTGCTTCAGCTCTGCACCCCCACCTGGTGAATGAAGCCTCGCTCAATCACTAGGGATACAAGTCCAAGCTGTGGGCAGCAGAAGGGTATCAATGCTGCAATGCATTTCATGATGAGCTTTACAGACAGGTTTGTAGATTGTAATTTTCTGGTACTTGCCATTCACTTAGTGAGGGCTCAAACCATTTGATATTGTCAGATATCAATTGATGGAATCTATGACTCTTGCCAACCTAACAACCTCCAGAATTAGCCAAGGGGGGTGCACCTTGCAGGGAGAAATTCCATGCCAGACACAGAAAAAATTCCATATGTAGATCTCGTACATATATGGAACGTTTTGTATGTTTGTCTAATTGTAAGCATGTTAATGTGTTTTGCCATGTGTCAGACACTCAACTGACAAAGAAAATAATTTTTCTTTCCGTCAATCTATACTGAGTAGCAGGCCGTCTTGGAAGGTGAAAGGACATCTTGCTAACCTTATGACACCAGTAGTCAGAGTTCAAAGTTAATATCTCTAATTATCACTAAATGCTTGGCTTTCTTTAAATTGTTCATTTATGAGCTCATTCTGAGCGTGCATTACATTAAGAGTGGAATAAACATTATGCTGACCTTTACTGTATATGAATCGGTGAACAACAACTACTAAGGATGTTGGGAGGCATTTTGTACAAAAGTGAGTTCAACTTTGCTCAACTTTGTCCTTTAAAAGCAAAACATAAGAATCAACAGCCCAAACAGATGTTTTTCCAACCACAAAAGCAATATAAGGGAACCAGAATATAATAGATCAAACTAGCAATAAAACAAGCAGTAGAACTGCAATTTCAGCCGAAGAAACTCATGTGGTAATTGAAATAAAATGTCAAAGTCTGCATTTTTTTCTACATTTTGAAGTACACATTGAGATAATTGAGGTTAATCAACTGTTGACATTGTAAGTATATATTTCATAATTAAATTGCTATCAACGTAGAAATTGCCACTCTCGTCAATAAGTTTACATATTAAAAAAATTCAAATTCAAAGTACTGTAATAATGTATATTTTATAGAAGTGATAGACACCGCTATATGATATAAATGTCTTCTGCAATAGCTTACTACTGTATTATACTATGTAGTTCTTGCAACAGTAGAGTACAGTATTATAATTGGGTTATAGACCAATATGGAGAATGATTGATCACTAAATGTATTCACTAGATAGAAGTGCACTCTGAAAATTGTATAAAACGACAATATTAATCTGATTAAAGCATACACTTGAACAAGTGAAAAGCCTTTTCCAACACTCTGATGGTAAATCATTATTGAAAAGGACGCAGCTCGTCAGCGAATCTTCTCTAAGAAATCCTCAACCGCTTGTTACATGTTTGATATAATAAATATAGAGATCGAAGTCTTCATTCCTGTCAAGAGTGAGCTTTGTTCACCTTAAAAATTATCAAGGATCATTTAGGGCAATTTAGATTATGCAGAATTCCACACGATGTGGGCAAAAAACCAAACATGTTTTCATCAGAAAAATAAATTTTGTTGTAAAATTATAGTAACTTTTAAAAGTTTACTTGAAACAAACTATAAATCAAGGCCCATATACCTAAAAATTTCCCGCAAGTATTAAACATGTTCAGATACAATGGCATAACTCTATACAAATCAATATTAATTCTTAAACAAAACATTTTGTTATTTTGTTTTTTAAAAAGGTTTCTTGCAGATTTTCATAAATTAAAAAGATTATGACTTTACTCCTGCAAAAACTCCCACAAAATAGTTGTGATATCTAAGTAAGTATCTCACCCATTTCTACCCTGTGCGCAATTTATAGTTAGGCTTATACAGGTTGAATACATGTTTGTGTAATCTATTCATTTGTTCTATTAACTATTCCAGTGTGTCTAAAATAGTTTCCAGTGTTTTCATTGCCACACTATAATTGCAGTATTTACACAGAAAAAATCATATTCGATAAGTACAAAGCTGGTGTTAATGTGGTAATTTTTCTGCATCTTCATTAAAAAACTGTAATGTTGACATAGCAATTGCAATCAAATACAGTATATAGATTAAAACACTAATTTAAAGCTTTGATTCAGTGTAGCCTTATGCTGACAAGAGTTTTAAATAACATAGAAGCCGAAAGTATAAAATGAACTCCCTGTGCTAATATAACTTCTAAATTCTATCTTTGTACACGGAAACTTCTACTGCACTAAACAAAGATTATTAGAAATATTAATGATTACCTGCTTGCAAAATAACTTGGTTTCTCTCAGTTTGATCTACTAACATGGCAAATATAACAGTGTGTTCATAAATATTACTACATGACCCAGTTAAAAAGATTGATAACGGCTTGCAGCCGATAGTACCGTATGAAAAAGTTGCTATTGCGTATATGAAAGGATAATGAATTTATTTCAGCTGTGACACACACTACCTGCCTGATACTGCTTACCTGGGAGTCACCAGCAATGAGGAAATATCACTTTCACCAACAGAACAGCAACAACCATGGTAACTCAGTCTTAATAATGGCCCTACTTCACCGCACTCCACTCTGCATGAAAAACACTGGGGCACCAGCGACTCTATTAAAAGGTAAGTTTATTTTTAAATTTGCGACAAAGTAACATGAAACTTGAGCACATACAATGTACACTGAACAGGAAGTGGTCCTTGTGAAGACCAGCAAAAATCACATTATCCCTTTGACTTGTGGGTTTAAATGGTGCGTCAGACACTTCTTTATACAGTATCACGTATTTACACCACTGACCAAGCTATTCAGTCCACTGAACAACACATACAGTCTACGGATTTTACCTACAAGGTTTTCTTTCCATACATGGTCGCATTATATTGTGATGTAAATGGAAACCTATACTGCTGATATTTTAACCACACCTCAAGCTGCCAAGTATGTGTTGCCTGTCCCACTTTCCCATGGCAACCTTGGATCCATGAACAACCTCCACAACACACATCTCACAGCAAATCAGTCTGTTTTTTAAAAAAAAATCCAACATTTCAAAGTTTTGTACCTTTGTTTTAAGCGGAATCAATTGGAAGCCTAAACGTAACCCATTGGATACAATATTAGTAAAATAAGCAGGTCTGTCCTAAAAAAAACTACAGATGAAGCATTAAAAAGAAACTACACGAGCACAGTTGGTGGAAAGACAGAGAATGCTGAATGCCTCATAGAGTATTATAATTTGTTACTGTAAATGAGGCATTTGCACCCCCAATATATTCAAGAATTCCACTACTCAAAGTGCTCTTGACTGGGAGATTATTTAAGGTTTTGTTTAGTTTGCTTTTAAAGTTCAGAAAACCAGAGGGAAACAGGAATGATCTTGCAGAGGGCAATCAATTGTGCAGTCACAGTTGTGAAGATATGACTTAAATCTCTCTTGACCGTTGATTTCACAATTGTTCTAGGAGTTCCCTCGGTGGAAAGATAAAGGGTTAATCTTGTTCACAAATTGTCCCCAGTATTCTGAATATCCTACACTTATGCTATTTGTCACAGAACCATTTTAAATTCCTCTAGAAAAATATGGAAACAATTCATCAATCAACAGATCCATTGATCACTTCTATATTTTTCCTTCACGGGAATTTTAAGAATAATGAGTTTTTTTATTATGCACATTAATAGTTCTGGTAACTGCTTTAGTTTTATTTTAAAAATTCTCTCAAATGACCTCTAAGGTATGAAGTTAGTGCACAAAAAAGAAACTGTGTGTTTGCTAGATTTAAAGCACATTTAACATTTTCTATTATATGTATACCAAACATAAATCATTGGCTTTTTCTTTGAACCTGCATTTTACATCATTACATTTTAATCCCTGTATTTTTCAGATATGTTTTGATTCTTGAAATGCATTCTGCACCGTATATTAGTCACATTTGTAAAAGGCTCATCTAAAATAAAAACACGGTCTTCAAAAAAAGATCGCGGAATCATTCTGTTAAGTTGCACATCTTTCATTTTAAAAAAAAACCCTGTGAATCAAGACATTGAGACGGGACACTTAAATTATTTGCGTTTAAATATCTGAAACTACAAATCGGGCGTCTAACGACTTGTTTCTAATTGCAGGACAACGTGAAACAACGATGAAATCCTGTCACTTGAGTCTGCTGAAAGTGTCCAAAAAGAAATGAACTTGCAGTGTCTGCGTCGTGTTGATGTGTGGGGACAAGGTTTGCTGAAAGACAACACTCGCGGTTTTACAATAAAGTCACAAACCGTGAAGCCGAACCCAACCAGCAAAAAAACACGCGCCATCCACGCGTGAGAAGTGGCATTTTATTACATTTATTTGGTGTCGGCTAATGTTTGGTTGGATGTGATTACGCTTTGTTTTGACCGTCGTTACCTGATCGCAGCGCCAAATAAAACATAATATAACGCCTCAGTCGTCAGGACAAGGTGGTGGGTTGTGAACAGTCAGTGACAACACTGAGAGTTAAAGCCAGGACACGGTCACAGCTGAACCCGCGACAGCCGCTGGTGCCATTGAGAGACAATCATCAAGACACCGTTTCCCCCCCCAATTTAACGAAGGACTAGAAGATAAAAAAAAGTCTTCGCAAGTGATGTGTTGTGCGTTGTGTTCATGCACGACATGGTCAGGATTCACAGCCATAAACCCACCCACCAGAGAGAGAGAGTGAGACAGTTTCCCTTCCGACTTTGGGTAAAATAAATAGATGTTGCAAATACTGTTGGCGCAGGGCGTGTGTAACTCGCTATTCGTGTTGTTGTGAGCTGAGCACGGTTTGCTTTGCTCTTCTTGGGCTGAAAGGAAACCCAGGTTCGTTAACTGCGGCCAAACCTGCGCCTTGTTTTGGTCAAAATAAAACTCCCGACACAGAAAACCAAGGTCGATTTACAGCTCAGCAGAAATAATAAATATTCTCAAGACGTGTCCCCCCCCCCCCCCCCACCTCCACCTCCACCACCCCGGGTTGCGAGTGGGTGAGAGAGGGAAAGAGAGAGAGAGAGAGAGAGAAGAGGGAGTTTACAGTTTAATTTGGTGTTTTGGTAGCAACAGATTGTGAATAACAAAACAGGTCGTCAGATAGGGATGAGTTATTAACTCTGCACCCAAGTCTAACCTCAACCCCCCCCCCCCCCCCCCCACCACCACCAACACAATTTATAAACAACATCTGGGTGTTGGTGAAGACAAAGACAGTCCGTCAGACAGGAGAAGGTGAAACGAAAACATTTTGTGGAATGATTCTTAAACCATTGCAACACAGAGTGCAGTGATCTGCAACCCTGAGTATCACCGCCACAGTCTCCCTGTGTGTGTCTGTGTGTGTGAGAGCTTTCCTGACCAATGTTGACCACTGTTGTCAGTCGGCGGGGAGACTCCAATCTCAGAGCATCCCCAGGTTATCACAGGAGATCTGAATTGTATCCCGAGTTCTCACTCCACATCTCCCGAGCCGCAGAGACCGAAGTGAACGGGCTGACAGCCACCCATCCACACGGGAATCCAGACCACCGTCAATACCAGTATTATTACTGCCATGATTATTGTTGTAGCTCTGTGTGAGCGGTAATGAAACCGCCATGCGGGGAAAACAACTGTTAAGTACGTGTCGTTTATGTGAAATCCAACCTGTACGTTTACTTAAGTATCGAATTCATAAAGACCATCATGACAGGCAGAGAGAAAACCAATGGACGGCAGCCCATTGGGCTTAAAGTGTGAGCTGTACTAAACCCTGTGTGTGTGTGTGTAGTAAGTCTACCCCCTCCTCCTCCTCCCAGCACATCAGACATAAACAGTAAATACACGTGGACCTCAGCAATACAATAACCAGCCTGGAAACCTCCCTCACAAAATTAATATTAACCCACACAGGAAAAACATCCTTTACACTGGGGGGGGGGGTAACCTCACTCTAAAGCCAAGCCTTGCTAAACACAACTGACTGACTGGCTCCTCACCATCCTCCTTCATTCACCACAGCATCACTAATAATGATTCCAAATGCAACTCTCCCCCTCACATCTACCCGCAGCCCCCGTTTGCTTTCTTTTCTATTAAAATAAGATATGATACCTTCAATCATTCAAAAATCTACACACACAGTATTTCTATTCACTGCACCATGTAATAGATTTTCACCTGAAACGAAAGTTCCTGTTTGTATACCATCGCAAACACTTCTTACATCAATACTCTGAGGGAGGGAGTGTGAGGAGAGCAGCTCTCAATGCTAGTTTGTTTTTTGGGGGGAGGGGTAGGGGGGGGGGGGCGGGGGGGGGGGGGGTGGAATAAAACAACTTACGTTCTCAACACAACCCCAGTTTCTGTCTCTCAGATCGTCCTGCTGGAAACAGTCGAGTTGTTGGGATCTTCCTTGGAGCGGGGGAGTGAGTGCGTGTGTTTGTGGGTGGAGGTGTGTGTGTGTGTGCGGGGGGGGGGGGTGTATGTGGAGGTGTGTGTGTGTGTGCGGGGGGGGGTGTATGTGGAGGTGTGTGTTTGTGTGTGTGTGTGTGTGCGGGGTGTGTGTGTGAGGGGGGAGGTTTGTTGTGTGTTGTGGAGGTGTGTGATTGGAGGTGTGTGTGTGCGGGGGGGGAGGGGGGGGGTGTATGTGGAGGTGTGTGTTTGTGGAGGTGTGTGTATGTGTTGAAGGTGTGTGTATCAGTGCGTTTGTTTGTGTGTGTTGTGTGTGGGGGGAAGAAACCTCCTGTTTTCACCCTTATTTTCAGATGTAAGGGTCTGTGGAGCTGTGTGAGCGTCTGTATTGGGATTGTGCAGTGTGTGTGTGTGTGTAAGTGAGGGTTTGGTCCCAGTCTCTCTCCCTCCCTCCCTCCCTCCCTCCCTGTGTGAGGGTTTGATCCCTGTCTCCCCCTCAGTGTGTGTGTCTGTTTCCTCAGCTGCGACTCCAAACGTGTCCCTCTCCGGCGCTGCGCTTGCTTCCCTGCAAACAACCCCCCGGCCACCAAAGCAAGGAAGCCCAGCCGCCTTCCCCTCCACTACAAACAACACGCCACATTATGTATATTATTGTGATGATGATGATGATGATGATATAACACACGCAATTAATGACTTTGCAATGGTTTGTCTCCCCGCGGTGCAGACACGCGCTGTGAAGAAGATATTTTATCCTTGATGTAGGGGGAGAGGGGGGGGGGGGTATATTCTGTAGGAGAAACATTGCCATTTAATAGATGTGGCTGTAGGCGGCTGGCTTCACAACACAACAGGACACGGGAGGATCAGACCTACCTCTGCTATATGCGCGGCTCCTCTGTGCCGTGACCATGTGCTCGCCTCTAACCCCCATTTACACTGTAACCTGCTCTCCCCCCCCCACCCTGACCCTCACCTCTCGCCCTCTTTCTATCTCCACTCACTAATGTGCAATTACCAACGCCCAGCAAAACTCCTTTACAGTCACCCCGACAGACGCTGATGGTGATAACTTAGAAAATCCCTGCATGTGGTACAGCATAGAGCCTTGTCAGGACATTTCCCAAAGCTTCACTGTAAACAACAACAACAGCACATGTGTATAGTACGTTTCACGTTGGGAGGATGTCCTGAGGTGCTGGAGAATCAGTGTTTTGGACTAGGGAGGGAATGAGGTGGAGGGATTGCTTGCGGGATGAAATTCCCAAGGTTGGGTGCAGAATGGCTGAAGGCTGTTGTGTTGTGGCTGATGTGGAGAGGACCGGTGCCCACTGAGTGGGGGGGATGGAAGGGTTGGTAAGAGGTTAGAAGGTCGCAGAGGTACGGTGGGTCAAGGCCATGGAGGGCTTTGAAGGTGAGGGCCAGAATGTCGATTGAATCCTCTGTGTGATGGGAAGCCAGGAGGGTCGGCGAGTATGCAGGGATAGGCTCAAGCTGGGGTTTGGGATCTGGGAGAGTGGAGGGCAGTGGGGGAAAGAGGGTGATCAAAGGCATGGTTGAAAAGGAGGAATCTTGAGATGGGTCTTGAAGGTGGCAAGGGAGGGTGCGAGGCGGAGGGATCGCAATTCCAGAGGGTGGCGGGTGAGTAGAAGAAGGCCTGCCCACCAATGGTGGGGCAGGCTGGGGCCTGCTGAGCAGATTGAGTGGGCAGGTTAATAGGGGATTAGGAGGTTAAAGAAGTAGGGGGAGTAAAGCCATGGAAAGCTTTGAAGGTGAGGACCAGGAATTTGAACTATATTTCACACGCTGTGTGATAGGAAGCCAGTGGAGCCGGGCATGAATGGAGATGATAGGGTCATAGAGTCTGGTGCAGGACAGGGCACATGTTAGAATTTATGAATGTTTGTTGAATATTTGCTTACATAGAGAACATTATTGCAGAATATTATAAAACACGTTACACAACTTCATGTAAATATTAAGACTTTTAATTTTCTTCCAACCATCCATAGAGTTAAACATTTTGAAATTAAAATAGATCAATAGTTTGTTGCTCAACAACAACAAATAACCTTTATACAGTGCATTCATGATAGGGGGACACATGTGACCACCTTTTATTTATTTTGAAAGTAAAATGTTAGCTGGCTACAACATTGTAGCGGGATGTCCTACTGACGTGAAAGGCGCTCTATTAATGTAATTTTGTTCTTGTTTCCTTTATTAGTTATTTAACTATTTCAGCTAATATCCAGTTTCATTGTTGTAGTTTCTTCAAATGTGTCCAATGATTTCCTACAGCACTCATCAAGTTAAATTATTTGTATATGTATAGTATAAGCTTTGTTTTGTGATATTTGAAATTCCCCTTCCCGCTTGGCTTCGACCTCCAGCTCAAGCACCAAACCAGGACGATTAAGCACCTAGGAACATCCTCCCAATGTCAGAAGCACTATATAAACATAAATTTGTATTGTTTAACTTGTGACCCAAGATTTCTTCAGAACTGAAGTCCCGATGGTCCAATAAATAAATAGTTCTTGCTTTTGATATATCACTGTATCATGTTGGCAAACTTCTCAAAGCATTTCACAAGATTTATTGTAATTTATTTTTAGGTGAACACAGCAGTCAATTTGCACACAGTAATTTCCCACAGACATCAATTTAAGTGAATGACCATTTTTTTCTGGGTAATTGTAGGTGAGTACATTGGGAGAAAATCTTTTCAGTGTCATGTTTGAAAGTTTAGTATTTCAACCCTATGACAAACAACACAAATTAAACTCTTATATTTGAGGGGTGGGGCTAAAACAAAACTATAATAAAACTATATAATGATAATCTAACAGAAGACATCATATCTGCATATTCCAGACTTTATTTATGATCATCAGGGTCAATCCAATTATATTCCGCTCCTCGAATGAAAATTTTCAGCAGCGATCCAATTATATACTTCTATAATACAGGAAGTCCAAAAGGTGTTATATTCCATATTTCCTAATTATAGCCCAGGACTTTAAACATTAGAGAATATTATGGATGGAAGTGTACAATAAAAGATCTTCATCTCTTCTACGTAAAACAGAGATTAAAACATTAACCTTAGATGAGAAAGAACAATATAATTCCTCACTGCAGAAGACATTACAGACATTAGGGAACACTTCCAGTGCCTTTGACCCATTACATGCACTGCATCTCAGAGGAGTTGTGTTAGCAGCTGGAACAGTCCACATGCTGAAAGGTCAGCCTGTGTCAAAAGTACAGACACGGCGCAACCAGTTGTGAAAAGTCCCACTGGTAGGACAAGCTGGTGTTTTGTTTTGGCCTTTAACTCCTGTGAAAGATGGTGTTTGAAGCCAGTTCCTGTTGTTCAATGCGTAGGTAGATGCATCTTAAGTGGAGATTTGATTTATAGAACAAATAGCACCATTCACTAAATACTGTTATTACTGTACTTTGTGTTTTGTGGCAGCCAGTGAGTCGACCTTAGGGCCTTGCTATATGTAAAATTATGTAACTGGATTCATTGTGATGTAATGTTTCTTCAATTCATGGAGTACATGAAACTCTTCAACTGATAGAATGTCACTTCATTCTTATCATGTTAGTTAACATGTTGAATAATACATTGGAAAAGACGACAGCATTTGTAAACTAACAATGGGATTCTACATCATTTGAACAGTTAATGCGTTGAGAAACATTTGTGCTGTCTAAGAGACATTTGACCAGACTGAAATCAAGCTATTCTCCATTCTAATATATTTCTTCTACTGATTTATATCAAAAAAGAATATATACTTTGAAAAAGATGGTTTTGTAAAATAACTGTTGATACTGTATTTGTCATATCCCTATGTTAAAAATAAGAATACAATGGATCATTTATTGTTTGTTTTCTTGGGGAAATATTCAGTTCTTTTTAATTTGGGCTTTATCTGGTTCCTTATACAACATAACTTGCATGGACATTCCAATCAGTACAAGGCTGACTGCTCACCTTTTGTTATTGCCGTACCTATACTCATTATTGATTCAAAAATGCTTGAATTAAGCCTTAAAATATGAGATATGGATGTAGCAAAGTAGCAATCGAGAAAACCATGAACATTTGGCTGGGTGGTGGGTGGGGGGGGGGGGGGGGTGGAGAATCTATTGTTATATAAAGTATAATAATATAACATACACTCTAATAACATAATATAAGTATAATAATATAAATTAATAAATCTGTTGTAGCTAAGCTTGCAAGCAAGGGATCCAAAATGGAAAGTTGACATCAGTATTAGTAAACTTCACATTGGATTATTATATTTTACATAACGATATTAACGATAGAAAATCACCTGCCAAAGATATACCGGGTACTCACAATTTTCTGTGTTGCCACTGTGTTGCTACTTTGTTGCAGAATATATTAGTACAGATATATCTCTCTAGAATGGTCCATGAGTTTCCTCTGTTGTTACTTTGCTGAGAACCTGGCACACACAGACTGTTGTTTTATTAACATAAATAAAAATATAAAGTACAATATAAAGTAATAAAAGGTATAACAATATTGAAATCTACATTCCATATCGGATCCTTTGGTTGCAAGCATAGCTGCAACTGGCATGGCTAGTAAAATTACAAAAAAAGCAATGGGTATTACAACAACAACAAAATTGTACTTATATAGAAGCGCTGAACAGTCAGGTTGGGACCCAAGCTGGGGGGTGGGGGGGGGAGGGTGAGGGTTGGGGGAAGGGGAAGGAGAGTGGGAGAGGGGGAAGAGTTAGTGGGTCAGCTGAAGGCGCGGTCGAAGAGGAAGATCTTGAGAACGGCCTTGAAGGAGGAAAGGAAGGAAGCGAGGCGGAGGGGCTGCGGGATGGAGTTCCACAGTGTGGGAGCAGAGAGGCTGAAAGCGCGGCTGCTGATGGTTGGGCGGTTAGGGCGGTGGACACGGAGCAGGCCTGAGTCTGCTGAATGGAGGGGACGGGCAAGCTGATAGGGGGACAGTAGGTCAGAGAGATAGGCGGGGGCAAGGCCGTGAATGGCCTTGAAAGTGAGGACAAGGATCTTGAATTCGATCCTTTGGGCGATGGGGAGCTAGTGGAGATGGGCGAAGGTGGGAGTGATGTGGTGAAGCCTGGTGCGGGAGAATACATGAGCTGCACAATTCTGAATGATCTGCAGCCTGTGAAGGGAGGAGCTGGGGAGGCCGACGAGGAGAGAGTTCCTGTAGTCAAGCCTGGAAGTGATAAAGACATGGATGAGTTTCGGCGGCGTGAGGGGTGAGGTAGTGGCGGAGTCTGGCAATATTATGGAGGTTATGAAAGGCTGTGCCGGTCATGGAATGGATATGGGGGAGGAAGGATAGTTCAGGGTCGAACAAGATGCCCAGATTCCTGATTGGCTTCGAGAGGTGGAGAGAGCAGGCTTGAACGCTGATGTTGTCAGCGCCTGAGGTGCGGAGGCGCTGACGTGAGCCAATCAGGTGGGCTTCTGTCTTGTTGACGTTGAGTTATAGGAAATTTGCCCTCGTCCAGGACTCAATGTTTGACAGGCATGCAGTCAGAACACCAGTGGTCCTGGAATTGAGGATTGACGTGGATAGGTAGAGTTAGGTGTCATCCGCATACATGTGGAAATTTACCTCATGTCAACGGATGATGTCGCCCAGGGGGAGAGTGGAGAGGGTGAAGAGCAGGGGGCCAAGTACAGAACCCTGGGGAACACTGCATGTGACTGTGCGGGGGCTGGAGGAGAAGCCGTTGGAGGAGACGAAGTGAAGGCGATGGGAGAGATAGGACCGGAACCATTCGAGGACAGAGCCTTGCAGGTTGAGGAGGGAGGAGAGATGGTGGAGGAGGATATTGTAGTCGATGGTATTGAAGGCAGCAGATAAGTCGAGGAGGACGAGGAGGCAGAGGGAGCCCTGGTCACAGATGATCAGGATGTCGTTTGTGACCTTGACCAGGGCAGTTCACGTGCTGTGGGAGGCATGGAAACCCGATTGGAGGGGTTCGCGGAGTGTGGGTTTTGTGAGGAAAGAGCAGAGCTGGGAGGCAACCACTCTTTCAAGGACATTGGAAAGGAAGGGGAGGTTGGAGGTGGGCAATTAAATTATTAAATTATCATATACACTTTTTTAATATACTGCACAAGGTAATCTGGCATTTTGTGGCCCTGATAATTTTGTAAATGTTATGCGAATAAAATGGCATCCTTACATTCGGACAATAAATAACTTTTTTTTGTAATTGTCCCTTTATACTCGTTATACTAAAAATATGAGAGGACCAAGTAATTGTCTCTTTATACTCATTATACTACAACTATGCGAGGACCAAGTTAAGACTGACATTCTTAATGGAAAAGAATAGATAGAATTTGATGCCCAGAAATGTATTACAGGCTATAAAATAACTAAAGAAAACAATAAAAATAAAATTGATACCATTATGAACTTCATTTGTTAAGAAGTTGGTAGCTTCTATAATTCTAAATGAGTATATATTGATGGATTATCTATCCCTAAAGCATATCACTCCTTAAATTATACAGTTACATTATTTACAGTGACTTGCCTTGAGGTATAAATTGAAAATGAAGTCAGAATCAGACAGAGTTCAAACAAAATACTTTGATGCAAAATTAATATACTGTACTGTGTACTAAGATTAAAGTTCTGCTTGAATCTGGATTGTTCTCTTTATGTAGCATTGAGAAACTGTTTAATTCAGTATTGAATTTAATTCAAAGATAGTTTTCTGTAAGTTCTTAAAAGAACAGTACTAGTTTTAATCATTTCCTTTAGTTATTGTATTTAATGTGCGGAATACCAACTTCAGAATTAAGGTGATTCTGTAGTTTGACAATTTTTTAATTTGAGAATTTCTAAAATGCTACATAAATAGAGCGACTTTTCCACTGTGTCAACCCGTACAATTTGTTAAATAACTGAAAAGCCTGATACACATTTCACTGGGAAATCTTTATTTTAAATGTACCTTCAGAATACATCAATATTCAGCTGATTTATTTTGGTTATGAAAACAATGTGACAAGATAAAATGAGTGACTAGTCTTTGCTGTGGCTGAACAATAATTTAATTACTAAATAATCCAATGAATAAAAAATATGCGACTGAAAATGTGCATTAAGTTGATTGCTTTTTATGCTGCTTTGTGAAGAGTAAAGGCTACTGGGATATTTCTGTATTAGACTATAGGTATAATAATAATTCTTGTATTTGATATAGTATCAGGAGCATTCTGAGCGCTTTTACAGGATTTACACAGGCAGGGGGTGGCTTGGGGTGGAGGGGGCTGCCATTTGTAGATGAAGTTTGTAGCATAGAAGATTGCAATGTTAAAGTATTCCTAGGATAGTAGATATCTGTAGTGAGTTACATAATGTTAATTCAATCTATCAAATGTTTTGGATAACATACACTTTAAATCCAAGAATACATGAAAGGCTTCATATTGTTGCTAGTTGTTTATTACTTGATATACAACAATTTCCAACAGTTCAATTTTTAAAAGATCTTACAGAAATTCGGCATACAAATTAACAATTTGCATTTACTGATTTACCAAATCTTGGATTCTCTAAAATATTATCTATATTATGTTAATAGAGTAAATCTAGATCCATATGGAATTTCTCCCCATCAGAATCTATATAACTCAAGGAGTGATCTGCTATCAAAAACAAGTGAATGTGTTTCTCAATCTACAGAATAGCACTCTCGCACCTCACAGCACAAGCAAACATTTTAACCCATTCTCTCCATAGAATTTGTATAATCTTTCCTTATATGGACTCTATCCACCAAAGCATTCTCTTGTTGCATTCAACTGACCATAAGTAAAAACTTCAAAACAACAAATTTTTGTGAAAATTCTCTCATACCTGAAGCTAATCGAAACATTTACAAGATATTTAACTAATCTTACCCTCACACTATCCAGCTCTGATTTGTTGTATTTCACAGATAATGACAACAATTGATATTATACTTATATAGCACCCTTCACGCAAAATCACGTCAGAGTGCTTTTGCACACTGTTACATGATTCTAGTGGTAAATAATCTATTTCTGTTCTGTAGAGAATTTGATCAATTATCTCTCCCTTTTATCCTGGTCTGAACAAGATGTTTATCTAGCAACCCTTTAAACACAGCTCTTAGGATAACATATTGGATCCTGCCGACACCACCAATTAATTATTCAGTTAGATATATTATCTAGTATATAGTTATACTGGGGCCTGTTTTTTTAGTGGAATTTCTGACTAAGGAATACAAGCCAAGCAAATTAGGATTCCTTCCAGTAATCGTAATTATTTCACAGTCAACCACAAGACCTATCTGACCCAAGGGTTAACAGGAATTCCTGAGATCTAGTGCATATCTAGATTCCATTGCTTGATCTGTTTGTGCCAACAACCATGCAACATCTGACTAATATTAGTACAGCAATAATACATTTTGCCTCAATGTCAGAGAATGAGAGTTGAAATCTAAAATAAAAAGATTGGCCTAGAAAGCACAACATTTCCTAGATCTTCAAATGGGCCAAGTGTTCAGGGAATTAGTCAATATAGTCTTAACATTCCTGTTAGCACTTTATTCCAAATGTTTACTATATGGGAAAAAAATGTCTAAACTCTTGCTTGACAGTTAATCATTTTCTATTGATATCAACTAGTTCTGCAATGCCAATCTGTCAGTCTGATGTCTGACACATGTGGAAACCCATCATCATTGCCAACAGTATTGAAATGAAACAGACGTGCATGCCAGTTACACATTGATATTTCCGTAGTTGAGCAATTGAGAGGTCCTTTTAATCTTCTTCATCAATTAAACAAGTTAATTTTGAGCAGTGCCTCTATTCTCAGAAATCTGCCAAAGCAAACCTCTTCTCAAAAATTGGGTACCCAAAGCTGCAAACAGTCTTCCGAATGTGGCAGTACCAATGAATCGCATTCAATTCTGCATTCCATTTAGACATTCACGTCTTCATCTTTAAATTGTTATTGAATGGAAAAAGTACAGTAAACCCCCGGCTCCAGATATCCAGAATTTGAATCAGCTGGACTGGGGACCTAACACACACACCAACACCATCCTCCACTGTGGCCAGCGATAGTGACTGTGACTCAGATTATTTGAATCCTGAAAGCAGAAAATAGCTTATTTGCCAGCAATATAGTTACAATTAGTCAGAAATTCTGGCTTGCTGGATTGGATCCTCTCCCAAACCCCCACCCTCCACCCATCTCAACTCCCTCCCCATAACTCCCCCTCCCCACTACTGCCCCCTACCTCAAGCTGACCAACCCTCCCCCTCACCCACCACCACTCACGTATACATTATTCTGGCTAGCCTGGGTTTTCGTGTATTTTAGGAGAGGATGAGTGTGGTGCAGGAATGTGGTGTGTTCCCCACAAATTACTGATTCTAAACTTACTTGAAACAGATACATATCTTGTTGAAATAGTTTGAAAGCCATTGCCGCACAATTATTTTGTTCCCTCTTTGAGAAATGAACATGCTGTTCATTCATACATATGATATAAATAAGCGGCCAACTCAAAAAAACTGTTGGCATGCAGCTTTTATTATCACTGAATTAAACTGAAAATATTTTCTATACTACCACAGACCCTACATCACAATGGCTTTAAATGGCTAAAGAAAACATACAAAAGTACACTTTTGAAACCTGAAGAATTCCGGAAATGCAATAAAAAGATACTCAATACCTGCTGTTCAAAAGTGTTTCTGAGTTCTATTTGTGAAGTAGGCCTGTAACTCATTCACATGCCTGGCCCACAATCATAAGCATATTGGCACATAACTTTTCACTGTGCCAAATGCTATAGATTCCCTTTAGAAGGTTGATTCTCCTCCAACATTACCTTACGGATTCCGGAGAGTTGACTTATTTCCACACAAAGCCTCTGTTGTTGGTCTACTGACATCAGGAACTCACCATTGGAGTTCCTGGAGGGAGCTGATAGGTTATTTCCAAATATTTACTTTTAGAATTTTATTATTAAGCATTTAGCATAATAGAAATACTGGCCTCCAATGAATTGTACACATGACCATTCCTATACTGTATTGGATTTGAACACTAAAGCCATATGTAATACGATTGGACCATTGATTTAAAAAAATGAAGATATGGATGAATGCCTTGGGAATGACAATCACTCAGGAGGAATTATTATAATTGATATTATACTAATTAAGGTACTTGTATAGCAATTTAATTCAAAGTCTATAGGGAATGGCATATGCAGGAAGCATGTCTTGAAGGAATCAACATCCTTTGGTGTCTCACATGTCAAAGAATGGATCAGGGTTGGTGTTTCCATTAGTTGAGCAGCAAACCGAGGACAGGATGTTTTGGAGTTCAGATTTACCCAGTGAACAGGGTACAATGATCAAAACAAAAATATCCATTGTGAGAGGGGAAGGTTCTTGAGAATCAATTGGTTCAGAAGACACAAGTCTGGCAGATCTGAAATAATTCAGGTCATTGGCTCATTACAATGACTTGGAGATATCGAGATGCTCTCAAGTCTGAATGCCCTATTGTCTAATAAAAAACCATAATAATGGCATAGCATTTTTTATGTCTTCTAGACGTCTCAAAGCACTTCACAGAATATACTGTAAAGTTAATTGACTGTATATTTGTGGGCGAAACGCGGCAGCCAATTGCAGTGTCCCATAAACAGTCGTGGATTGAAATGACCAATTTTTTTTCTGAGGGATTATTATTAGACGTGTGGCACGAGGAAACTTGCCCAATATTTTGCCCTGTCTGGAATTGAACCTAGGTCTCTTGCTTGTAAGGCGAGTACTCTAACCACTGAACTACAGAACTCAATGAGGTTACAGCGATGAGGTTACAGTAGGTGTCAGGCTGGCTTGCTTGCTCTCCAGTCATGAAGAACAATGAGGATAACACAAATAATAATCCTTGCATTTGATATAGCGACTTATCACATCTTTGAGACATCTCAAAGTGCTTCACAGAATATACGCGAAGTGAATTGGTTGTATAATTTTGTGGGCAAATGAACACAAATGCCTCGTACTAAGTTATAATTACCATTATTAAAAATATCAGGACAGAGTTGGACGCTTTTAGTGAAAAGGTCCTGAGGAATGTCAGACAGATTTAGAAAGCTGATTGATGCGCTGTAGTTTGCAGCCACCAAGGATTGGGTCTGCTCCAGGAGTTTTAAATCACAACAGTGGTCCTACTGTTCTGGCACAGATAAAGCTACAGGATGTCAAGTCTGAGCAGTGCCATGCCTATAACTCCCAACTATAATGAGCAGTTACTGTCAATGCTATTGTCAATGCTAAGTTTCTCTCAAGGCTACAGCACTAGAAGAGGTATCTGGCACTGTAATCCTGAAGAAATCTGGCTCAATAACACTAATTATAAATCCCATAATATGTAAACTATAAATTCAATTGTCAGGTGGGTGGAATCTTGGGCAATGTTTCCTTACACGTCTGAAAATAATTCCCTCCCCACCCAAAACCCCCCCAATAATAACTTTCTCACTTCAATCCATGATTGTTTGTGGGGCACTGCTGTGCGCAATTGGCTGCACGTTTCGCCCACAAACATGCAGTTAATTCATTTTGCGGTATATTCTGTGAAGTGCTTTGAGATGTCTAGAAGACCTGAAAAGCGCTATATCAAATGCAAGGATTATTACTATCCTCATTGTTCCCTATGACCTTGCACCAATGGTATATCTCTGTTGTGAATGGACTATAAGGTGGATCACAAATATTGCAGTAGCACATATGGATCACACAAATATACCAACTATGGATAGGGACCATTGATATTATATTAATGAAGGGACTTATATAACAGTTTAATTTAAAGTCTATAGGGAATGGCATATGCTTGAACATACCATTACAATTCAATACTCACTGATTTCTCAGTCTCCGTGGTATATCCATATTTATTTTTAGTTGATCGGGGAAAGAATTCATCAATGATGCGTTGACGTACATTTCGCCTGCTTCCTGTGGGAATTCCTCCAGGCACAAACTCAGTAACAGCTGTTTCCCCTGCTGCATCACCTCTGCGATAGGTCTCCCTTTCTGGGGCAAGCGACGCTTCTGTGAATAGGCATGTTGTGCAGTATACAACAGGCTGCTACAGTATTGGTTACTTTGACTTTGGTATTACAGGAAGCCAGTCCCCCAACTCCCCTCATGACAGCGGAAATATTGCTTCAAAACTCTGAAGAGTTTTTTTATGAGAATTTCTTCAACAAAAGTTACCTGTTTGAATGACATTCACTCTCTGCCCAGGCATGATGCAGGGGAATAATGAACCAAGATGTAATGAACCTAACTCTCCCAGGAGTCATCCTTACACATGGTCCTCAACCTCAAACATATCTGGAAATGGAAGCAGACAGTTTGGATCAGATGTACATATCCAAAAAAACTCTAGCATTTAAATATATTATTCAACATTAATATTAGCATGCTTCCTGAACAATGAGGGGGCGTGTTTGGAGGCCCATGCATGGTAAAAAGCAATGATATCTTGAATGATAATATGGGTTGCTTGAACCTATGTCCAAGTACACCTGGAGCCTCTTGTTCTGCCCCTGAATGTTTATGGAGAAGTGGTGAAACCATGTGGTCATATTGCATGGATCTTATGTCACTTGTTCCACAAAGTAGGGGAGGGAAGTCTATCTGATGCCACTGATATGTTCATAAAGTAGCTCAGGCTTGCAGTAGCAAAGTATTATATAGTGATCACTTTTGCAGGCCTGGGGAACACTGTGGCATGAATGGTGAGATGCACTACTTATACATCCTAAAGTTCAGTTGCAATTGCTATGTAAATCTAATCTGTTGAAGCACTAATCTGTGCACACATCCAGGTAATTTAATCTTCAAAATACAAAATACTGCAGATACTGGAAATCTGAAACAGAACTCGCTGGGAACACTCAGCTGGTCAGGCAGCATCTATGGTGAAATGAAAGTGAATCAACATTTCTGGTCCTTCAGCAGAACCGGGGTACTTTGGGAGGGAGAGGCTTTTAAGGACTTACAGAAAGTGAGGAGGCAGGGCAAGGAAGTCAAAGGAAAAAATGGGATAGAAAACAGGAGATAATGGGTCCAAAAGGTGTTAATAATGCAAAACAAAGAGGGGATTTGCAGCAGAACAGGCAGACCAGAGAGATAAGGTGTGAACATAAACACAAAATATTGCAGATGCTGGAAATCTGAAACAATAACAGAAATCATTGGGAACACTCAGCAGGTCAGGCAGCATCTATGGAGAAAGATAAAAGGTGTGCCTGGGACTAGGTGATGTGGTAATGGTCACAGAAGAGGGGGTGGGGGAAGGTGAGCTGTTATAGTCTGAAACTATTTAAATCAATGTTGAGGCCAGAGGGCCGTAAGGTCCCTCGAGATAGATGAGGTGCTGTTCCTTGAGCTTGCGCTTTGTTCATTGGAAAAGTATAGGAGACCATGGATGGAGAGATTAGACTGTGAGTGCGAAGGAGAGTTGAAGTGGCAAGAAACCGAAAGCTCAGGGTTGTGCTTGTGGACAGAACTGAGTTGTTCAGCAAATTGGTCACCCAATCTGAGTTTGGTCTCCCCAGTGTAGAGGAGACCACAGCATGAGTGGCAAAATTAATCTTCACCTCACTCGCATATGGTGACATTTGGAAATGGATAAAGGTTTTGCATCTTTCTCCATGCCTTCTCTATTCCTTCTCCAGTATAGAATATCTGAAGACTAAGTGTGGCACTGATCTTGATCAAGAAACATACCCATACAATTTTAATGCATGAAAAATAAACTTCAAAATCTGTCCAATCCTTTTCAAGGCAAGATTGGGGTTATTCTCCATTAAAAGCACAGAAAATTTCAAATATAAATCACAATCACAAAATGCCTTAAACGTACCTATTTGATAGCTTTAAACCTGCAGCTTATTTCACACGATTCCCAGCCTCAATTTGCATTCTTTTTGAGTGGGTTGATTCCTAACATTGGAGCCCAATGGAGAATTACCACAGCTGGTACAACAAACAACAACAACTTGCATTAATATTGTGTACCTCATGTAGGGTAGCATCCCATGGAGCAGGAGGCTAGGAGAGAGAAGTTTAGTGCTGTTATTAGATTGATAAGAGAATGGACTTGCTATTAACATTGTTTGGGGCCTGGCATTACATTTAAAGTTGTGTTTAAAACCAAAATAATCATACGAATCGTGGTCTTGTTATCCAATCTACATCATAGAAATATATAGCACCGAAGAAGACCTATGTGCTGGCTGTTTTAAATTGCAATCAATGCAATCCCATTTACCAGTCGTTCCCCCACTATTATTGCAAAGTATTCCTTTTTAGATACCTACCTAGTTCCATTTTGAAAGCTGATATGGATCCTGTCTCGTAAACTGCACCCAGCAGGACAGTTCACAACTTCCTAAAAAACTTCCTAAACTCCCCCTTTACTTTCTTACTATTTTAAATTGATGCCCTCCAACCACCTACTCACCCAATAATTACTCACTATTTATTCTATCAAAACTTCTCATAATTGTACAAACCTCTATCAGCCATCTCTATTCCAGTGAAAATTGCGCCCTCTGTTCCACCATCGGTGGTTGTGCCTTCAGCCACTATGCCATGAAACTCTAGAACTCTCCCTCAATTCCTCCACCTTGTCCCTTCCCTCCCCACTTTCAAATCCAACCTAATGATCTTCCTTTTTGATCGTCTTTATGGTCACCTCACCTTCCTTCTCTTCCCTTGGCTCATTGTCAGACTTTGCCCCCAGCTCTGGTATGAAACATTGACTGTCCAGTGCCTTGGGACGTCCTCCCGATGTGAACAGTGCTACACAAATACAATTTTGTTGCTGTTGTGTAGAGCTCCTGGATGCTACCCCGAAGGGAGGGTGCTATATAAATGCAAGTTGTTGTTTTAATAGCAAAAGGCAGAATACTGATTCAAAGTTAAATGTTGCAATCATTGTGTCAACCAAAGATTGATTGAGGAGGCCTTGGCTCATGTGTAGATACAGTACTTTGTTTCACATAACTGATTTGTGCCAATACCTTGTCCAACATGCAGTGAGGTCACATTTCCTGCTAAACATTCTGTAAAGTTCTACAGATTAATACTCTGCAAGCTGTTATTTGTACTCACCTTGGACATATGAATAAATGATGGAAAAATATCACTATAAGTTTACACAGTCAAGTTGGGTAAATTTATTGACCACTGCAGAATCAAGCTCTCCAGTATACAATGTCTTAATCCTTTACTGCTTTTCTCATCTTTGATTTACTTTTCACACCCCAGTTTCACTGAAATCGCCGATCAACATGTTATAGAAAACTTTAGTCAGAATGTGTGGATTGGCAGATTATTTGCATAACCTTCCATCTGGAAAGTTTGCTGATTTTGAAATGCCCAACACTTTGAGGATCAAATCTGCAGGATTTCACACTCCGCATCATGAATGTTCACAAATTTTATCCTTTCTCTTCAATTCCTTCAAGTCAGGAAAGTTCCTTGTTCAATAGAAAATATGGTTGTTCTTTGAAACTGCGATGGGACAGAGGAAATTATGTTTTTTCTGAAGAACAATTTGCTTAATGGATCAAGCCAACTCATTAGTTACAGACAATTAACAAAGCTTTAAGGTGTGTTTGTTTAAAGATCTCACATTTCATGGGAATGCACTGAGGTGAATTCTTGTCAAAAACCGAGCCACTGCTATAGACTTCAAAGCAATGGCCAGCACCCTTGACTGATGAACATCAGCCAGTGTAGAAGTAGCGCACACACAAACGTGGTTCTGACCTTTTAATAATATCACAGTACTGTACCTTGATTTATCTATCTCATTCTGACATCATGAAAATCTATCTCTGCAATCTAATGAGCAAAAAGTGAAGATCCTGTGTAAATAGATATGTACTTCTTACCACTTTATTTTTAAAATATCTAGTTATTTAACCAGCAAAAAAAAATACTTTGAAGTGCTTTTGCAGCTTTTTGTTGAAAATGTAACAGGATCAGACTTTTTAAGTTTCTTCAGAGAAAAGTGTGAATTTGCAAATGTTCGATAGTTCTATAATATTCTTTTTTTATCCTACATTTGAGAGTATTATTTTCTCACTCGTTATTTGATAATAAAAGTGCCTTCTTACAATATATAGCCAGAAGCATTCAGTACATATTGAACAAGTATATATAACTTCCATCCTCTTATATGTAATAGGTTGAGATGGAAAAGTAGCTGGCTTCTTAATAGCAAAAATGGTTAAAGCAGTACTAGGTTAGGATTTCCTTACATGAAAAATTACCTAATGTCAGAGTTTTCTTGCATTAGGTTGGATTTATATTAGATTTATATAAAACTGAACTTAACTGCATATCATGATTTCAAATTGCACTTTGCAATATGTTTTGAATGTTACAGGCTGGGCTATAAACTACAAATAAACAATGTTACTTGTAATATATTTTATTTTCGATAATATTTCTAAAGCCTGGGGTTTATTTAATTAAAAGTGGTTACCAAAGAATGGTGCAAAGAAAAGCAAGGCCATGTTTACATTATCATTTTAAGATTTTTAATATTGTAAATAAATCTGAAAACTAGTTCCAGGAAACATTTTAGTTAGCCAGATCATTCTGCATATGATCTCGAATCTATTTTTCAGCATGTATCAAAGGGCACTTGTAAAAATGATTTTATTTGTAAAACAACTAATTGAAATAGAGCAGTTTTTAAATATAGATTGATATCTTGTTCCTACAGTTCTGTAAAGGTTTGTGCCTACCTCCTTCCTGCCTTCTTTCATTCTATCATTAATATCCACTCAAGAGCAAAATATGTTCTACATACAACAAGTTGGGTTGTTGTTCTACCTAATGGCATACAACAATAATGGTAAAGGTTTCCTTTTATTAATTTTTTCTTACGTGGAATCTATTTTCATGGTTGATGATGTCATTTGGTTTTGTCAGCTATGTATTTACTTGGCAAAATAAGACAAATTGCCATTTAGATTGCATTCACGTAGCTCTTGATGAGTTATTTTCTGTTGATAGTGAGTTTAAAAACTAATAATAATAATTAATACACATTTTGAGTCGTCAGGATGTCTCAAAGTGCTCACAGGATATACCGGAAAGTTTAGTGACTGTGTATTGTGTACACAAATATGGCAGCCAATTGTGCCTGTCAGGAACCTAGGTGTCTTGTTCGATCCTCAACTGTCTTTCCTCCCCACATCCATGCCATGACCCGCTCTGCCTTCCCTCACCTCCGCAATATTGCCCGACTCTGCCATTACCTTACTCCTAAGGCAGCTGAAACCCATGCCTTCATTACATCCCTGCTTGTCGGCCTTCCCAATTCCTCCCTCGACAGGTTGCAGATAATCTAGAAGTCTGCGGCCTGTGTCCTCCACCGCTCCAAGCTTTGAGACCCCCATCTCTCCCATCCTCAGCCGACTCCATTGATTCCTCATCATCCAGAGGATCCAATTCAGGATCCTGGTCCTCACATTCAAAGACCTCCATGGCCTTGCTTCACCCTACATCTGTAACCACCTACCAACCTGCCCGCCACCTGCTCAGCAGGCTCCGGCCTGCTCCATGTACCCTGACCCATCCTCCCCACCATTGGTGGGCAATCCTTCAGCCACTCTGCCCCCAACCTCTGGAACTCCATCCTGCAATCCCTTCACTTTGCCCCCTTCTTGGCCTCCTTCAAGTCCCACCTCAAAATCCTCCTCTTCGATGTTCCCATCGGCCACTCCAAATCCCTCCCTTTCCCTCCACCCTCCCTATCCCCAGCTTGGGTCTGAAACAATGACTGTCCAGTGCCTTGGGACATCCTCCTGATGTGAAAGGCGCTATACCAGTGTAATCTTGTTGTTATTGATATGTGTCAAATGTTCTGCAATCTTGCCAACTAAACAGCAAGTACTGTATATAAAACTACACTTGTTATTCCAATGAATAAACCAATCCAGTAAACTGCTAAATCCAAGTGACGGCTGATTTGTCTTAAATGTAGATAAGATCTCAGTGAATTTCTGACCAGCTATTATTTTTCGCCCCACTGTAAATCTGTAAATGTTACTTTCTGCTAGCTCCCATATGTCTGTTTTCATTGAAGTGATTTTGTTGCAATTTTAAAACAGTGCTTATAGTGGAGATGATAATTGAGACTCTTTTAGTCACATTTGGCACTGGTGTGTTTATCCTCTGCTGAAAGGAGATAAAGTTGAATTCAATTACTGGCTTGCTCAATTGAGAGATGAGGAGAAAAAATGTCCTTAAGTGTCTTTTGATGTGGAAACAGAGCATATAACAGACACTGGCTGCAATACAAGCCTTGTGTCTGTGCAAAATAATGTTTATTTGACTCTGAGAGAAAGTGGAAACTTGGGCACGATATAATGCCTTATCATATATTCAGAACACCTCAAAGCACTTCACAGAATATACTGTAAAGTGAATTGTTTGTATATTTTATGGGCAAAACGTGGCAACTAATTACGCACAACAGTGTCCCATAAATAATCATGGATTAAGTGAACAAATCGACTAACAACCGGGTTCCTACTTACTGCTAGGTAAACAGAAGTGTATGAAGTACGGAAACTTGGCCAACGTTTCCCCTCCTTGGGAATCGAGTCCTGTTCCTCTCACTTTCAAGGTAAGTGCTCCAACCACTAATCTACAGGACTCCACTGTATATGTAAAGAAAAATCAAAGTGATGCATAATAAGTCGCTGGTTACAAGTAACCAATTTGAATCATTTTAATAGGAATTTTGAATGACTGATACCACACCACAGATGTAGAGGAATACATTCAAAGACTGAGTTACATATTTACAAAGTCGTGACTGCTTGAAGGGTTCAGATAATGATGAAGGGAATCAAGGAAAAGAAAGCAGTCACCTGAACCCTGAGATTAGATTACAGCCTGTAACTGGTTTGTTGGTATCAATGTTTGTATGCAGTGTGTGTAGAAGATCTTAAATCCATGATTTGCTGTCATTTCCAGGAAGTGCTCCAGAAAGTGGAATACCAAAATACAGTACTCTCAGAGAAGGGGATTATATTCCAGTGTAATGCTCTTACTACAGAAAGTAATTTTCTACAGATTACTGAGAAATTCCATACCTGCCATTTACAGTATTATATAACTACAAACTACATTCGATTCAAATTAGAAGAAAAAGGAATTATGACTACTTCTGGCCTAGGGTGACTCAAAAGGTCCTTAAATTGTACATAATATTATATTACCATTAAAATGTCACTGAGAAGTTCTGACTTTTTCATAGGGTTTTAACACGTGCCTTAAAAGAATCAAGAATGTTTGAAAGGTTAAGGATGTTAAATGGTCATGCGGGTTTGTATATCCGAAAGTTTTGAAATGCACACCATAAAGGGATAAAATGTTTCCAAATCTTTCATTTCAATTTACCATTCTGATTTAAAGCTAGGTGAATGGTTGTACCACACCCTCAGGAAGCCTACTTGAAATTCTTTGTCAGCCTAAAGATTGATTCCTTTGTATAAACCCGATACCATTTCCATTCTTACACTATCTTAGGCCTTGTAAGTTGATTTCGGAGTGTTGTTTCTCAACATGAAATACATTTCTTACAGAAAATAGATTAATGGTGCAGTAACATTTGGATAGAATTGCATATGTTGCCCTGAGGTGGGACAAAGCTTCGTTGTTTTGAAGAAACTCTCAGGGGAACCAAGGCATTACATTTAAAAAGTATATTGGAAATCAGGGACTTTGAAAACATAGTGTACAATGCAATGCTGGGGGAGTGCTACAATGTTCGAGGTTCTCTCTTCCATTTGAAATATTAAACCAAGGTCTCACGGATTTTAAAGATCTTCTAGCACTGTTCAAAAAGACAAGGATGTTTCTCTTGGTATCCTGAACAACAATGTCCCAGATAAATTGTGGTCATTCATTGCATAGCTATTTGTGGGATGTTTCTGCATGCAAATTGGCTGCACTTTTCGCCTAAAAATATACTGTCACTACAGTTTACAGTAAATCTTCTGAAATGCTTTGAGATGTCCTTCCAACTTGAAAGGTGCTATATTGAATGCAAGGATTATTATTATTAGTAAGCTGTAAAGAGAAGATAAGGAGGCAGAGAACCTAGTTTTCATATTGTGAAAAATAAATTCAATTGAAATAATAATAATCCTTGCATTTGATCTAGTGTCTTATCATGTCTTTGAGACAAAATGAACATCGATCAGGGAAAATAATTTCTGGGGAAATAAAAGACAAAAGGCTGTAAACCTTTTATGATTCATCTCAATACTCAAAGTATATCTCCACAATTTCCTTTTACTAACTAAGTTTTAATACCTTATTCTTCAATTTCTTTGAGATTCCTTTCTTCTCTTTCATCTCAGAACTCTCACAGATATCTTTACAATATGTATTTCACTTACCAGCCATCAATGGAGCTTCTTTTCATATGATTGCCATTTTCATGCCAATTTGGGATGAATTGTGAAGTCTGTAGCTCAGTGGTTAGCACACTCATCTTGCAAGCGAGAGATCTGGGTTTGATTCTCGGCAGGGTGAAACCTTGAGCAGGATTCCTTACTTCACACGTCTCTGTTTACCTAGTAGTAATAGGAAGCCGGTTGTTAGTGATTGGTGGATTGCTTTTCAGGGATTAATAACCCCTAAAAAAACAATAATAATGTGGTCACTTAATCCACGACTGTTTGTGGGTCACTGCTGTGTGCAATTGACTGCCACGTTTCTTCCACAAACATACAGTCAATTAACTTTACAGGTATAACCTGTGAAGTGCTTTGATTCATCTAGAAGATGTGAAAAGCGCTCTATCAAATGCAAAGATTATGATTATTATAATTTGTGAAACTTTTTGTGTTCTAAATTCAAAACAATTAGGGGCGGCGTTGGAGCTGCATAAAGCAATTTTACTGAAAGCCACTACAATTGGAAGAGAGAAGAGACGTTCCTCCTTTCAGTCAAAGTGGCATTCGAACCTGGGACACAGAAATGAAAAGGCACAAATGTTTGCATCCACTGTGCAGCCAGACTCTCATTTCTACAAACAGTCACCACCTTATGTATTTGAATTGTATTTATAACAGTATTGTATGAGTGTTGATGTCCAGCTATTTTAATACAACCAAACATCATCCTGAGTGTGTTCTACTTGTATTGTTCATTCCTGTTTGCTGCAGCTGTTTGCTGTTTATTTCTTTGTGCAAATGACACCTAACAGAGCTCTCTGCATTCCAAGCACTGTTTATTGTATCCCCTTTAGACCGAGGGTCTGAAGACTGGAATGGGCTTGCCTGCGACAGCTCTAACCTTTACTTCGGATAGAAAGTGTGATTTTAGATAGGTTTACACTTGTGATATCCTTCTTGACAAATTGTGTGTACATTTTCAGAGTCAAGGTTCATTGTTCAATCCTGAAAGGTCTTCTCACCTGTGAGTAGTTCTTCAATCAGAAGCTTAGCCTTTAATGTAAAAGCTGTCCCACATCCATTGTTTTATCACAATTTTTAAAAAATCTTTTGGTAATTAATTTAAAGCCTTTTTTTGCACTTTTCATGAGTCACTTTGGAGTATTTACAAATGTACACAGTCCAGAAAGAGATTCCACTAACAGTGATCAGGTCTAGTTTTTCCTGTAAATAGTCAGAGAAAGTACTTTCACGCTGTGAAAAAGTTAATAGAATTCCTGCAGTTTAAATGCTTAACTGGTTTCTTAATTTCTTGCATAAACTTTTTAATTTTAATTTTCAATATGATTGTGTTCCATTGACCTCAATTTCTATATTAACACAAAAAAAGGTAGAAAGATAAACTGGTGGATTTTCTTCCCAATAAATGTCACAATCATCATTAGTGCTGTAAACACAATATTTGTCTAGGGTAGGAATTCAATGGCTGATGTGATGATTTTAACCAGGTATAATTATCACACCATTCATTGTATTTTTCCCGTTAAGACTTCTCACTTTCAGAAGCTTGGGAGTGTGGAAGCTCTAGAGGTAAGTAAAGAACTGAAATATATAATTTCCACTGGAGTTCTGTAGCTCAGTGGTTAGAGCACTCACCTCGCAAGTGAGAGACCTGAATTCAATTCCCAGTAGGGCGATGTACTGGGCAATTTTCATGCCTCCGTTTACCTAGCAGTAGGTAGTAACCCAGTTGTTAGCTGATTGGCAGATCACTTTTCCGGGGTAATAAGTTATATTGTAACTTAGTTATATTGTTTTTGAAGCTGAGACCACAAATGGTTTTAAAAAGACATGCTCAACAAAGCAGAGTACTGAAGGATTCCTAAGAGCAGGAGAGACAAATTAGATTGATTACGTGCAGAAAGCTATCAGTGCAAATGTGATGGGCTGAATGGCCTATTTAATGACTCTGGTTTAATTGTCCATCAGATAGATGGTACCTCAGATAAAGCAGCACTCCACTTTGAGCTCTAAGTTCCAAAATTTATCTAGAACCTACAAACTCCGACTCAGAGGCCAAAGTGCTAACAACTGTGCTACCCTGACATGTAAACAATGTGAAGAGTACTATTTAACAACAGTAATTTTAGAACCATTGGAGTATAATTTCCATAACAAGAAATCTTGATACTGTAGAATGCTCTCTTGCAAGTGCTCCATTCCAGAAGTAGATCGTGACAGGGCAGAGTCAAAATGCATTTATTTGGGTGTCTGATACTGTACAAGAGAAACCCATCACCATGCTTAAAAATATTCAGACGAAACTGAGAGTTTCACATATGCATGCCACCTAGGATGTACCCTCATTACCTAATCCTGGGCAGTATTGTTATTAACAATAATAATTAATAAAGAATCCTTGCATTTGGTATAGAACCTTATCCCATTGGAAGGATGTCTCAAAGTGCTTCTCTGACAAAATTTGCTCCTTATTTTGTGGGCAAAACACAACAGCACAATTGTGCACGTCAATGTTCCACAAGTAGCTTTGAAACGAGTGCCCAATTTTTTGAGGGGACTTTTTGGCAAGGACATTGGGTGAAACATTCTTCCCCTTTCAAATAGTGCCATGGGATCTTTAACATCCACCTAAACAGGCAGATGGAACCTCGGTTTAACATTTCATCCAAAAGATGGCACCTCTGACACTGGAACACACCCTCAGCGCTGCATTGGAGTTGACGTGGGATGTGAACTCATAACCTTCTGAGGTGAGAGCGCTACCACTGTGTCAAGCTCACATATCAATCAAATCAATCAAAACTTACATTTATATAAGGTGTAGGGTGGCAAGAATCAAAGTTTGGGAACCCCAGCATGTGCATTGGAGTATGGTGTGAGTTTAAACAATTAAAACTTCACTGGTTGCCTTTCTGGGCAATGTTTTAGCAAGTTTCCTGCAGCTTGTCCAGCAAGGACCACCATACCCATGATGGCTTTGGCTTACAAGGTTAAATGGAGCTAAGCAGGTAGAGTCCTTACCCCAGTGACTGTTCTGCTCCTCCACATCCTGTCAAAGAGCCAAGCTGGCTGGTCACTGTGACCACCACAGTGGATTGACTTGATTCCAATATTTCATTGCTGACGCATTGCCTTGGAGCCAGCTGAGCCTCAAGGCGACCCCATATACCATCGCCTTCCTCCAGGGACCTCTCCAGTTACTGGATGGATTCCTCATTTGCAAGACTCAAATTCCTTATTTAAATAACCCCATTAAAGATATTGCAAATTAAACCAAACTGACAAATGTTACACACAGTACTAACAAGTGAAGCAACTATTTTAAGGTAGTGATCTGTCTGTCATTCAAGCAGTTGCAACCTCAAACAATCATGTTGCTTTTACTACTGTAGTTGTTATAGCCGTATCCTTAGGAAACCAGACACGCCCTGTCCTTACTGTCAGTTAAGGTGAAATTCCTTGCAACAGCAACTTTTAACAGCTGTAAAACATGAATTGAAAAAATTGAAGGCTATGACAGAATTAGATAACTTATACCATTAAAAGACGTGGTATCTGTTGGAGAAGTTTTTTTTTATTGAGCAATGTGGGTGCTTTACTTATTCCATACCTATTTCCTATAAATAAATGTTCCAGGTTGGAGCTAATTAACGTACAAACATTGCTTTAAATATAAATCCCAATCTATTCACAGGTGCTTCCAGAAGCGAGGTTTGTCATCTGACATTTATAACTCCAGTGACCAATGCATTCATCAACTGTCCTGAGGCTTTCATTCCTGCCACTTTCCCATTATACTATCCGAGGAGGGAAGGCAAGGAGTTTGGAAGGAGACATTCCCAGATAATCGGCTGACAGCTCTTCCATCAGTCATCAACCCATGGTCACGTCTCTACCGCATTGTTGTAAATGCTGGGACCATGGCATGGATTGCAGCCAACTTATATCTTAAACTCCAGAAATCTACTGCCAGGCTCCTATAGCAAAGTTGTGCTACAAGATTAAGCCAGGGCCTGTCATAGTATGACTGGCAGCATCATCAAAATAAATTAAAATTTCAAGCTGTGACAAAGCTCAAAATAGATAGGACTGCTGCTGATCCAAAAATCTCTTGCAGCATGTCAACACCAGTATCTGGCTCAGAGCTTATGGTGCTGAAAAAAGACCAGAACCTATAGACCCACAAAAGCAATTAGACCCTTTGTCCAACTGTCAGTCTGTGTGCATGAAATGACTGAGTATTTCAATTGTTGATATAAAATCTTCCCCTAATTAGTCCAGTGTGATTCCAAAACATATTGAAAACAGCACCAGATGAGCCTAACTTTGGAGGTCAGCTGTTCCCCAAAAAATTGTTTCTAGTTCCTTGCCAAGTTAGACCATGATTCTTAGAACGAGGGGTGAGCAAATGCCATTCAGATCAGCAGTATTTAATGCCCCGTAAGGAAGTTTAACTGGCAGCACTGCTGACGATGTTAAACAAGAAGACATTTCCAGAAGTGTCTGTCAAACAAGGTATAAAAATAAGCAGAGATGCGTCACATCATTTAATGATTTACTATATGTGATTTTGTCATTAGCGGAAGAAAACACGATTGAATTGTGAATTCGTCTTTCGTTCCTGGTGAACAAGGATATTTTAGTAACTTGTAGACCCACTAGAGTGAATGCAATTATTAAATGGACTGTGCTGATTTTACTGTTTATAATTTTGCAGAATATAGCAAACTTCTAATATTTGAAGGAAGGGAAAAGCAACTTTATAGAACAGTTGTTTTAAGAACATTACAGCTTGACTGATTATGTACAGTAAGAACACCATGGTCTAATGAAATCTACTTTATTCATACTTATTCATTTTTGTAACATAAAAGCAAAACATACTTTTTATAGCTTTTAATACTCTATATATGCTTTATGCAGTATCCCTTCATTGCTAAAAATGTTCAACTAATGTTTTTTTGGTTCCCTCATTCCTTTCTCTTTCCTTTGTATTCCCAGTGGTACTTCTCCTTTTTTGCAATTGAAAAATTACTTTGCTTATTCAGAATAGTATGTAAACCATTAATAGTCTGAAGTTTCAATCTAATCTGAAACAGCATTTTTTTAAAAGTCAAATTTCTGACATTGTTGGAAAACAATGACATTTTTCCAGCTGAAAGTCATCAGCAATATTGATCTTTACAGTAGAAAAAAGACACTTTCAGGGCAAATTCAAGGAAAGCAGTCAGACCAGTGAACTAAATTATGGAGTACTGTATTTTAAAAGTTCCAGAATTTCATTCTCTTTCAGCTCCTTCTCCAGTAAAACACCATACCACCGTCAACAGTGTTACAATTATTGATTACAGCTGTAAAAATGTTTTTAAGTGTTATTCTGGATATTTTCAAGTCTGTACATTTTTAGCAGGATATCTTTATTATTATTACTATATCTTTAAGACATTAAATTATTGAGGAAAAAAAATCTACAAAATTCAACTACAAATTACACTGTAACTATATACACTGCAAATACACTGCAACCATAGTAATCCTGCGAAACACTTTGACATGTCCTCTCGATGTGAAAGGCACTCTATCAAATGTCAAGATTCTTAGTTATTAATTATTAGAAATCCCTTTGTTGTGAATGGAACATTAGCACCAAACAAGAATAAGTCATGGTCATTTTAAATGATTCTGTTCTGTTGGTGTGCTGTTCAACACTGTTGGGCAATGTGTTGCTGAGCTTGTGCTGAATGACTATTAAATGCCACTTCACAGGCAAGATTAACAACATAGAAACTCCAGGGGCAGGCTTATGCTGAGGCGAAACCTACGCATTGAGATTGCGCTTGCAAAACATAACAAGAACATTAAAATAACTTTTAAAAGTTCTGGAACTAGGGAGAAATACTTGATGGAGATGCCACCTCGTAAAAGTAAATGTCAGATAATACTGACAGGCTTATCTTCCAACAATACTCTACGAAAACTTGTTATCAAGCTGATTTGGAAAACAAAATTCTGCTGGTTGTTCATGTCTCCAGATGCTTTCTGGTTAATCAGGACCATTGGCTTCAACCCTGAAACACATCCCTATAACATCCCACAGCTGAACGCCAACAAAACCAAAATAATGTTCTTTGGCTTTCACTAGTGCCTTTGGGTTTTTGGTTATGATTTCATAACTATATCATAACTATAACTATAGTTATGATTTCATAACTAGAGATTTCATCTCTAACTGTGCGCTCTGGCTAGTATGCAACCTTGGTGCTTTGTTTGACCCTAGGTTTTGTTCATTTTACAAACTCTAGACCTGGCTCTTGCCCAAAAATGTCTCCTTGCATTTGTGTAACATAGTTCACTTACATGCCTATCCTACCTTACACCAACAGAAATAAATTAATTGACAGGACTCATAGTTCAAGAAAAGTTGCTTCTGATATGCCCTTCACCAGTTCATGTGTTAGTGACTATCGTCTTGGAGGGGAGTTAAGTGTTATCTCCTTGGAGCTGCACTGACTCCAAAGTCAGTTTGACTTTTGACTCTTGGCAATCCAATGTTGGAATTGTGCTAGCTCTCTGTGGCGGACTCGGGAGTCCGGTTCCTGAGCCAGGCCATTCCACAGTATTCCAGGGCACTGCTGATGACAGCACAGCCAACCTAGCTTATCGGCAGTACCTGAGAAGGCAGTCACAGGGAGCAGGGAGTCATCCCATTCAGCACCTGTTAACCTTGCAAGCCAAAGCCCCTACTGGATATAGTGTTCCTCGTTGGGCAAGCAGCAGAAAAGCTTGCCGGACAACAATATCAATGGCAAATTATGCGGTTTTAGCTGGTTAGACTCCAGCACACACCCTGGGGGCTCCAACCCTTGGCTTTTGCTAATCTGAGTCTAATATTTTCTGTAATTAGTTTAGCAGGATCCACCCCTCCAGGGAGAGACTATAGCGGTGCCATTCCAACGATCTATCTGTGGAATTTACACATCTAGGTGGGATAAGGAGTCCTGTACCTCGGTGGCTAGGGTCGATAAGATGTGAAAAGCGCTATATCAAATGCAAGGATTATTATTATTACTCACCTCGCAAGCAAGAGAACCTGGGTTTGATTCGTGGGAATGCCAAACATTGGGCAAGTTTCCTTATTCCATACACCTTTGTTTACCCAGTAGATGGTAATTAATTGGCAGATTGCTTTTCTGGTGATAATCTCTTAAAAGAATCATAACTTGGTCACTCAATCCATGTCTATTTGCCCACAAAATATATAGTCAACCCATTGTGAAGTGCTTTGCGATGACTACAAGACACAATATGGCTCTATATCAAATGCAAGGATTATTATAAGGATTATATACAGTATTATACAATAATTCTTGCATTTTTGATGTAGCATTTTTCACGTCTTCTAGATGTCTCAAAGAGCTTCACAGAATATACTGTAAAGTGAATTGAAACGCAGCTGCCAATTGTGCACAGCAGAGTCCCACAAACAGCTGTGCACTAAAATGACCAATTTATTATTGAGGGGTTTTGAGGGATTATTATTGGGCATATGGAGTAAGGAAACTTGTCTAAGGTTTCGTCCTTACCTGCCCACAATCAAACCCAGGTCTCTCGCTTGTAAGGTGTGTGCTCTAACTGAGCCACAGGACTCCACAATTGCATGGAAATCTCAGCTTGCTTTGTCTACTCTTAAGCATGGTGGTAGGTTTCTGCATATATTCGACACCCGACCTATATCCTCATGAAGAGCAACTTGAGAAACCCCAAACTGTTGTCCTTAGAAGTGTTAGGAGAAAGGAGAAAGTAATGTGAGACCCTCCAAACGAATGGTAGTAAGGCAGCCCACCAAGTTTCAAGCCCCTGACCTCATAAGAGTTACAATGTATGAGATTCATATTGTCATTCATTCCAAAACTCTAATAATAATAATCCTTGCATTTGATATAGCGCTTTTCAATCTTCTAGATATCTCAAAGCGCTTCACAGAATATACTGTAAAGTGAATTGACTGTATATTTGTGGGTGAAACACGACAGCCAATTGCACACAGCAGTGTCCCACAAACAGCCGTGGATTGAGATGACCAATTTTTTTTTGAGGGCTTATTATCAGGTGGGCGGAATAAGGAAACTTGTTCATGGTTACACCCTGCCTGGAATTGAACCCAGGTCTCACGCTTGTAAGGCAAGTGGTCTAAACACTGACCTACAGGATCTAATACTCTATAGTTTAGCTCACTGAACTCCAACAATATCCCAACGCATATTCCCCAAACATTGGCTCTTACCAATCTGCGCCTCAATTGCTTAGGTAACCAGGATGCTTCCACCTGGGCAAAGAATGCATATCAGACACCGGGAGATTTCTAAACTTATACCTGTGGTTTGGATATTGTTAAATATATTGATGGGTTTCTACCTGTGCCAAAACAAAAATATAATTCTAAAGATGGATTCATGTATGATCTGGAGGCAGTTCAGGCAAACAAGCTTCAAAGTATGTTTAAATGGCCAAGTTCAATATCTACTGCAGATATATACGAGACTGACAACAACAAAGGATTCTAAACCGGTTTTGAGCAATGGTACTATAGCTTCATGGCAACCACAGACCCAGAGGAATTAGAGTATAGTATTCCAGCACATCTATTATAGTGGTGACACCAGTACTAATTGCTGACACAGTAATTAATACCAGCACTGCTAGACCAGCCATGCTTCCTTTTTGCAACTCTGTAACCCTTGCCTCCATTCAAGCATTGTGCTCATGCCCATTTGCAATAGTGCTTCATTCAAAAGGCGTAGCAATCCCAAATGGCAAAATTTACCTAACTACTTAGAAAGAAACCATTTAGGCCTGTTGAACTTGATTTGCTGTGTTTCTACTGGCTTTGAAGGCAATGGAAAACAACATAAAGTTTCAGAGAAGCTGAGGTTTACTTTCTGGGGAAGAAGTTCTGAGATGGTGGGAAGCTAGTTTTGGCTCCAGTTTCAATGCCTGAACTCCGCCTGGACATTGTGCAGCCTGGGGAAAAAACAGCGTCATTTGTAAACGCAGAGTGAAAAAATAAACAGCATCGAATGACTGCTGTAAAGCATTCAATGATGTTAGAAGGTCTCCTCAAGACAAAATTGCTTTAAGAAACCATATACAGTACTATGCAGCTATAGGAGGGACTATATTCATAACTCCTAAGAACACTGGCTACTACGGAGGTGGCTCAGCATAAGAACCATAGAGAAGTTTGAAGGCCTCCACATTTTGATAATTTGTTCCATTTCCTTTTGGAAAAAATACCAGATAACCATTGCAATAAAAGTTTGCTCACTAAACGTAGAAAAAATATCATTTTAATACCTCTGATTGCTGACAGTTGTCAGATCTAGCCCAGTTGGTATCACTCTCACATTTGAGTCAGATAGTTGTGGGTTCAAGCTCAATGTTGGAACTTTAATAAACTTACATAGTCCAGGTAGACACTCAAATGCAGGAAAGGTGTGTGCGCTGATTTGTTGATTTGTTGGAGATTTCATGTCACTCGGATGAGATTTTAAACCAAGATCATGTCTCCCTGTTCAGGTGAATTTTAAAGATCCTGACCAACAATCCACCAGATCAAATTGTTCATTCACTTCATGGCTGTTTGTGGGATATTCCAATGTGCAAATTACCTTATTAACCACAAGTGCACAATTACTCCACTTTATTTTGGTCACTTTTCTATCCCTCCCCCAACTCCTTCCTGGGATCTGTTATTATGAAGCGGTCTGAGACGCCATTCGGCGTGGAGGGCGCTATATAAATCAAAGTTGTTGTTTTTGTTGTTTATAGAAAATCCTGCGAAGTCCTGGATGTGTTTTGCTGACATGATTAGGTGGAAAATCCAAAACATGGATTATTGTTTCTTAACAACTCATAAGGAATTCTGCAGGGTAACCAGTGTGTTTGTAATGTAATGATCAAGTCTTCACCCATGTTAGCTTCCAACACTATATTATCAGTTTGGCTTAGTTGTCAGTGTTCTGGCTAAGAAGATCTGTGGAATCAATTTCATAGCTCAGGCTGCAACTCCAACTCAGTACTATTGTCCAGGGCACCATTCTTCAGATGAGATGTGAAACCAAGATCCCATTTGCCATAAATGTTAACAATCTCAGTTGTCCTGACCAACAAGACTCCAGATGAATTGGTCATTCACCTCAGTGTTGTTGGTGGAACACATTACTGTTGAGTGTTTCAACAAAAATCAATCATTGCACTTGGCAATAATTACTTACAATGAACTTTTTCACATGATAAGGCATCATAATAAAAATTATTATATAGAATAATGCAAATTATTTTATTCAACACTTGGAGCATAATTATAATAATCTTTAGATTTAGTATAATGCTTTTCATATCATGAGGACATCACAACAGCCAATTTACACACAGCAATATCCTAATAAGAGCCATGAAGTGGATGACCAATTTTATTTGGTGGGTTGTTGGCTGGGGCACTGGGAGAAACTCCCTTTACTTTTTGAATAGTGACATGGGATCTTTAATGTCCATCTGAACAGGCAGAAGGAACATCAATTTAACATCTCACGCAAAGGATGACATCTCCAAAAATACAGCATACCTTCAGCACTCCATTGGAGCATCATCTTAAACAGTATAAATTGATAATAATCCCTAACAAAATTAATAAATTGGTCACTTCAATCCGTGATTGTTTGTGTGACAATTGGCTGCCATGTTTTGCCCACAAACATTCAGTCAATTCATTTTTCGGTACATTCCGTGAAGCACTTTGAGACATCTCAAAGATGTAAAAAGGAAGATTTCAAATAATAATAATAATCCTCACATTTATATAGCACTTTCCATATAACTCTTTCCAAATGCAAGAGTTATTATAAGAAGGACTGACATGGGGCTTGAACTCACAACCTTCTGACTCAGAGATGAGTGTGTTACTGATCTCAGCCAGACTGACTTATATACAAGAATCTCACTTTATTATTGTGTTCTAAATAGTCTGCGTTGTGCGGACAGCTATGGAGCTAGCTATTTCTTGAAACAAATTCATCATTTGCCCAGATTTGAAGAATTATTTTTCCCATAGAATAGTGAGTACATGGAACAGAATCCAGCATAAGCAGTTAATACTCTCTTGATTAACTCCTTCAAAAAAAAAGCTGGATAAATATCTGCTTAAGAATGGGATTGACTCTGGACACGGATGATCAAATACTTCATGGAACATGATGTTTCCTGAGCTCCCGGGACTGAGGAAATGTCATCTGTGGAATTCAACAGTCAGGGCTGACTAATGTAAGTTATAATCCTGCAGTTTTGCTAGATTTAGTAGGAGGTCAGAAATAAATTTCACACAGCTTTATCTTCGTAGATGATTTACTTGCAGTTATTCATGTCTTCTAGAGCATTAAGTAGTGTACAACAAGGCAAGATGTACATGTTCTGTGAAGGGAATTTTTTTAATGTGGTAAATGCTAATTTCCAGAAGAAAATAACGAACAGAATACAGAATAGAGGCCATTCATCAATTAAAAAGGTATGCAAAGTTTATGCGACTCTCAATTTTTCGCTTTAAACCCTGACTTGTAAAGGAGATGTATTGATCTGATTTGCTGGGTCAAACCTGTACTTGTCAGAAGTCAAATGTCCAACTAGTGATTATAATCCTTGGGTGGGAAGTAATTGGGGTTTTCTTGGGAGTTCAGCTGGCTCCAAGTTATGTTGGAATCAAGTCAATCCTATGCGGTGGTTTCAGTCATTCAATCCCTGAGCCAGATGGATCTGGACTACTCCAGAGCACTACTGATGATACACCAACCCAGGCTTATCGGCAGGATTTGGAAAAGCAGATTGCCCCTGGGACAGGGATAGTTCCCACTCAGCCCTTGTTAACACTGCAAGCTAACTGTTAACATTGTGGAGTCCTGTAGAACACTTGCCTTACAAGCATGAGACCTGTATTTGAATTCAGGCAGGTCAGGGCAAAACTTTGGACAAGTTCCCTTACTCCACAAACCTAATAATAACCCCTCCCAAACAAACCCACAATAATAATGGTCATTTCAATCCATGACTGTTTGTGGGACACTGTTGTGTGCAATTGGTTGCCACATTTCGCCCACAAATATATAGTCAATTCACTTTACAGTATATTCTGTGATGTGCTTTGAGATGGCTAGAAGATGTGAAAAGCGCTATATCAAATGCAAGGATTATTATTATTATTAAGTCAATAATTATTATCATGCTTATAATCGAATATGGTGCCCCAGGTAGCAAGCCCATGTGGGGCCCATATGGGCATGGATCCAACCCAATTTGTCCCGTATGGGGCCCATATGGGCTTGCTACCTGGGGCCTTTCACATTGGGAGGATGTTTCAAAGAGCTTCAAAAAACTGTTGTCAACCCATTGATGTAAATAGAGTGGGAACTTAATATTGAAACAATTTCATATTTTCTGGAGAATGCTAAGCCTAAGATAAAGGAATATAGGTGTCAACCTGGCTCAGTTGGTTGCACTCTTGTCTCTAGCTCGTGTTTCACCCCTTCCCAAACACTCACCTCTCAGCTTGGGTCACACGCCTCCTGTGCAGCACCTTGGGACGTCCTCCCGATGTGAAGGGCGCTTTATAAATGTAATTTGTTGTTGTTGTTGTAGCTTAGAACAACAACAATAATTTACATTTTTATAGCACCATTAACAGGTAGCATCCTGGAGCACTTGAAGCTTTGGGGCTCAAATCCCACATTAAGGTCTTGTGCGCATTGTCCAGGCTGACTTATTAATGTCAGAGTACTATTCTTTGGTATAGATGTCAAAGCAAGTTTCTATTGGTACTGTGTCTTGGTGCAAGATGGCTCCAGATAAATTGGCCATTGTTGTTATTGCAATTTCCTTATGGTAATTTTGGGAGCATTGTTGTGCAAATTGTCCACCATAGAGTGAAGTGTTTTATATAGATAGGGTGAAATCTTCGGCAAGTTTCTTTATTACACACGGCTAACAATAATCCTTCCAAAAAAAATTATAATTTGGTTACTCAATCCATACTGTTTGTGGGACACTGCTGTGCACAATTGGCTGCCATATTTTGCCGACAAATATACAGTCAATTCTCTTTACAGTATATTCCGTGAAGTGCTTTGAGATGCCGAGAAGGCATCAAGTACAAGGATTATTATTATTACATTATAGAAGTAAGGATTATTGCTAATTCCTGCCTGACAGTAATTTTAACACCAATTCATTGCCATGAGGTGATGGAAGGTGATGGCACCCCAATTATTAAATTATTTGGGTTTGCAGAATCTGCCAGTTTTACAGTGTCCAAACTTCTTGGCGCCTTCCAAAATATATAACAATAACAGCAGGATTCCAATGCCAGAATAAAGCAAAGGTCACCATGCTAATCAAGAAATTTGATTAAGGAAATGTGAGAAATTAATCCTCTAATATTTAACCCATTGATAGCTAAATTAGGAAGTTCACTGCCCAAAGTGACATTGAGCCGTGTGGACTCAAAATAACAACGTTCCAGGTTGAAACTTCAGTCCATACTGAGTTCACTCATATAAGCCTGCACTGACCACTCAGTTACTTCAGTGAGAGAAGTCAGGCATTCAGATGATAAGAATGTCATTTCACTTTAATGCCTTCACAAATACAATATATCAATCTTAACCTCAGCTGTAGACACGAATTAAGTTAGCATATGAATAATATCACATCTTTCATACCAAAAATACCATACAATACCACTGATTCCAAGTCTCTGTTAAAACAATTGGAGAAAGATAGAGGAGCAGACAGTTTTCATGTTTTTGTCTCTGATTATTCGGCTATGGATTGAGTCATGTCTCTAAATTCAGAGGAGAATCGATTTTGCAGATTTCGATGATGGAATTTACTGAGAACTTAGACACTCAACATCCTGTGAAGTGACCTATGGAAGTATAGATTTCTTGTCTTGGCAAATAGCTAGAAGATGAAGCCATGGAACACAATTCAACTCCTGCAACATTGTGGGGTGTTACCTATCAATTAATAATAATAATCATGAGTCAAAAACACTTGATTTTCAACAAGATTGCTTAACAAGGAAAGTATGACACTCCTCCCTGGAGGTTGGCATGACATACTCCTGGTAAAGGTTAGAGTTCTCAATTAGTTTCTCTATTAAAAACTAGTAAAACTAGGATAGATAATAAGGAGCAAATGATTATGTCTCCAGCAGCTTGCTGTTGACATTGAGTGTAAAGTACACTTTATAAATGAGACTGTTTGTCTGTGTCTCTTTATGCCTTTGCAACCTTCAATTGTGTATCTGTCCCCACTCTTTATGTCTTGTTCATCTCCATGTGGATTTGTTCTGTCTGTCTTCCACTCTAGCTTGGTGTCTGTCATTCTGTCTATCTCTTGTTAGTTTTCTCTGTGAGTATTTGCCTCTCTCTGTTGCGAATGATTTGACACCTACTTGCTCTTTCCCATATCTCTCTTCCTTTTTACATTCTCACTTTTTCACACTGAGTGTGTACATCTGTCTTTTCCTATTTTTTTTGTGTGTGACATTCACTCTGCCTTGAAGCTCTCTCTTACCTCTTACTATTGCACTCACTTGCTCTGCTTTCCCACACTTTCACCTCCTGTTTGCAAATCTGTATAAATCATTACTTAGGCCTATTGTTCCCAGTTTCCTGTAGACAGCACTGTAGAAATGATGTCAGGGCAATAGAGATGGTGCAGAGAAGATGCCAGGAATAGGTTTTACTTAAGAGGAGAGACTGGAAGAACTGAGGTTAGAACAGAGAAGATTGAGAGGAGACCTGACCTAAATATTAATTTGACAATGAAATTAACTAATTCTGTTCCACAGTTCTGCATGATTCATTGTATGATAGATGAATTTCCATCATATTCATGCCTACTTTACTGCATAATGGATCTTTTGTTACTTTTTATTTACATATAAGGCCATTAACTCCATCCAGTATTCACTGATTACCCTTCTCACCTGCTCTCTCACCATATCTTATCCCTTCGCTCTCCAGGAATACATTCAGTTTGCTTTTTAAACAATTTACTTCTACATTCTGCTGGATTGCTTTAAAAGCAACTTTTCATATTCACCTGAAAGTGTGGAGGTTTCTTTAAATTACTCAAATTACTTAAATTACGACAGTGGAAATAGTTGATTGTTGAGATGAATGTTTATACAGATTAGTGCACAAAGTCAACATATGGTCTAAAGTTTCACCTAGTCCTAGTCTGCAAGATAAAAAGTTAGGAGGCACAGTAAATCGTGTAGATGGAGCAGAAAGTTACAAAGGGACTTAGACAGATTAAGTAAGAGGGCAAATCTGTAGCAAATATAAATCAATGTGGGGAAGTGTGAGATTCATCCAACATGGATCCAAAAATAACAAAACAGAATATTTTCTGAATGGTGAGAAACTAAGAACTGCAGAAGAGCAAAGGGATTTGGGTTTCCACATACACAAATCACTAAAACCCAGCTCAAAGATACAAACAATTATTTAAAAAAAAGCTAATGGCATGTTGGCCTTTGTCTCAAGAGGGCTGGAATATGAAGGAGAGGAAATGATACTTGAACTGTACAGAGCCTTGGTCAAACCCTAACTGGAGTACTGTGTTCAGTTTTGGGCACCGCACCTCAGGAAGGATATATTGGCTCTGGAGGGGATGCAACGCAGATTCAACAGAACAATACCGAGGCTTAAAGAGTTAAATTATGAAGACAAGTTACATAAACTTGGTCTCTCTTCCCTTTGAGTTTAAAAGTTAAAAGGGTGATGGGTGATCTAATTGAGGTTAATAAAATAATAAAGAGATTCAATAGGGTACATACAGAAACCTATTTCCTCTGGAAGGGGAATTCAGAGCAAGGTGGGGGTAACTTTAAAAACAGAGCTAAGCCATTTAGAAGTGAAATTAGGAGACAGTATTTCGCCCAAAGCATAGTAGAAATCCGGAACTCTCTCCACCAAAAGGCTGTGGATGCTGGATCTGTTCACATTTTGAAAACTGGGGTTAATACAGTATTTCTAAGGTAAGATGGATTGTTGTATATTTAGGATGCAACAAGACAGTAGAACAGGAGAACGTAGGTTTAGATTTATAAGGGCAATTTCAGCATAGGTATCAGGAAGTTTTTCAGAAAATAATCAATAACTGGAACAGATTGGTAAGGAAGTTGGTGGAGGTGAGTTATTTAAAGAGCAGCCTAATGTTGTTATAAATGGCAGTTGGGTGATTTGCTGGAAGGATGAGAGCAGGTGTGCTGAAATGCCCTTTTCATCCAAACCAAATCTTGTGATCTTGTGAAATCAGGACTATTGGGAGAAGATTGTAGATAACCAATGTAATAATCATTGATATTGTGCAATTTCCCTTGGGCTCATTTGGGATGTGTCCACAGATTTGAAGGACAATGGTGAATCTGCATGTGTATTACCCTTGTTTTACCCATGGAAATTCAGTAACCAGACCATCAAATTGGAGCAAAGTAATTCATATGTTAAAATCATCATGATTAGTTTTCAATATTGACTCTTGTAATCTAGTTTTTTTAAAACAATTTTTAAAATGTTTTATTGTTGCAGTGATGACATTGTTTTTGGCCAGTCCATTAATAGTTCTGCCAGACGAGGTACTGGTTAAAATCAATTTAGCACAGCTGAGATTCATAAACTCTATTTACTTTTTTTTTTATCACTGTACTGCTTTAGAAGTAAGTCTTTCTCCTATTCTCCGGAGGAGAGCTGAACTGTTAAAACATGACCACCCTGTAGAAAGCTGAAAAAAAGTTCTGAAACTATTTCCAGAAGGCTTGTGTTACAAGAATATGCAGGTTTTTTTAATTAAATAAATATGTATGTTTCCTTGCAGTATGCAGTTATACAAAAACCTTTTCTAGTTGCATTAATTGAAATGTAGAAAAGAGAGAAGCCTTGGCAATCGGTTCAGAACCATCAAGCAATGAGCAACGTGCTGTGTCAGCCTGTCTCAGTCGGTAGCACTCTTGCCTCTGAATCAGTAGGTTATGGGTTCAAGCTCCACATTTAGCTTGAACTCACACAGTCTAAGCTATCAATCTAATACAGTACTGGGTATGTTGCATTGCATTTTCAGAGGTGCCATCCTTCAGACGTTTAAGACCAAGGCTAAACTTGCTTGTTTCGGTGGATGTTAAAGATCCCATGGCACTATTCACAAAGAGAAGGGAATTTCTCCTGGTGTCCTGACCAACAATCCCTCAAGTAAAATTGTTTATTCATTTTATAGCTGTTTGTAGGACATTGCTGTTTACAAATTGCCTGCTGCGTTCACTCACAAACACACAGTCATTCCACTTCACAGTAAATAAGAACATAAGAATATAAGAATTTGGAGCAGAAGTAGGCCATTTGGCTCTCGAGCTTGACTGCCATTTGATAAGATCATGGCTGATCTTCTGACCTAACTCTGATTATCTGCCCTATCCCCATATCCCCTAATCCCTCTATTTTAAAAAAATCTATCAGTATCAGCCTTGAAAATGTTCAAGGACTGAGCATCTACAGCCTTCTACTTAATGCAGGAAGATTCACTAACAATGGCATCAAATTGGAATAATCTTTGGACATCTGTTAATGCACCACTAGAGCTGGTTGCTGGGAGCTGAGTGCGAACATACTGAGGTCAATGGCCTCTAGTTCTGCCTAACCTGTGTGGGTGAAATGTTCAGCCTTTCAATGACAGTTGGGAGTGTGGGGAAAGTGCATCTATGTGTATTCCTGGTTCTGACACATTTAATGTTGGGTGGGTGACTATTTAAGTAACTTGAACAGCAGAAATCTGTTTTAGTTCAGTTTAGAAATTGTTGCCATTATTTTTGGAAATAAAATACTGTGTATATTTAATCAAATGTCTCAAGAAGAGACACTGGTAGCTAAGACAATACTGTGTGATGCCACAATAAGTTCTCTCTTGCTATCAAAGCTGCACAGTCAGAATTTGTTTTGGGGAGCAACAAGATCTTCTTGTATAAAACAGTGTGTAGATTACGGGGTTACCAACTAGTTATTGGATCAATTTTACATTTAAGTAATCACAAGAATTTCTACAATGTGATGAGTTATATGTTAAGCAGAGTGATGAGTAAAACCATGTTCTTTATTAATAGTTTAGAATAGGAAGCGGCCAGGATATTGATGGCAATAATTACTTGAGTGATAGTGATAGCTAAAGTAATGCCGAGTTACCTGGAGTTTACTGTATTATTTGTTACTTTAACTCCCTTTTCCCTTTTTTCCTCACCATTATGCTCTATTCTTTTCTTTTCTTTTTTTTCTATCAAACGTCTTAATTTCTGAACACTTTTACTTTCCGGTCTATGTCTGCCTCCAAGATGAAACAATTGTTGTTGAATTGTGGTTGAAACAATCCTCTGGTTCAAAAGGGGGCTGTTTGTATAATAATAATCCTTGCATTTGAGCTATCTCAAAACACCTCACATGATTTTACTGTGAAGTATATATTTGAGGGCAAAAGCAGCAGCCAATTTGTCATTTCACTTTATAATAAATCCTGTGAAACGTTTTGAGATGCCTCAACAGCACGATAAGGTGCTATATCAACTGCAAAGCTTTTTCTTATTGTAAGTTAGTTGATTTTAACTGTAGTGGTGTTGAGTATTGCTATTAGCATGGCTGATTATTGCTCGGTGCCTGTGACAACGGAGCAGAAAAAATCAGCCAAATATTCTGCTGCTTATCACTGCGCACTTTTACTATTGGCAGTAACAAACCAACCAGTCAGTACTTGGATGTCAGATAAGGACTGAATTGGACTCAGTTGTGATGCCTCTTCCTCCACTTCCAATAATCAGGTTGCCTGTCAATACTTATGTCTGGACAAACATGTAAAGAATGGTCACTTGAGTTAGGTCCCAGAAAGATACTCAAGGAACTGTTCCCCTGTGGGAATCGATGTTCTAAAGAAAATAGTAATAGGGAACATATACAGTTTGGATTGCGGTTAAAGATAAAGAAGGAAAGCCAATTCTTGTAAATTCTTAACATTTCTTGGGCAAGAGGTGAATGCAGACCACACATGACAAATTTGCCATATTATTGACTATATGAGGACCTTGATTAATAGTAACTGGGGGTGGGTGGGGGGGGGTGACAATTCCTGAGGTTTGGAACGGACAGAATAACTCTATTTAAAGGGTTGGGAGCGATATGTGAAAATAAAAGATCATTTTGTTCAACATCTGTTGCAGGGAAAAAAATCTTTAAAATGATTTTCAGTTATCTGGGGGAAAGCCTGGAAAATCACAGCTAGATTAAAAGCAGTCTGGAAGAGGGAGGCTATGTTCAAATAACTTGCTTTTTTAAAGATATCATTGCCATGGGGGACAAGGAGCAGACAGTGGATGATATACAGTATTTCAAAAATTTCACAATCCAGACTAATGGGTAAGATAAATAATTATTATTACATTTTCATTCTATTTAGGATTTGTGTTTCTGATTGGTCATCTCCCCAGCTAATCCCGTAAATGGAACTATCTTGTCCACTATGATCTGATGCATTGTTGTGTGTCTGTGCTCTGAGTACAAATTAGGTTTATGTTTCAGGTAAAGCATACACCTGTGTTTTACTGGAAGTGTGTATACTTCTTACGATCTGCTTTCTTTTTTTGAAGGTGGATATCACACCACAAACTAATATATTGCAGAGTAAAGTAGATCTAATAGAAATTTTAGGATGAGGTCTTTATACAGAGGAGATCATTGGCGGGAGCTGAGGTTAAAGCAACAGCATTAGGGTACAGTATTTAAAAGAAAGCTTGATGCATACATGAGGGAGAAGAGAATATAGGGGTGTAGGAGAGTGGAAATGGAAGGGTGAGGGCTTGTGCACATTATAATTGTGCACATTAATTTTACAGTATATTCTGTGAAACTCTTTCAAATGTCTCGAAGATGTGATAAACTGCTATATCAAATGCAAGAACTATTATTATAAACATCGGCATGCAGAAGGCTAAATGGTCTTTTCCGCACTAAATCTACATAGATATTAGTTTTATTTACAGCCAATTCTATATTTGAACAAAATTTACAAACAGTTAAACAAAAACACTTCACTCCCAAAGCAACTACCAAAGATTTTAGAAATTCATAGTCTGACTAACATTAAGTGTCTCCTCTTTTCAATGATAGTTTAATAATAATCCTTACTTTTTTCATGCTTTTCATATTGGGAGAACATCCCAAGCAATTCACAGGATATATTGTGTGTTTTTTTTAGATCAGTGGTGGCCAACAAAATAAATTTACTTGATTGAATTTTTTTTTATCAATGCCATAAATCAAGAAATATTCAATCATTGTTGGCCCCTCTTTCCCTCATTTATAAAATACAAAAATTATCAAATGCAAAGATTAGTATTATTAACATGCTACTCTTCGTGATGTCATCTGCAGACACAGAGTCGACTTCCACGTGTAGATGATTGTCACCCAAATCTACTTCTTCTCTTCTAGTTGAAACTCCACGTCTGCTGATGTTCTGTCAGCTTATCTGGCAGACATCAGGGCCTGGATCAGCGCCAACATTCTGCAACTAAATGTTAATAAGATGGAAGCCATACTGCTTGGCTCCAGTCAATGTATTTTCACTTGTGAGTCAACCTCCTCAACCTCCAGGACCTATCCGTCAGACTTACTGAAACTATACGTAACCTAGGAGTCCTTCCTACCCCACCCACATCGAATGCCTGATCAGGAGCACTTTCCTCAACCTCCGTCATATTGCCTGCCTCACATAGTTGACGTCTCAAAGTGCTTCACAGAATATACTGTAAAGTGAATTGACTATATATTGTGTGGGTGAAATGGAACAGTCTATTGCGCACAGTAGTATCCCACAAACATTTGTGGGTTGAGTGATGAAATTATTATTTTTTAGAATTCATCAGACACAGAAAAGTGATCCGCCAATCTATAAACAACCAGGTTCCTACTTACGTAACTAAACAGCGAGTGCTCTAACCACTAAATTACAGGACTCCACCAATCCAGAATCACTTTACAGAATTCACCAGATCCACCTAATTCCAAACTCCATGACCTGCACCAAACTCTGTACTCTTTTTTCACAAATTGCTTTGTAACAAGACGATCCAGTTTCCATGCAGTTCTTACCTGCCTGTGTTTCATTGTGTCACAAATCTTTGTAGCACTATGGCATGGCGCAATAATAATGCGTCCAAAAAAACCCACAATAATAAAATTGGACATTTCAATCCACGACTGTTTGTGGGACACTGCTGTGCGCAATTGGCTGCCTCGTTTCACCCACAAATATACAGTTTACAATATATTCTGTGAAGCGCTTTGAGATGTTGATAAGATGTGAAAAGTGCTGTATCAAATACAAGGATTATTATTATTATTTGTGCAAAATTTTAAAAAGTTTTAAAATTGTCAAATCACAGAATGGATTGATTTCAAGATCCTTACACTTATTTACAAATCACTTCATATCCTGGTCCATTTCCATCTTTCCAATTGTATATTCGTGGTCAGAGCACTTCCTCGCAAGAAAGAGGACCTGGGCTTGATTCCCAGCAGGGTGAAATGTTGGGTACTTACTCCACACGCCTCTGTTTACCTAGCATTAACTAGGAACCTGGTTATTTGTCTATTGGCAGATAGCTTTTCGGGGGGTAATAATCCCTTCCAAAAATATATATAATAATAATTTGGTCACTCAATCCACGGCTGTTCATTGGACACTGTTGCGTGCAATTGGTTACCGAAGATCGCCGATGAAATACAATCAATTTACTTTGCAGTATATTCTGTTAAGCACGTTGAGACATCTCAAAGAAGTGATAAGGCACTGTATCAAATGCAAGAATTATTATTTTAACCTATTTACACCCACTTCATCTCCCGCCAACTCTGCTCAACCGGCTCCTGCCTCCTGCATGTCCCTCGTCCTGTCCAATCTACTATCAGCAGCTGTACCTTCAGTCACTACTCCCCCAAATTATGGAACTCTCTCCCTCAATCCCTTCATCTTACCTTCTCCTTTCCCGTCTTCAGATCGAAAGTGTGATGATCATGGGATAGAGAGCGAAGTTCTGAGCTTGATAGAAAACTGGTTTAGAAATAGCAAACAGAAGGTAGCATTAATGGAAGCTTTTCAAGTTGGAAATAAGTTCTGAATTGGATACCCCAGGAGTCTGTCTTGGGAACCCTTACTATTTTTAATATATATTTTAAAAGTCTATTTTTATATTTATAAATGTCATGACTAAGGGCATTCAAAAAACATGTTGAAAGTTTGCAGCTGACAGTAAATTTAGAAGCAGAGTAAATACTAAGTAACTATGCAGTCAGATTCAGAAGGATTCAGATCCTTTGGGAACCTGGGCTAGTTAATGCCAAAAACATTTAAATTTACAAGATGCAGTGAATAAGGGAGCAAGGAATCACAAGGGGATGAAATGCGCATGATGCGACAGTTATTTAGTGCATTGAACAAAAAATATATCGGAGATATTGTGAAAATAATTGAAACCAGCAGCCTTATGCATGTCTGCAGTGAAACAAAAGAAATAAGTTACTGGACTACAGAGTGATCTTGGTAAATATACATTAAGGTCTCTCTTGTCATCATCTCCCACTACATGATAAATACAGTAGTTGGAAAAATATTGCAGTTGCATAAATGTATCTTAAACAACTTTCCTGTAAAAAAAATCTTTATTAAAGTCTCCAATCAACACGTTCATGATACAATGGCTCACAGTTACATTCTAAATTTCTTCTGAATTATGCAGAATTCAGCTGCCTGTCTTCAGGTCCACATCATTCATATGTAGACGTGGGGGGCACTCGATAGTCTGAAGGTTCGATAGTCCGAAGGTTCGATAGTCTGAACACACAAATTTCCTATCCCCGGGGTGGTTATCGTGGTTACCGCTTGATAATCCAAAAATAAGGTTTGTTAATCTGAACATTTGGTGCGATAGTCTGAAGGTCCATTAGTCCAAATGTTAGGGTTAGGGTTACGGTTAGGGTTAGGGGAAGCTTCGGACTAACGAACCTTCGGACTAACGAACCTTCGGACTATCGAACTGTAACCATAGAGGTAATAGTTTGTATATTAATGTTTTTGTCTCCATAGATGAGTTTCATCCACAAATATACAATCAATTCACTTTACAGTATAATCTGTGAAGTGCTTTGAGACGTGGATAAGATGTGAAAAGCGCTACATCAAATGCAAGGATTCTTATTCTTATCTTCGGCCAGCCCTACTCCATTCATTGCAAAGGCCTTTACCATTTACAGGAAGGGGGATTTATGGGTAAGGAGTCATCTGCAGCCACTTCGGAAAGGAGACTCCACTACCTGCAGTCCATGGAATACCTATCACCTTTGACTGGAAATTTCAAAGGAAGTGATTCAATATTTGTGCACTGGTAGACAAAGGGGATTTGCTGAGTACAGATCTATCCTGTGTGGTAATACGGAGATATTGTACTGAAGTTTCACTGGCATTTCTGTAAGGATTCTGCAATTAATGTTTTAGATATTTTCTGAAAGCTTAATTGTGAAAGACATTTTAATTAAGCTGTATATACATTTAGAATGTAACCTACCCATAATCCTTTAATAATGACTAGTTTAGCCGGGGTTAAAAGTAGCTTTGCTGGACTGGTTGAGGTCATCTACTGATTACATTCCATATTTTCCTGGGAAGATGTTCACTGCTCTGAGATAATGAGCAATTGGGTCATTGAGCACAGATGTATGAACAATCGACCACAGAAAGAACAGGCTACAGCCTCAGACACCTGCCGATCTCAAGGCTGAAAAATAAGCAGTTTGCTGTGGAAGGCTACGCAAAAGTTGTCTAAATCTCTCTTCACAAAGCAGCTTGAGGAGGGTGAGGGTTCACTTCATTTTCTCTAGAGTAAAAAAATTACAGACAAAGAAACCATCTTGTAAAAAATTAAGTAGGTGAAAGGTCATCTACCAACCGGATAGAGAGACATCGATCCGGGATGAATCAGAAGAGACAGGGAGTTGGAACTTGGAGTCGCGAATCATATTCCAGCTTCTAATTAAGGAAATTCAAGACTAACAACAACAAAATTACATTTATAGAGCGCCTTTCACATCGGGAGGACATCCCAAGGTGCTGAACAGTTAGGTCGGGATCCGAGCAGGGGGGGAAGGGTTGAGGTAGGGGCAGGGAGAAGGAGAGTAGGAAAGGGGGGAAGAGTTAGGAAGGCAGCAGAAGACTAAGAGTTAGATGAATGTCAACAATGTTATCGACACTCTCAAATTAAGCAACAGAACCGCAGTACCTGGATATCTTTTTGCTGATCGAACGGGCAGCTATTCAGCAGTACCTGGATACCTTTTGGTAGACATTATATTGGCCATTAAATTGGACATTACTTCTCCATCTCTTCTGCAACATTTGGTGTGGCCAACCTTAAACATTGTGAACTGTACATGAATACATAAGCATTATTCTGTTATTCTTTTAACTACCTGTAACCATTACTAATTTGAATTAATAAAACTTGATGAATTGTACTAGCTTAATGTCAGTCTTTACTTCACCGCAGGGTCAAATTGGACACATCTTACACTTATCTTTCATGAATATGTTCAGAGAAAATAGTGTTGTATTACATATTGCACAGAAAACACAGTGTTGTACTACATATTGTGCAGTTGGTATAATAATCTCACACTACCGTGCAGAAACTGAGGTTCATCATACATTATCTTTCTTCCTAATAAGAATTGCATTGATCTATGATATTGTCTCTTCTGACTGCAGTAACAAGGCAATCAGTGTGCATGCAGCACAATGCTTACCTGGTGTCATGTGTGAAACATATTTTGAATAACCTTCTTGAGCCAAGCGTAATTTGCATTGTGATGCATTCACAGACTGCCCTATAATCTTCTGAATTCTGTTGATGCAATATACAGTGCTGTATTGGAATCATTGTCAGTTCTTGATTTTGCTTGTTTAAATGTGTGGCAATAATGCAAGAGGAATCTTGTACAATTGCTGCTTTTCTTCAACTGAAAACATATTCCAAACCATGAAAGGCTCCATCAGTGTGTAGTGATCATTTTTATCTAGTCTAATCTTGCAGAAAATATCGAACAGTGAATACAAGAATTCTGTACTTATCTACGCTAACTAAAATTTTAAGACTAAATAATGAACCTTCTAAACTTTGCTTTTGTATTTCCTAATGTGATATACACTATATACATATAGTATATTTTAAATCAGGATAACATCTCAGAGTGCTTCATTCAATTTATTGATTCAATTGATTCAATTTGAGATCCGGGTCCTCACATTCAAAATCCTCCATGGCCTCGCCCCACCCTACCTCTGTGACCTCCTAACCCCTACTAATCTGCCCGTCCCCTCCGCTCAGCAGGCTCTGGCCTGCTCCATGTCCTCTGATCCACTCACCCCATCATTGGCAGGCGAGCCTTCAGCCACACTACCCCTAACCTATCCCGCAGTCCCTCTGCCTCGACCCACTCCATAGCTCCTTCAATTCCCTGCTCTTCAACGGAATTGACCCTGCTCTTCAACAGACCCATCAGTCACCCCAAATCCCCCCCTTTCTCTCCACCATCCCCGACCCCAGCTCAGGTCTCAAACAATGACTGTCCAGCGCCTTGGGACATCCTCCTGACGGGAAAGGGGCTTTGCAAATGTAATTTTATTGTTGTTGTTATCACATAGTGACTGTATTTGTAGGTGAATGCAGCAGCCTATTATAAATTGCAATTTTTCATTAAAGTAAATAACCAATTCTAACTGCGGGATTGTTGGCCAGGACACTGAGAGAAATTCAATTCCCTTTATGAATAGTGCCGTGGGATCTTTAATATCCAGCTGAATAGGCAAGCTGGACCTAAATTAACATTTCATTTGAAGAATGGCACTGGTGACAATACATCACTCCATATACCGGGTATGAGTGGATCGAGTGTCTGATGAAACTCTGGCCTTGTTGTCAAAACCAAACTTAGTTTGCTCCATTTGAAATGAATTGTCAAGCATTTTACCTCTACAAACAACAAACAAACAAAATCACATTTGTATATGTTTCACATTGGGTGAACATCCCAAAGTTTCAAATATGGAGTGAAGGCACTCCCGTGCGTACGGGGGCTACAAGTTCAGGCCCAGGAAGGAAATTCTGCTTCTCAAATGTACTAATGTTAATACTTCTGCATTTTGTTGATGTTATTCAAAAACATGCTTTTCTGTTTCCCAAAGAGAAACATGTTAGCTCTAGATTGGCAGCTTTACTTTATTATTATATTTTTATTTATTATTTACTTCAAAATGTCACTTTGCATTTATAGTAAATGGATGCTGCCAATGGCAGACCTGCCTTGAATAGCTGCTGACTACCATACCTCATTAAGGCCCTTCAGTCTGCCTTCAAAATAACACCAATGAAGACCACAAATCAAATGAGTTGAACAATCTCTAGGGGCAGGAATTCTTCCCACTCTGGTCACGCTAACCTTACCATTGGCAAACTGTATGATTTTAGCTGGTTAAATTCCAGCCATCTGTACACACACTCTGGGGTCCCCAAGCCATGGCTCTCTGGAATTAGATAAGCAGGATGCATCCCTCAGAGGAGAGAGTGTTCATTCCATTCCCAACATGGGAATTTCCGCTTGAAGATGGCTGGCATTCATGGAACGTTTAGTTTGGTTTGGGTACTCTTTAAGCATGCTGATGGGTTTCTACATGTATCAGACATCCGCTGATCAAAAAGTCAAATAGTCCAGGCTGCCATGATTTCCCAGCCATATGCAGATTGATTCAGCTCTTTGTCTGTCTGGATAGAACAGTAATTTTTTGTATCTCTGGTCTTTGGGAGCCTCCTTAAGCTGGGTTGGAAGGGCGGGGGAGAGAGAAGTTGAAACAAAAGACTGAAACAAAATTTGCAATTCAGAAATAATTGCCCTTGTCCAAGTTTATGCACAAGTTATTTTGGTATTGCTCAACACACAGTGTAAACATAGTAGAAATCACAGATACTTGGTAGAAGTAGGGTAATGAAGAGCGAATGCCATTTCAGCTAGGCATGCAACACTGTGGCAACTAAATACAGCATCCCACTGGGGTGGTAGAAGCGATTTTCTGAAGCTGAAGTTACAGCACTGGTGAAGGAGACAGGGCAGCGAGGGGATGTTTCCTGTTAACCTGTCCTGATGCTCTATTGGATGCGGGAGGGCTTAATGCCAGCAATTGGGCTGCAAAAAGACAGAAAATGGTCTGTGGCCTCCCTGACATCGTTCAACAAGTCCAAATCCCAAACTCCTGCCTTATAAACTGTTAAGACAGATTGTTCCAAAGAAGTGATCTGACTGGCTGAGACAGCAGGCATTAATGCAAGGCTAAACCACCCCCCCCCCCCCCCCCTATTGTTAGAATGAGCTTAACAGATCAAAGCAGTACCACACAAGTTCTTAAATCACCACTATTGACTTACACTTGCTTTTGTTCTATCTACCGACAGTTGTAATGAATTCTCCCACCGGTGTTATGCTAAAATAGCCGACCTTTTGCTGATTAAAGCATTCGGCTGCCCCCAGTCCTTTAATCAGCTCTGTGTCCCCTATTCCACATAATGCACACTGGAACATTCATTGTAACCATATGAATTCAATCAATGACACTTTCAAACCTTCAAAAAAGAACTTGCCCTGATTTCTCATTTAGAGGTTTGAAAACGACTCTGAATACTGAAAATTTGAAATGAAAATAGTACAGACAGGGAGTTGGCAAACATTTTAAACAGGAAGTCACAACCATAATGAAATGTTAAGGACTTTAGCACTGAAAAGGTTAAAGCAAACCAAACCTACTGTGAGCCATTACATTGCCTAATAAATTGCAAAGCTTTGCATAATGTTACAGTTGACATGAGGAGTCTCAGTGGCTTTCTAATTGCTGTGCCAGGCTACCAGGGGAGGAACAAAGGAAAAATTTAGCACATCGTAAATTCTCCTGCAGTCCTGCTGAGTTAGTTAAGTTGCCTGTGTTCAAATTACACTTTTATTTCTATCATCTTGCAGATATTTCTACTTCAGTCATGGAGGTGGGCCAATTATTTGTTTAAACTCTTTGCAAAAGTATAGGATTTTAACCCTGGTAAGATTCAAGATGGTACATTCAGATTAATTTACAAATACTGTATTATGAAATTCAAAGAATAAAATTCAGAATAATCTGAGATTTATATTCTTTTCCTGAAGATGCTATAAAATGCTGGAGTATAATGGATGACAGAGATCTTTCTAGGGTAACTCTCCAAAATTGCCATTTCTTCAGTGTCAGCCAAGTGTTTATGGACTCTTCATCCATGGCAGCATTACAGGTAATCTTGATTTTACCCTCACCAAAGAGAGACACTTCAAAGACATGATAATAATAATCCTTGCATTTGCACATCTTCCCGATGTCTCAAAGCGCTTCACAGAATATACTGTAAAGTAAATTGATTGTATACTTGTGGGCAAAACGCGGTAGGCAATTGCGCACAGCAGTGTCCCATAAACAGTCATGGATTAAGTTACCAAATTATTTTTTTCTTCTTCAGGTCTTATTATCAGGCATGTGGAAATTTGTCCAAGGTTTTGCCTTGCCGGGAATTGAACCCAGGTCTCTTGCTTGCAAAGTGAATGCTCTAACCACTGACCTACAGGACTCCACAATAAGGACTCCTATAGGACTCCAAAATCCAATTTTGTTAGTATGATTGATCTTTAATGACCGTTGAGTATAGCAACACGATGTGGGTTAGAAGTTGGTTCCTGCCATCCCTCTTCGCACACACAATCCTCTCCTGCTGTAACCATTAACCAACTTGAGGCCAGCAATGCAGCCAGCCTGGGCAAGGATTAGTTATTATAATAATAGTTATTATCCTTCTCAGCCCAGTCCCACTACTAAGAGAGATGGTATTATTATCATCTCCTTAAGACGCTACAGATCCCTTGAACCTATCTGCCCTGCCTTTCTGGTACCCAATACAATATCATACTGTATATCTGGCACCGTTGTGATACAACAGTCTATACCCTCTAGCAATATTGCATTATTGATGAAGGATTTATAAAATCTGGACTGCTCATTTTTTTGATCATATTATAAATGTTGTGCCCATGCAAAACATTTAGCTAATTATTTTGTACCTCCTTAAGACAATGTTTGACAGTTTAGTTCTTGTCAACATCCGCCTACTGTTCTCCAGAATTAGATAAGCAGGATGTATCCCTCCAGGGAGAGTGTTTCCAGATACAGGGACATTTCTATAGGTAGGTCCATACAAAGATGGAACACTCAGTCGGTTTTGAATACTCTTATGCGTGGCGATGGGTTTCCGCATGTGTCAGACACCTGGCTGTTAAAAAAAACACAATTTGATTATCAGATCACATATATCATATTTTACAGTTCTGAATATGCTGCTTGTGCAGTTCATTGTTGGAGGTGCTGTCCTTCAGATGAAATGTTAAACTGATATCCTATCTGTATGGCCCCCATCTCTAACCTCCCATTCCTCTCTAAAGTCCTGGAGAGTTGTTGCATCCCACCTTTGCTCCTTTCTCTCTCGTCATTCCCTCTTTGAACCTCTATAATCTGGTTTCCGTGCTGCTCATGTGATCAGGGCTCTCTCTACCTTCTTGTCCTCCTTGACCTCTCTGCTGCCTTCAACACTGTCGACTACTCCATCCTTCTAGACCGTCTCTCCTCCCAGCTCAATCTTCTTGGACCTGCCCTAGTCTAGTTCGCCTCTTACCTTTCTCGCTGTCTCCACTTTGTCCCCGCAATTGTCTTCTCTTCGAGCCCCCGCATTGTCACCTGTGGCATCCCCCAGGACTCTGTCCTTGGTCCCCTACTTTTCAATAAATAAATAGGTAGCAAAATTTACAGAAACTCATTTGAATTATTTAATATCAATTAAAGCAGTAATATGGTACCACCTCCATCAGCCTAAAAATCGGAATGATTTGCAGAAATATACAACTGTGATTTTTAAAAATGAATAAACACTGGTAAAATGAAGATTTGTTATTAATGCCGAAAATGCACAATTTTACTAAGTTGGAACTAGTTCATATATTCTTATATTCTAAATAATACCACCAGAGCACAAACAATGATTGACCAGATGCAGTTCCCAAAGGAGAGCAAGCAGCAGCCCAGCTACAATCATCTGAATACCTCCTTTTACACTCTAAACTTTCTACAATTCTATGGTTTCTATACTCAAAACAAAATATTCTGTTAAAAGGCCTAATGGTTCATATTACAGCTAAACCTTTTTAACACATTCTTTCTTCAGTTATGAGTTTATGATGTGCGAAAAGCTATTATCAGCTCATCGGGAAACCTTTCACTTTTAGTTTAAGAGTTGTGCAGGGCAAACTCTATTTGCTTCAGGACTCACTCGCATGCTTGTTCTGCTGCTTTTAACATCACCACAATATATTATTGCTCCTGTAACATAGGCTCAGAGGTCCAGGTGCTCACAATTCTGCTTTGCTTTTCATTTGGCCTACACATTTCCTTTCTATACATGGATGGTGTCAGAGGATAGGCAGAGTGGAAGGCCAGAGAATGCACACTCCATTTCCAGAAACAGGGAAATTTCCACCCTTGTCTGGCATAAATATGTGGAAATCTCATTCTGGTTTAGAATCATTGAAGCATGCTCATGTTTTCTGCATGTGTCAGACACCCGGCTGAGCAAAAAAATAGTGTTGTGATGACATCGTACACTCCATGTTGTTCTAATCAACCAATATTTAAACATAATTTTAAAAATCCTTGCACTTGATATGTCACCCTACCCAAATTCACAACATAAATGTCTCCTCATCCATATCCACTATACTGCTCTGTACTTAGGAAAAATGGTGGCGAGGATAGGCAGGAAAAAGAGACACTCTTGCCCTAGATACGCAATGAAATATCCTTCTCCTAAAGCCATCATGAGGGATTAGTTGATCTGCTATATGCAGGTTGGAATATGTGTTTCATTCAGTATATAGTTGTTTTATCTCAAACTTTCTTCACACAATCCTTAGGAGTAGCTTTCCAGTCAGGATAATTACTGACTGGAACAGGCTGGCAGGAAGGGTAGTTGAGGGCAGAACACTGGATTTATTTAAAAAGCAACTTGATGCTGTGATGGTAACATGTTTGTGTAGTATTCTGGAAGGATGAGATAAGGGCTTCTTCATCCAAACTAATCTTGTGAACTAATCTTCTGTACTGTTGAGACATCTCAAAGCACTTGATAGGATATGCTTTAAAGTGGATTGCCAGTGAATTTTGTGGGCGAAATGTGGCAGCTGGTTGCGCACAGCAATGTCCCACAAACAGCCATGATGTGAGTATTCTGTTGCGGGATTATTGGCCAGGATACTAGGAAAAACTCCCTTCTCTTTTTGAATAGTATTACGGGATCTTTTACATCCATCTGAACAGGCATACTGGATCTTGGTTTAAAGTCTTATGTCTATTTAAAGAGAGCCTGTGCAGCGCTCAAACTCCTGCATTGCATATTTGACCAATTAGCATAAATCTGCTCAAACTCACAACCCATTCAATGTAAAACTAGCCTCATTGCTTATCCATGTAAAATAACTGATGAGTGATCAGTGGTCTTTGTATCACTACCGCTCCCCACCCCCCCCATGGCTCCCGCCCCCAGCTTGTTTGCCCATCTAACATGGGAAAGTGCTTTGAGACACCCTCTGAGGTGAAAGGTGCTATATGAATATGAATTGGATTGGCTGCCAGGTCATGGCAGAATAAAGGCACATATAACGAGGATAAGAAACATTTATTACAATTGTGTTTTCAGTTACTGCAAAGCAGCAGATTGTCATCAGGCTACTATATATGGTTGATGTGAATCTCCTGCTGCTTTCAACTGCCAAGAATCTATGCATCCATTAAGCAGGTCATTTAATACCTCCCAATGCAAAGGCTGACTTGGTGCATGCCTCAGTGCAAACCTTGGGGAATTGCATTTGGTTCAGGACATCCTGGCCCATACTGACAGTGATGAAAATACAAACGAAAGATGAGAAACAATAAATGACAGACAGTTGGGGAAATGGAAATGGAAAATCTCACACTGCTGCAGTAACAGGGGCTCTTCTGAGGTTTAAGAGGAATTATGTTTTTGGAACAATGCAGGGGAGTCCTGTTTTACATCTGCATTGTATTTTGTCTGTGTGATGAATGGCTTCAAATGCTTGATGGTGCCACTGGGTGAATAGGATGAAAATATTCCACTCCAAAGCACTGATCATTCTGTCACACGCACACAAAAGGAAGGATCAAATATTGTCATGTGTATGAGAAATGCACAAATTGTCTGTGAATAATAATCTGATTCATCTATAATTTTGACTATTTTTCTCCTTACCGTCCTCCCCCACACTGAGTAATTTTCTTTCCCCTTTTTTTGGATCTCCCAAGCCATACAACTCCCTAACTCTGAGTGTGGGCTGGAAACCTACACCAATAATGTTCTACAACCAGCTTAGAGGCACATCAATATATTCTTGTTCAACTCTTTGTCCCTGCAGGGAAACTTACCCTTCAGGACACTCTCCACTGTGGTTGAGAAAATGCCTGTGACCATTAATCCACATTGTCTGCCGGCCTCAGTTGGTAGTCCTCTCACCTCTGAGTCATGATGGTTGTGGGCTCAAATGTCACATTGGGTGTTGAACTCACAATCTACACTGCCTTGCTGTGCAAGTGTTGCATTGTTGAAGATGATGTCTTTCACATGAAATTTTTAACAGCTATGTTAATAATCCCTTGGTTCTAATTGAAAAGAAAAGGGAATTTCTCCCCATGTGCTGGTCCAAAATATCCCATATAAAGTAGGTCATTAGCTGTTTGTGGGATGTTGGTGTCATGGTCCATTTTGGTAACATTGTTCATTCACCTCATGGTTGGTTTGTGGTACATTAAAGTGCGTAAATTGGCTGCTGCATTTACCCTCAAAATACAGGGTATTTACTACCCTTGATAGTAAATCCTGTGAAACGTCCTCCTGATGTGAAAAGGATTGTATCAAATTTAAGAATAATTAATTTGCTATTATTCATGTTGAAAATACTTTACTGTATTTACTGTCAAACCCAATTCTAGTAGTTTGTAGATACTTTTGTATACACTAAGTCCCTCAAACAACCATGAGATGAATGACGGATTTTAGGATTGTTGGCTAAGAAACCCAGAGAACTTCCCTCCTACTTTCAAATCATGTCACAGAGGACTAGAAGCTTCACAGAAATGTGTTCCAAAATGTTTTTTCCCATTGAAACCTGCAAGAAAATAACACTGTCCCTTTAAATGAAAATTGAGTGAAACTCCTTCTGCATTCAGTTAATCTGCTCTGTGTGAACATCACACTTTAACTCCTATCAGTACATTGTTCTGATTTAATGTCAGTTAACTGTGCCATTTTCAGAATGCTTAAAGTATTAGGAAACAACCAGCGGTTAAAGCACAATTTCCTTGACTCACCACACTTATTAACTCCATGTGTACTTTGCAAATAAAGGAATCTTGAAACCGGAGGCCTCCATCCAAGAACCTCTCTGGCCCCTCAACTCAAGCTGCCCAGATGCTGCCTGTTCCTACCAGCAGTGACCTATAGCACTTAGACTCTAACAGAGGCTAGGAGGGAAAAGAACAACTATTATATGTATCTCTCATGTTCCACAAGAGATGGCGAGCCAAAACCTAACTGGCAATTGACTTTACAAGCTGCCTCCAGGAAGTGAATCCACAATCTCCCAACACCCACGTATCATATCCTGATAGAGTACCCAGAATACCAATATCAATACCGATCAATGGCTTTTAAAAGTAAAAGATTGAATAAGAAAGCACATTTGGTATGTTTTCCTTTCTGACAGTCTTTAATTAATGCTTCCATTGGAACCATTGCTTCTAAAATACGGTACATGTACCAAGAAGCAACCCCTCACAACAACAACAACAACTTGGATTTATATAGCTCCCTCCATGCTGTATGACGTCTCAACCCCCTCCTCCCCACACACCACCAACACAAACACCACAGACACAAAATTCTAAGTGTTAGCCTGTAAGACTATTTTGTAGTAAAAATTTAACATCATGCAGAACTGTAGAAAAAAATGATAAATTCAGTTATAATTTAGAAACTGTCTTTCTGCAGTTTTTGCAAATAACCAGTTTCCAAATTAATACTAAATTTAAGATTTTTTCTTTATATTATAACTTAAATAGTAAGACAAAATAGTCTTTTGGGCTAAGACTAGGTGAAATGTCAGCCTCTAAATTTTAACTTATCAGTTTTCCATCGTTTTCCTTCATATGTTCCATTTTAACATATCAGTTTTCAGCTAGCATCGCTGACTGCATGGTTAGCAGATTTGGCTACATATTCAGTAATGTATTTTACAGCACTAATTCATTATCACAGAGAACCATGAAGAATTGCAATTGATGCTTTCATGAAGATGTGTTCAAGTGAGATGCGCGAGTTCCCAGTTTTAATGTACATACTGGGGTCAAAAATGTACTTTGTAATATACAGTGTTCCACATGTACTTTGCAAATAAAGGAAGCGAATATATTGGAGTGAAACATCCCAATATTGGTACATTATTTAGATTAATGATAGATTTAATTTCTTGACTCCAAACTAGCCTTGCTTCCGAATCTGTAAACAATTGGCAGTGAAAAGACCTTAGTTTGCTGGACCATTCAATAGCTGATATTTCTTGAAATATTAAAATTGAAAGTAATGCTGAATTTTCAAAAATAGGACTTAGCTATCTTATTTAATAAGAAAAATTCTAAACAGAAATGTACACCCTTGTGCCATTTCCCTGGGTGTATGATACAGTTCTCAAGGGTTTCCCACAAGCTTTGTAAATAAATATAACAGATATTATTCTGATAGTGAATTCCATTCTGAGCTCGGTCAGAAACCACTCTTCATTCATCTTCAGCACTAGTCCAATGCAGACTTGATAGGTCAAATGCCCTCTTTCTGTACTCTAAATTTCTATGATTTATCCTAAGTGTTTACACAGTCGATTTTAAAAAGTCAAGGGAAATGGCTTTTGGATTAAACCTGAATTTAAGTCTTTTCTACATTTGTATATGATTTTATAGTTTTAAAACTAACAAATATCCTAATTTACTGTATTATATATTAATGAGTGTAAATATATTTGAAGGAGCACCTTGCATCACTAGGTTCAAATTTGTGACAACGTTTGAACCCATCATTGATCTCTTCATTACTTGATCATATGAAAATGGGATATTTATTATCACCAAAAAGCACCGTGTTGGCTAGCAACATGTGAAGACCTCACAGTTCAGGTGCAGCACATTAGTGCTGGCAGAACACAACCTTCTTTCTCTACAGTTCCACACAAAGAAATAGCCAATACTCACCAACTGAGCAGAGCTTACTCAAATCCAGTTAGAAATGGGAAATACCACATCTTAGCTCCATACATGTATAGAAATTGAAAATGCTTTGGATAATTTAAAATAGAAATAGAAAATATTGGAAGAATTGATGTTTAAATATTTCTGACTAACATCAAAAACAACATTGTATTGGAAAGTATATTTCATGTTGGGAGGACATCCCACGACGTTGAACAGTCAGGGATTAGGACCCGAGTGTGGGGGGCAGAGTTGAGATGAGACAAGGCAGAGGGGGTAGTAGAACAGCTGAAGGCATGGTCAAAAAGGAAATTCTTGGCGTTCCAAAGAGTGGGGGCAGAGAGGTTAAAAGCTTGGCCACCGATGGTAGATAGGAGACTTGGAACAGGCCGGAACCCGTTGAATGGAGGGAACAAACAAGTTGATAATAATAATAATAATACTTGCATTTGATATAGCACTTTTCACATCTTATTGACGTCTTGAAGTGCTTCACAGTATATACTGTAAAGTGAATTAACTATATATTTGTGGGTGAAACGCGGCAGCCAATTGTGCACAACAGTGTCCCACAAACAGTCATGGATTGAAATTACCCATTTTTTATTATTTTTTTGGATGGATTATTATTAGGTGTGTGGAGTAAGGAAACTTGCCCAAGGTTTCGCCCTGATCTGCCAGGATTTGAACACAGGTCTCATGCTTGTAAGGCGAGTGCTCTAACCACTGAGCTACAGGAGCTCCATAGGGGGTCAGCAAGTCAAATAACAAATTTATTTCCAAGTAACAGATTTAGTCCATGCTCTTTTAAACTGCACTTTATCCCAATATACTTAATAAAGAAGTCACAAGCATCAAATGAGTTATGCAAAGTTCACTGGCTTACCCTCAATGTATCACAGATCAATGATTTGTGGCATGCAAGTTAAAACTTTAACTTATAACATCCAAAATGCTTTCCAAAACAAGGGGACATAAATATAAGATAAAATTCTGTGGGTAGAGAGCAGTAGTGGCCAAGCTGTGGGCTACAAGTGGTCGGTAGTATGTTTTTTCTTGATTTAATATTTCTTGTTTTAAGGCATAAATCAAGAAATATTCAACCAAAAAAGTATATTTTGTTGGCTGACCATGAAGGTTGGCCACATATGGTATAAAAAAAAGGAAAATAAATCAAATTTATATTCTCTTTACTGTTTAGTCATGTATATTCAGAGTTAAAATATTTTTGGTGTGCAGCAATACAGCAGTAACAAGTACAGATGGCTCAAAGCCAAACTTTGCAAATAAACAAATGACAAAGAAATATGGAATGCTTAACAAATGTGCATATCATCCTTGCACAGAGGCCATGCTAATCTCTGTATCGGTCCAAATTTAATGGATGTGCTGCCAAACAGAGCACTAAATTACATTTTTCCGCTTTGTACAAAATAGAAAATAAAACAGGACATCCTGGAGTCAAAACTGCAGTGATTTCAACTGAATTACTTATCCTATCAACTGGTGAGAATCCTGCTTCCAAACTAGTTTGGATCAGGTCAGTTCCCACAGGCCAGTTGTGACATAGAGAGAGACTGCACATTTGGCCAATTCTTATTTCTAATTAAGGAATTCCATTTGGAAATATAATAATTAAGATAGTAATCCTTGCAGTGTGGTACAGCAAATTGCATTATATAGTGTATTTCATGTTGGGAGAATGACCCAAGGCCCTGGACAGTTGAGGGTTTACATGGGAACTGGAGGTTGGGGGTAGAGCTGGACTAACCTTTTGTGAGCCTGGTGGCAAAAAGGTTTTGGGGCTCCCATTTCATGTGCTCTATTTATGAGTAATGATCCCAATGATGGACTGACTCCCCGAAAGGACTTGGCATTGTGAAGCAAAATAGGGGCCACTGATTCATGTTGGAGGGATAGTGGGGTTTGGGTCTTGGTAGCCAATTAATGGGGCATTTGGTAACCAATCAGGAAGCGCTCAGCCGGTAATCATGGGAAGTTTGGGCTCCTTCATAGAGGGTGGCATCATGGCCCATTGCTAAATTGCTAATCCGTCACCGTTTCCAATCCCCAGCCTGCTGTCCACTCTACTGTCTCCAGCTTCCTCTCCCTCTCTTTGATATAGTGCCTTATTACATTACTGAGCTGTCTTAAAGCCCTTCTCAAAATATATTGTAAAATGAATTGACTGTATATTTTGTGAGTGAATTGCGGCAGCCAATTGGGCAGAGCAGTATCCCACCAACAGTCGTGGATCGAGTGACCAAATAATAATAATTATTATTATTGTCTGTAGCAGCATGAGAAAAAAGTGGTTAGAAATTCACTAACTTGAGCAGTTTACATTTCTTCCCCCAATACTCTAGAATTATTTTTCAAAAAACCTTAACTACACTTTGTAGAATCCCTTTCACGTCGTCCCTTCACAGCTGAAGGGAATAAAGGGAATAAATATTCCCCCAAAATTGGTTTGACTAACTTATTTGTATCTTTTGTACATTTTTTTTGCTGCACAGATGTTTGAATATATAATATATAATAATAATCCTTGCATATGATATAGGGCTTTTCACATCTTACGACGTCCCAAAGCCCTTCACAGAATATACTGTAAAATGAATTGACTGTATATTTTTGTGGGCGAATCGGCAACCAATTGCGCACAGCAATGTCCCACACACAGTCGTGGATTGAAATTAGCAATTTTATTATTGGGGTTTTTTGAACAGATTATTATTAGGCATGTGGAGTAAGGAAACTTGCCCAAGGTTTCGCCCTGACCTGCCTGGATTCGAACACAGGTCTTGGTCTCCCCAACTTGCAAGAGAAGTGCTCTAACCACTAAGCCACAAGAGCTTGACATAACAACAACAACAATTTAAACTCATAAAGCGCCTTTCACGTCGGGAGGACGTCCCAAGGTGCTGCACAGGAGGCGTGTGACCCGAGCTGGGAGGGGACTGTTCGGGAAGGGGTGAAACACGTAGGGGAGGTCGAAAAGTTCGGGGGGCAACAAAAGGCACGGACGAAGAGGAAAGTCTTCAAACCGGCCTTGAAAGAGGAAAGGGAGGAAACAAGGTGGAGGGATTGGGAGATGGAATTCCATAGGGTGGGAACGGAGAAACTGAAGGCCCGGCCTCCGATGGTGGGGCGGTTCGGGCGGGGGGCTTGGAGCAGGCTAAGTCCTGCTGAACGGAGGGTCCGGGTGGGCTTATACGGGGAAAGTAAGTTGGATAAATAGGGCGGGGCAAGGCTGTGTAAGGCCTTTAAGGTGAGGACGAGGATGTTGAACTCGATCCTCTGGAGGATGGGGAGCCAGTGGAGACGGGCGAGGGTAGGGGTTATGTGGTCAAGGAGGCGGGTGCGGGATAGTACACGGGCTACAGAGTTTTGGATGACCTGCAGCCTGTGAATGGAGGAGCTGGGGAGGCCGACGAGGAGAGAGTTTCCGTAGCCCAGCCGTGAGGTGATGTGCACGAGTGTTTTGGCAGTGTGGGGGGTGAGATAATTGCAGAGCCTGGCAATGTTGCGCGGGTGGAAATAAGCGGTGCCGGTCAAGGCACGGATGTGGGGGAGGAAGGAGAGTTTATGGCCGAACGTGATGCCGAGGTTCCTGACTGGCTTTGTGAGGTGGAGAGTACAGCCTTGGATGTTGAGGCTGGAAGCGCCCGATGTGCGGAGGCGCTGGCTTGAGCCGATCAGGAGGGCCTCAGTCTTGCTCACGTTCAATTGGAGGAAGTTGTCCCTCATCCAGGACTCGATGTCAGACAGACATGCTGTCAGAATATCGATGGTCTGGGGGTTGAGGGATGAGGCGGAAAGGTACAGTTGGGTGTCGTCCGCATACATGTGGAAATTTACCCCATGTTTGTGGATGACATCACCCAGAGGGAGCGTGTAAATGGTGAAAAGGAGGGGGCCGAGGACAGAGCCATGGGGGACAGCATAAAAAACTGTGCGAGGGTTTGAGGAGAAACCGTTGGACATAGTTTTAAGAACTATTTCTCTCTCTTTTTTGGGGGGTGGAGAGGGAGTAGTGGGTGTTGGTGCAAGGAGTAACCAGTGCAATAAAGACAAATATGAAGTGCAGGAGATTTTTCTTTCCGTAAAAAGCCAAAAAGGCACATTGACTAAACTTCTAATACTGGTGATGAAACAAAGAGCAGTAGAGGGTTTCAAAAAAGGATGAAATAGCTTGCCAGAAATGAAAAGGATTCAGTATTATTGGACGGTGAAATGAATACACTCCAGGACGTTGCCTCATATGAGGGCACTATATAAATGCAAGTTGTTGTTATTAGATGATCTTGTGTCAAATGAATCTTTTGGAAGGTTGGATAGATAGGTTAAATAGTCTACTCCTGCCTGAAAATATACAGTCAATTCACTTTACAGTCTATTTTGCAAAGAGCTTTGAGGCATCTACAAATTTGGTTGTGTCACGAATATACAGTCAATTCACTTTACTGTATATTCTGTGAAGTGCTTTGAGACGTCTAGAAGACGTGAAAAGCGCTATATCAAATGCAAGGATGATTTATTTTTATTATCTAGAAGATATTATAAGGCGCTGTATCAAATGTAAGGATTATTATTATCACCATTACTGTATTCATGTGACCACCAGCAGGTATCTGCAGTTTCCCTACCTGCAGGCAATCCATTTATCATCTGACATAAGCAGGCACTATTTCATTTAGCTCAGCCCTTGGACCATTGAACTACTTGCGAGCAGACACAAACAAACTTGACCCAATCCTTGTGAAAACCTAATTTTCTGGTGTCTGCTTACTTGAATTCCTGCCTAATTGTGTCATGGCCTCAGATGAAAGAGATAATAAGGTGGTGAGAGGTGCAAAAAGAGGTGAGAATGAGAAGAATGGGCAACCACCCATGCTTGATGCCCAGAATGCTGGATTTTATTTGAATAATAAATATATTTTAGAGACTTGTCTTGTTGAGAGTCTGAAAGCTGCAGCTGTTTTGTGTGTGTTGGGGGGGTGGGTGGGAGGAAATCGCAGTCAGACTCTGGCACACAACATTTGAAGGTCTCTTCAACACCAATGGGTCACTGTGTAGGGCTCCACTGACAGCAGCCACACAGTGTGAGAAACAGCCAACACAGAGAGCCCTGACAGATGTTATGAAGGGGGTCAGTGTTAAGTGCCTTTTCAGGATATTAAACCACCGTCATAACAAGTGAAAAAGTGAATTGTCACTGACATCATTGTTGGCCTCCGTGGAGCAGCTCCCCTCCCCCGCCCACCCCCTCTTCCCCACCATCCACCTTCAGCAGTCTGGGAACCATTACTGGCCAGAGATCAATATTCTTAGCTGCACTGGAATTTGAATAACGATTTCCAATAAAACACATTGCAGGACTGTTCTGCTAGAGGACAGAGACAAGCCACAAACATAATACAGTTAGGGCTTTTATTCACAGACTGAAATAATGGAAAAAAGATTTTAATGATAAGGCACTGAACAGGCATTCTGGGCAACCAATCTGCTTTGTTAATGGCTGTAAACTGACACCCGTAATGAAATAAAAATGTCTCTATGGGAGCACGTAACTGCACAATTGTTACTAACACTAGAATCCTGTTTGTAATCTCGATGATGGGTGCTAGGCAATATGATGATGTTTCGCAAGCTTTTTTTCCATTAAAAATAAAACAATTACGTTCACAATAAAATTGAGTACCTTTCCTGCTTCTACTGAGGAAGAAATTATGGATAATATTTTGTCTAAAAGGCCATCTGTGGGTGAAATGTTTGTCTAATAGTAGGGCACACAGCCAGTGCTTGTGAAGTACTCACCGCTCACTGAATAATCTGTCCATTGTATTTATTCACAGTCTTTTTAGCACAATTCCAAGTCCAATTCTCTCGGTTACTATTTGAAATGTAAATGCCTTGGTTTGGGATTTTAATACTGAAAAACTTGGCAATCGCTTTTAAAAGGCTTTTTTTTTGTCATTGTTTGAAGGATTGTGCTTGACCTGTATTGCAGACTGCAGACAGAGGAAGGCCCTGTCCAAGTGCATTGGGAGAGAACAACTGCGGTTATATGGTTTCCCCTGTATCCCCCTCACAGCTTGCAGTTGTCTGATTCCAATTTGGTCCACATGTCTAGCCATCAATCTTCCTCTGAATTTGGGTAAGTGCCTAGCAGCTTGCTGCATGCTACAGTCATTACAATATTTTCTTTTTTAGACACTCGAACTGTAAGCAATAATTGCACACATTCTCTCACCTACCCCCTCCCACAATTCCTATGAAAGGAAACATTTTGTGCCGATCCTAGTTATTACTGATAGTAAGCATCAACACTTTGTTTTGGGCTGCTACTGAAATTTCCTATTTTCACAACTAAGGTTGGCCCATTTGCAGTGCAATTGATTGATCCTGCCAACCTTTACCCACCACCCCACACAACTGCCCGCCCAACAACTCATAGTTTTGAGGTGCAAAATTCCATCATTATTTAACTTTTTAGACCAGTTTGTCTTCAAATATAAGATAAACAGTCTTGTAGTGTAGTAGTTAGAGCACTCGACTTGCAAGCGAGAGGACCTGGGTTTGATTCCTGGGAAGGTTGAAAAGATGGGCAAGTTTCCTTACTCCACATGTCTCTGTTTACGTAGCAGTAATAGGAACCTGGTTGTTAGTCGGTTGGCGGATCACTTTTCCGGAGGTGATAATCCCTAAAAAAAAATAAGAATAATTTGTTCACTCAACCTATTTCTCTTTGTGGGACCCTGCTGTTTGCAATTGGCTGCTGCATTTCACCCACAATCTATACAACAACAACAAAATTGCAGTTATATAGCGCCTTTCACATTGGGAGGACATTCCATATATACAATATAAGTCAGTATATTCACAGTATATTCTTTACAGTGCTTTGAGACATCACACTATATCAAATAGAAGGATTATTATTATTATATTGTCTAGCACCTTTCACATTGGGAGGATATCTTAAAGTGCTCTACAGAATATACTATTAAACAGTCTGCTTATATTTTCTGGGCATATATGACAGCCTAGCAATGGCCCACAAATAGCCATGAAGTAACCACCATTTTTATCTGGAGGATTGTTGGTCAGGAGAGCAAAATAAAGTCACTTTTGCTTTCAAATAGTGCCACAGGATCTTCAACACTTCAAGACTCCAAGCCATCACCCAATGTGAAGGGTGCTGTTTATCTCCCAAAGACAGTATCTTTGACAATGCTCCTGTAGCTTAGTGGTTAGAGCACATGTCTTGCAGCTTGGGGAGACCAAGCTGGGGAGACCTATGTTTGAATCCAGGCAGGTCAGGGCAAAACCTTGGGCAGGTTTCCTTACATCCACACACCTAATAATAATCCGTCCAAAAAAACCACAATAAGAAAATTGCTCATTTCAATCCACGATTGTTTGTGGGACACTGCTGGGCGCAATTGGCTGCTGCGATTCACCCACAAATATACAGTCAATTCACTTTACAGTATATTCTGTGAAGCGCTCTGGGACGTCGATAAGATGTGAAAAGCGCTATATCAAATGCAAGAATTATTATTATTAATGCTGCACACTTTTATATATACAGCACACTGTATATTTGTGGACAAAATGCAGCAACCAATTTCACACAGTAGTGTTCCACAAACAGTCATGGATTGAAATGACCAATTTAATATTATTGTTTTTCTTGAGGGATTACTATCAGGCATGTGGAATAAGGAAACATGCCCGTGGCTTCACCTTACCTGGAATAAAAACCCAGGTCTCTTGCTTGTTGGATGAGTGCTCTAACTGTTGAGATACAGTACTCCAAATGTTCGGTCAGAAGCAGCCAATATGGTGGAGGTGGAAGAAGGCAGTCTTGGTCAGGGTCTGGACGTGGGAGAGGAAGGGCAGTTGGGTGTTGAACTTGATACCTAGATTGTGCGATGGTTTGGTGAGTCTGAGGGAGAGCTCAGGAAGGGTTGAGGAGTTTAGATCCACAGGAGTGAAGACATTGATGGGAGCCATGGAATATGGCTTCCATCTTGTCCACATTGAGCTGCAGGAAGTTTATAGTCATCCAGGCCCTGATGTCTGCCAGACAAGCTGATAGAATACTGGTAGACCTGGAGTTAATGCTGGAGGAGGTAGAGTAGATTTGTGTAAGACACAGTTTGGGAAGTCCTCCTGTTGTGAAAGGCACTATAAAAGTGCAATTTTGTTGTTGTTCTTGAGGTTGTGGAGGTTTTACCCCGTGTCTGCGGATGACATCACCAAGAAGGAGCAAGTATTTGAGGAAAAGAAGGAAACCAAGGATGGAGCCCTGGGGTACTCTGCAGATTACAGTGCGGGGGCAAGAGGGGGAAACATTTCCTGTGATGAAGTGGAGGCGGTCTGTTAAGTAAGACTCAAACCATGTGAGTGCAGTCCCACTAAGGTGGATGAGGTGGGAGAAGGATGGCATGGTTGACTGTGTCGAATGCGACAGAGAGATCCAGGAGGACAAGGAGGCAGAGAGAACCCTGGTCACAGGTAGAGAGGACATTGGTTGTGACTTTGACAAGCTCTATATCTGCACTGTAGGCCGGGCAAAAACCAATCTGGAGGGTTTCAAGGATGGAGTGGAGGGAGAGGTGTGACTGAAGTTTACCTGCAACAGTTCCTTCTAGGACTTTGGCAAGGAAGGATAGGTTGTAAATGAAATGGTAGTGTGAGAGATTAGAGGGATCGAGGGTATGTTTTTTGAGGAGGGGTGTGATAACAGCAGTTTTCAGAGGGAGTGGAAGAGAGCCTGAGAAGAGAGACTGGTTGATCATGTTGGCTAGCAGCGTGAAGAGGAAGGGGAGTTGAGTGACCAGCAGCTGAAAGGGGACAAACAAACAAAACTTACATTTATATAGCGCCTTTCACGTCAAAAGGACATCCCAAGGCGCTGTATAGTCAGGTAAGACAAGAGCAGGGTGGGAAGGATCAGGGCAGGAGGAAGAATAGTAGGAAAAGTAACTGTATTAGTGGGCGAAACGCGGCAGCCAAATTGCGCACAGCAGTGTCCCACAATCAGTCATGGAAGTGGGACTAGGGGCAAAAGGGGGTAAAGAAGCAAAAGGGGAGGGGTCGAGGCAGGGGGAAGAAAAGCAGGAAAGTCGACTGTATACATGGAGAAGGAGGACAATGGAGCCATGTAGATGTTTTCAATCTTTGAGGTGAAGAAGTTCCTGGACCTCTTCACACTTGGCGTTTGATGTGAAGAAAATTGTGCCTTTGGGTTGTTTTTGGTCCCCAGGATAACTTTGGAGTAAAAGTCAGTTTGGGCTGTGAGAGGGAGAATGGTGGGTGAATCTTAAGGATGGATTTCTGCCATTTGCGCTCGAGCATCTGGGTTTGTGTTTTGAGTAAGCGGAGATGACTGTTGTACTGGATAGAGTGGATCAATTTGGAAACAGCCCTGGATTTCAGGGGAATCAGGGAATTGAAGGTTGTGGAGAGACAGTCATTCAACAGCTTGATGGATTGCCTCAGGTGCAGGGATAGAGGGAAGCTTTATCCAGGGGCAGAAATAATGGTGGAGAGCTTTGGATGCAGGGGGACAAAAGAGATAATGAACTGGTCCGAGATGGCCTTGTCCGTGATGGACAGGTTGGAAATGGCAAGATCATGTGTGATGAATTTGAGGAGTACCATGTTTGTGGGTTGGTGAGTTGATTTGGAGGGTAAGGTTTAGGGACAAGAGGAGCACAGTTAAATCCGAGGATGTGGTGCAAGGGAATTTTAGGTGGAAGTTGAAATCACCCTTCATCAGGTGTTCAGTGCCGAAGGACAGGGATGATAGGGGAAGAGGAGATATTGGTGAGGAAGGAGCCACAGGTTTGGCAGGGGGACGATAAACAAGGAGAATTTTGAGCGAGGGAGAGGAGGGATGGTAGAAGGTGAGGAGTTCAATGGAGGAGAAACAGGCAGAGTTATAGGAAGGTATATTTCACCCACAAATATACAGTTGGCTTTCCTGCTCTACTTCCCCCTACCCCGACCCCTTCCCTTGCCATCTTTCCCCCCTTTTTCCCCTAATCCCACTTCTTATGACCACACATTGCTGTGCGCAATTTGGCTGCTGCATTTTGCCCACAAATATACAGTCAATTTTTCTACTCTTCTTCATCCTGCCCCAACCCCTCCCCCACTGCTCCGTACAGTGCTTTGGGACATTCTCTCAACATGAAAGGCACTATATAAATGTAAGTTTTGATTGATTGATTGATTGATTGATTGAAGGTAGACCAAGAGAAGCTTGGGAAATGAGGACAACCCCACTGCCACTTTGGTTGGGGTGAGGAGGTGTGGTCAAATATGTAGCCAGGAGGGGAGGCTTCAATAAGAGGAATGGGGTCACTGGGGGAGAGCCAGATTTCTGTAAGTTCAAAAATATCTATGTGCTCATTCGTGATGAGGTCATGGATAGAAAGAGTTTTATTGGAGAGGAAGCAGACATTTTGGAGAGAAATACAGATATGTATGCTGGTGGAGGGATGGAGGAGAGAGTGGTATGGAGAGGATTTGAGTTGTGTGGGAGAGATGACTGTGGAGTTTGAGGTGGGGGGAGAGTTTGAGAGGGTATCGATGAGGAAGTGGGAATGGACGTTTACCTTTTGGAGGTGGTTGGTGTGGAGAGAGTGAGCGATAAGACAATTGGGGTAGTTGCACTGGGACAACCAATGATAGGAGTCACAACGGGCCCGGCCTGCAGCGGAAGGAGATAGTGGTGGGATCCAGGGGAGAGAGAAGACAAGGAGGGTGGAGTGAGAGAAGAACAGAATCGGAATAATGGAGTGTGGGGGGTAGGACCAAGAACATTTTCAGAGGAGCAGCTTAGGGCGGGCGGCAGCCAAAACTCGCATGTAAAGACTAGGAGCAAGCGATCAATGGGGCAACATCAGCCTGCAGGCCACTAGAGACAGCGCGTGGGCGAGGGGCTGGTGTTGGGGAGAGAGGGGATGATGATCATGGCGTAGGTGCCAGAGAACTGGAGGGAAAGGATGGAGGGCAAGGTTGCAGAATGTTAGCAAAATTAACACTATACTTACCCTGGAGGATTTGAAAATGGCATTGGGAACGTTACTCAGCGAGATTCAGCCATCATACCCAAAAGCATTAGACCAGAGGCTTCTGTGATGATGTTTGAGCATCCTCTGCCAAGCGCCCACACCAGTCACAGGATAAAGCACGAGGCATCTGCAATGTAACAGGCCATCTTATACGACAAGTTATTGAATCAATTTTACATTATGAACATTACAAGAATCTGTAGAATGCAACTAGTTACTTGTTAAGCAGAGTAGCAAGTAAAGCAGACTCCTCATTTACATTTTGCATGGGAAGGAGCTGCGATATTGACAGCATGCTGACTTAAGTGCTAGTTACGGAGTTGAGTTTACTGTAGTTGGGTAATAAAATCATGGTTTTCATTACTCAGTCAGTGAAAGTTTGGGCTGCTTCTAGTTATGATGGCGGCAGTGTCCACCAACCTTGCTTTCCCCATTCCAATTCCCCATTCTCACCACAGCCATATACCAACCACACATCCATAAGCAGAATATTTTTAAAAATCAAATCCCCTGAGCCAGAGTATAGTTTTAGTTTCAATGTATTTGACCTGGATCCCTCAAAGCTGCTTGTGGCTGTTGATGCATGTTCACTGGGGACTAACTTGAGATTTCAAACCATGTTTTTTTATGCAGCCATTCAACACTATAAGCAAAAAATAACCATATGCCTGTTGACACAATTGCCTACGTGAATCAGATGGCTCTGGATTCTAACCAGCACTGATAGCCCAAACTAGTGATTTTTTAATCACATCTTTATCATGGAAGTTCACGTAAAGACCAAGTGAAAAATAATACTAACTTAGAGATTATCTTAAAATAAATTCATTTTAGGTCAAGCAAAATCATGATAACAGTCCTCTATCACCAGACATCAAAATTGAGCTTTTATAAAATGAATTTCAAATCATACATCAAAAAGTTCCCCTTTGACCATGCCCTTAGTCATCCCCACCATCCCCACTTTCCAGTTCGCCATCAAGTCATGCTACAAATTGGGTTTGTTCTTCTTTCATTATTTATCAACAACAATAACAACAAAATTACACTTGAATAGTGCCTTTCGTGTCAGGAGGACGTCCCAAGGTGCTGGATAGTCACTGCTTCAGACGACGGGGATGGGGAGGGAAGTGGGAGGAAATTAAGAGTTGCTGATGGGACCATCGAAGAGGAGAGTCTTGAGGTGGGACTTGAAGGAGGTCAGGGAGTGGGAGGGGGACAGTCAGAGATACTGTGGGATGGAGTTCCAGAGGTTGGAGGCAGGGTGGCTAAAGGCTCACCCAACAATGGTGGTGCAGATGGGTTAGGGGACATGGAGCAGGGAGAGCCTGCTGAGCAGAGGGGGCGGGCAGGTTAGTAAGGATTAGAAGGTAACAAATGTAGGGTAGGGCGAGGTTGTATAGCCTTTTAAATGTGAGGCCCAGGATGTTGAATTGGATACTTTGGATGTTGGGGAGCCAATGGAGTCGGGCGAGAATGGGGGAGATGGGGGTCATAGAGTTTGGAATGGTAGAGGACACGAGCCACAGAGTTCTGGATCATCTGCAACCTGTGGAGGGAGGGAGGAATTGGGAAGGCCAACCAGCAGGACATTTCATAGTCGAGCTGGGATGTAATGAAGCATGAATGAGGGTTTCCGTGGCTTTGGTATGAGGTAGTGGTGGAGTCGGGCAATATTGCGGAGATGAGGAAAGGCAGAGCGAGTCATTGCTTGGGTTTGGGGGAGGAAAGACAGTTGAGGGTTGAACAAGACACCTAGGTTTCTGATTGGCTCGGTGAGATCAAATGAGCAACCATAGAGGTTGATGCTGCCAGCGCCTGATGCATGAAGGTGCTGGCGCAAGCCAATCAGTCGAGCTTCTGTCTTGTTGACATTCAACTGTAGAAAGTTTGCTCTCATCCAGGACTTGATGTCTGACAGACAGTCTGTCATGTCAGTAGTAGTCCTGGAGTCGAAGGTAGAGGCAGAAAGATAGAGTTGGGTGTCATCCGCATACATGTTGCGGATGATGTCACCAAGTGGGATCTCCTTCACTCCTTATTTCCCAAAGCACATTCCCCATTTACTTCTCTCCAGGTAAGGTGGGCCATGACATCGGATGTGGGGATAAAAACAAAGTTCATCCAATACAGAGGGCGTCATTGCAAAACACTTTTTCAAGGCAAGAATGCTGTATTTCACAGAAGGAAATAAGTCCAAGTGGAATTATTCAAAAAAGTTTATGTTAATTTGGATCAGTTGACGTGTTGATGGACTTACCTTTCAAAGTGGAATCTTTCTCTGGGTTGTATCACCTTGTAAATGCATTAAAAGCAATGTATTTGTCTGAATAAGAAGAGAATGGTCTTTTTAAAGCTGGGTAGTTTTAGTGGTGGCTGGAGGGCATGCAGGTTGTAGCTCTCTAGTGGATGTAAATCTATTTCAATGGCAGTTCATTATGTACAATTAATTTTCATAGTGCAGTAGTTTAGTGTATATGCATTGAAAGCTGACTGATATATACAGTATTACTTCCCCATACATGTATTCAACAATTAATACTCTTCAAATACAAAATATTATCCACACAATCTAGTACCAACACCAACTCCTACTGACCCCAAACTATCCAACTCCTTTGTCAACAAAATTACTGTTGTGTCCTAACTACCTATCCTAAACTACACTTCACAAATGCGCAAATCAACAGTATCTCCCTCCCCACTCTTGCTAACCTTGAGGTATATTATTCAAACTTTGAAGGACAAAATATAATCTTTATATTGGAGACACAGATCTGAATATGTTGGTCTAAGTTACTTAGGATTTATATAGGCTGCACAACAACCAAATTAGATTTGTGTAGTGTGTTTCACCTCGGGAGGACATCGCAAGGTGCTGGACAATCAGGGTTTGGACTTGAGCTGGGGAGTCAGGTCTGGGAACATGGAGGGCAGTGGGAAAAGAGGATCTTGAGACAGGTTTTGATGGAGTGGGATGGAATTCCAGAGGGTGGGGACAGAGTGGCTGAAGGCCTGCTCGCCAATGGTGAGGTGGGTGAGTCGGGGGACGTGAAGTAGGTTGGAGCCACTGAGCTCAGAGAGCGGGAAGGTTGGTAGGCAGTTAGGAGGTCAGAGAGGTAGGTGGGAGCAGGGCCATGGAGGGCTTTGAAGGTGAGGACCAGGATCTTGATCTTTATCCTCTGTGTGATGGGAAGCCAGTGGAGTTGGGTGAGGATGGGGCTGATAGTGTCATGGAGCCTGGTGTGGGAGGGTACATGGGCTGCAGAATTCTGGATGATCTGCAGCCTATAGAAGGAGGAATTAGGGATGCCGACAAGAAGGTGTTTGCTTAGTGAAGTCTGGATATTATGAATACATGTATGAGGGTTTCGGCGGCCTATAATTTGAGGCAGTGGCAGAGCCAGGCAATTTTTGCAGAGATGGGGGAAGGCAGAGCGGGTCATGGCAGTGATGTGGGTTAGAAAGGATAGTTAATGGTCAAACAGGATGCTAAGGTTCCGGACTAACTCAGTGAGATGAAGGGCGTTCCTTGTTTGGTGATGCTGTCAATGCCAAATGGCTGGAGGTGCTGATGGGAGCCAGTGTTAGCTCTCATCCAGGACTTGATGTCTGAAAGACATTCTGTCAGGACAGCAGTGGTCCTGGAGTCGAGGGTGGAAGCAGAGAGATAAAATTGAGTGATTAACAATTGACCTTGACCATGGTACTTTAAGCTTATTCCCATTAAGTGGTCAGTAAATTTGCAGACAACAACAACAACAACAACAATTTACATTTACATAGCGCCTTTCACGTCGGGAGGACGTCCCAAGGCGCTAAACAAGAGGCGTGTGACCCGAGCTGGGAGGGGAGTGTTTGGGAAGGGGTGAAACACGAAGGGGAGGTAAAAGAGTTCGGGGTGGAACAAAAGGCACGATCGAAGAGGAAAGTCTTCAAATCGGCCTTGAAAGAGGAAAGGGAAGAGGCGAAACGGAGGGATTGAGGGATGGCATTCCATAAGGTGGGAGCGGAGAAACTGAAGGCCCGGCCTCCGATGGTGGGGCGGTTCGGGCGGGGGGCTTGGAGCAGGCCAAGTCCTGTTGAACGGAGGGCCCGGGTGGGCATGTAAGGGGAGAGTAGATCGGCTAGGTAGGATGGGGCAAGGCTGTGTAAGGCCTTGTAGGTGAGGACGAGGATCTTAAATTCGATCCTCTGGAGGATGGGGAGCCAGTGGAGACGGGCGAGGGTGGGGGTTATGTGGTCACGGAGGCGGGTGCGGGATAGTACACGGGCTGCAGAGTTTTGGATGGCCTGCAGCCTGTGAATGGAGGAACTGGGGAGGCCGACTAGGAGAGAGTTTCCGTAGTCCAGCCGTGAGGTGATGTACGCGTGCACGAGTGTTTCGGCAGCGCGGGGGGTAAGATAGTTGCGGAGCCTGGCAATGTTGCGCAGATGGAAATAGGCGGTGCCGGTCAAGGCGCGGATGTGGGGGAGGAAGGAAAGTTTTTGATCGAACATGATGCCGAGGTTCCTGATTGGCTTTGTGAGGTGGAGAGTGCAGCCTTGGATGTTGAGGCTGGCAGCGCCCGATGTGCGGAGGCGCTGGCTTGAGCCAATCAGGAGGGCCTCGGTCTTACTCACGTTCAATTGCAAAAAGTTGTCCCTCGTCCACGATTCGATGTCGGACAGACATGCTGTCAGAACATCGATCGTCTGGGGGTTGAGAGATGAGGCAGAAAGGTACAACTGGGTATCATCCACATACATGTAGAAATTTACCCCATGTCTGCGGATGACGTCGCCCAGAGGGAGCGTGTAAAGGGTGAAAAGAAGGGGACCGAGGACAGAGCCTTGAGGGACGCCGTGGGAAACTGTGCGGGGGTTTGATGAAAAGCCATTGGAAGAAACAAAATGTAAACGATAAACAAAATGTAAACGACCACAGAAGAACCAGCCAAAATTTACAAATTTGCAACCACAGAAATAAATATTTAAATATTATTCATTTATGAAAGTCAAAAATCCAAGTTCAGATTAGAAATGTAAACTATCTACTCATCTAAGCTATCTACTCACAGCTACAGGAGTCCTGTAGCTCAGTAGTCAGCACCTTGGGAGGTCCACCCGATGCAAAAGGCGCTCTATAAATGTAAGTTTTGTTGTTGTTGTTGTAAAGCACTCACCTCGCAAGCGAGGGTCCTGGGTTTGATTCCCAGAAGGTGGAAACTTTGGACAAGCTTCCTTACTCCACACGTCTGATAATCCCTCAAGCAAAAAAATAAAAACAGTAATAAATTGGTCATTTCAATTGACGACTGTTTGTAGGACATTGTTGTGTGCAATTGGCTGTACATTTTGCCCATAAATATACAGTCAATTAGCTTTACTAATTGTGTGAAGCGCTTTGAGGGGTCGAGAAGATGTGAAGAGTGCTATATCAAATACAAGGATTATTATTATTGTTGTTGTTATTATTAGTATAATTATTATTATTTTTAAGGTCCTGCTTGATCATATAGACCTTATATGACTATTTGAAAAGAAAGGGGGAGTTTTTGCTGAGACCCTGTCCAACAATTCTACAGATCAATTTCACATTTATCTCACAGATGTTTGTGGATCTTGGTTGGTGCAAATCTCTGCTAATGTTTGCCTACATAAACAATCACCACACTTGATGTTAACCACCTGTGCAGCTCTTTGAAATATTCTGACATGACAAAACATTGTAAAATCCAAGCTGTTTCCGTTTTGGTTACTACTGTACTATCGTCACACTCAAACCTCAGTACTATCTCGAAATCATGGGGCAGAATAAGCACATTAGCCAGGTTAAACCAGTGTCTTCCCCAATGACAGCAAATGTCTTCATACTTTCTCTAGCAAATACTCCACGTTTTATCCCATGTCAGCACTTTGGGCTTTTTCAACAAATGGCTCAGGCTTTACTAGTGCTCCAGGGTTTCCCAAACAGATGCTCCAGGCTTTACACCAGAGACTAGCTAGGCTTCCCATTACTTATGAATTAGGCTTTCCCAGCCGGTGCTCCATTTTTCCTATACTAACATATCAAACTTTTATTGAAGACCTCAACACTGCCTGTTCATAGATATGCACTGAATAAACCCTCTGTAATGCTGGTTACTGAGTACTTCCAGGACAATTTTATGCAATGTGATGATATCATTGGTTTATTCTTGGGAAATACAGATACATCGCAGGAAATGTTGGTGTTTCTTATGGAAAATATTAGGATGGAATTGAACTGAAGTGATCTTTTAATGTCAAAATCTGACTCTTGTCCAACCCAAACCCAATTAAATTCAGATCAGTTGGTTTTTCTGGCTTGGATCCGCACTCATCTGCTGGAAAATCTATACTGTGTTTGTCACTTGTAAGTGCCTCTTTCACATCTCTGTGGGTTAGTTACATAGTTTGATCCTTGGCAGAGGCAAACATTCCAACATGCTTACTGTATGTGTGAGAAATGCTGTCAGTTCTCAGCTGCCTGATGGTCACTGTTTTGGGGTCCCACAGCCAAGAAACAATTATGAAAGTCAAAGTCAGCTGTATCGGCATGAGCATGTGTGTAGGCAGCTGTGTAATTCATACCAATCAATTCATTGAGAAGCTATAAAGCCAGTAAGTAATTTTAGATTATTTTTTGTCTAGATACTCTCCCTGGTGGAAATGCATAGCACTAGAGTGATCTGATAAGAAGAGGGCATTTGGAATCACTCATTCTCCTGCACAGTTAAACATTTGCTGAGCAAAGGGGAGTCTGTCTCACTTTATATTTACATTTTTTGTTAGTTAATTATCCTTAGTTTCTGTTTAAATTGTTGCTGAAGGTATTTTCTTTTAATGCAAATCATTATATTTTGACCCAGGCAAAATGTTATAAAGTAAATTATATGTGATATTTTGTTCCTCTGCTCTCCGTGCCTTTATAATTTAACAGTCAGGATTATTTGTCAATGATTTCAACAAAGGTTTCTGTGGGTTTCTCTGTAACATTATTCGACAGGCTCCACATTATATATCTGTCTTAAATTTATTTATATCATTGATCAATGTATTTTGAGAGTCTCAGTGATGGCACATTGAGTGATCAAATTCAAGATTCTCACCCTCACTATGAAATGCTTTCAAGACCTTATCCCAAGCTACCTTTGCTAACTCTTGTAACCATTTTGCTGTAGCCGCTATTTCCACTCAACAAACATTGACCTGCTTCACCTCCTCCATTTTCTCTGCCCACATCAGTAGGTGAGCTTTCAGACGTTCTGTTCTCTGGAACTCTGTTCCTCTGACTTCCCCCTTCCTATCCACTTTCAAAAGCTTGTAAAGCTTGTGGATCATAATTGTAGTTGTGGAATAACATCACAATTTAGTCCCAAATGTTATGGTTATCCTTAAGTCTTTCTATAAGTGGCTGGTAATATATATAAAATAATTGTATTTCACTCATTTCTCCATTAAGTCAACGTAAACTCTCAGCTAGATAAACATCCTCCTGCATCCAAATCCTGCACAAAGGAAAATTCAAGTTTTGTATTTGCTTCATCCAAATTATTTTCGGAATATATTTACGACTAATTGGATTTGATCGCTATGCATGGAATGTTATTTTGACTTTGTCTAACCTTAAATAATACTTTATAGATCTTAGCTCCCAACATGTAAGAAATTCCAACAATTAGCGCATCAGTAACGGTACTGATCTAAATTAATAGCACATTGAATAGGCAGCATGTTTATATTATGACCTCTGGAGACAATAGTTTTCTAACTGACCCTTTACTTAAAATGACCCATATAATTACATAATTATTAACAAAATATTCCAGTGTATTTCATTTAGTTTTTTTCTCCTGTTCCACTGCTTCTTAATTTTTCTGGCTGATCACTTTTGAGCACAACGGTTTTAGTTCTGCCAAAATTTGAGTTAAAAATAATAAAAATCCATACATTCGATATATTGCCTTTCATGTCAAAGACATCTCAAAGTCGTTCATAGGGTGCGCTCTAAAACGTAGTGATTGTGTATTTTTGAACACAAATGCGGCAGCCAATGTTCACAAACAGCCATGAAAGAGCAATTTTATTTAGGAGATTGTTGGCCAGGAAACTGGGAGAAACTCACTTCTCTTTTCAAATAATTCCATGGAATTTTTAATGTCCTTCTGAGTTGCATTGGTTAATATTAGTTAACTTTTATAACCAAAAATTTAATTTGGCCAGATTTGTAAGGAAAGGGGGAGGGGCATTTTGAGAGATTCTCAAAAGAATATGAAAATAATGTATCCTGCCTCTGGAAGTCCACTAGGATATGAAGTTGTCTCATTGTTCTAAAGTTTTGGATGAACGTGGTAAGGTTTCCAGGAGGGGTGGTTAAGACCAGAACACTGGACTCATTTTTTTAAAAAGTTTTTTTTGTGATGTGGAGATTGGTAGGGTGGGTGTTCTGAAAAAAACAAGATTGGATGGGCTGAATGTCCTTCATCATATATTTGAAAAGGAAAACAGCACAATGAACTAAATGTTCTTCATCGGTGCTGAAATATTTGAAGATTTTATTCTAATCTAAAGCCTTAAGTCTTGAAACCATATATGTTGCCCTTTTCTGAACTCTTTCCAATGCCTCAATGTCTCTTTGAAAGTAGAATGCCTCAAACTGCACATGATGGGGTGAGCAACGAGATGTTCCAGAATTATCACATTGCATCTGGCAAGGAACAACTCATTGTTCATCTCAATATTTTAAACATGGCCTCACCAGCTATGTAGGAAACGATAAAATAACCTCTTTTGACTTGTGGTCAAATGCCCTTGGGAAGAAAGTCGGTATCTGATTAGCTGACTGGAAGCTTTCAGTCAAAGATCAATAATCACTGAAGTGTTGCTAAAAGAATGACACTGCTTGCTTTTTATTTGTTCCTGGTCTGTTTAATCAAGACCCTTCTCTTCGACGGTCCCATCGGTCACTCAAAATCCGCTCCACCCTCCCTGATCCCGACCCCATCTCGGGTCTGAAACATTGACTGTCCAGCACCTTGGGGTGTCCTCCCGATGTTAAAGGCTATACAAGTGTAATTTTGTTGCTTTTGTTGTTGTTAATATGAAGACCTGAAGAGAGTAAAGTAGGGGATGGGGAGAAGGGGTTGAGGGAGGGACTTTCAAAGTTTCAGGGCGCAGTAGCTGAAAACACAGCCGCCGATGTTGGCGCGGAGGATATGGGGGACAAGGAGGAAGCTGGACCCAGGACACAGGGGGCAGCGGGTACTGCTATGAGGAGAGACTGGTGGTGCAGGGTGAGAAGGCAGTTAATCAGTAAACAAAAAAAGGAACCAAATGTGAATACTGTATTATGTTATTCACTGATCAGTACGATCAGTTAATATCTGGACTTATTTGTCTGCATTCACATGTTCAGACAAAATAGTACCTTTCACAGTAAAATGAAACATGGAATGGATTAATCATGTTAGCAAAGTGTATTAAATCAAACCATTATTACATAAAATGTTTGGTTACTTATGGAACAGGCTCTTTAGGCTGAATAACCTTATCCTTTTCCTCTTTTCCTATGTTCATGTGTGATTTTATGCTGCATATCTGAGGAGTATTAAGGAATTCTGAACCAGATCTTTCAAAAAGAACTTCCATTCTGAAAAAATGTATTCAGACTTTCTTGGTTATGGACAGGACCTTTCTGTGGGCCTAGCAACTGTACAGCTTTTCATTTTCGAAACTTTTCTTCTTGAGCTATGTGGTACAGACTCCAGGACACTGCAGCAACTGCACATGGCCTGAGTTTTCCAATTAGTAAATTCTTCACCCTCCCCGAGGATGTTAACAAATGGCTACTGTGTGAACATTGTTTGTTTAATGTTTTTTTTAAGCATGATAAGAACCTTGACCTTGACGGTCATATGCACAGGAGTGGATTGTGGTCCACATGGTTGCACCAGTTGATGCGACTAATGCTTTGGTACTGATCGAACTTCCAAGTATGGACAAAGAGAATGTCTTCAGTTAAGTAAAACGGCAGATACACGTGTCAACATGGATTGCTTTGAAATAGGTTTGGTTCATTATCCATCTGACTGTGAAAAAGCTTCAGGGCGAAAGTGAGGGGAGCCTTTAGAGAACAAAAGTGAATGAGACCCATTTCCTTGATACATGCATGACAAGAGTAAAATTCATATTTCTCTGCATCTCCAAAGAGTCATAGCTTTTCATTACCGTTTCCTACTGGATCGGAACTACTGTAATTTAACACCGCTGATCAAAAATGTCTTCACATTGCTAAATTTGTATTCTTTCCATCCCCTACAGGTATGTTCTTTATTGTGTGGAGGAGAGTGCTATAAAACCTCAAAGCAGATGTGTTACATTTATCAAGGAAAGGCGTCTAGGCAGTTTGTTAATATCGTATGTGACAGTTTCCTCTTCAGTTGTTTACTGAAGCTTAAGCATGACAGGTTGAAGTGTGTTTGTCTGTCACTGGTGGTGATGTATTTAGCACTACATACTGCTTTTCAAATAATAGCTGTTCTGCCATTTGCACTTCAGAGTATTTCTGTGTATGAAGCCTATATTGTTTTAGCAGTCTTTAAATGATTTATCACATGCTTAGTGATTTCTGTTTTCATTTCAACACCTGTGAAAGTGATTTTCATGTCAAACAGACAAAGAACATATAAAGTTTCAGCCAACAATCGTGTCCTCACGTTTGGAGCTAAGCGTCAGGAGCTCGTGAGATCAAACAGTGACAGGAAACATGGGTGTAATATTAATAAACACCTGTCCAGACTTACAGTACCTGCTGGCAAGTAAGTGCCCCAAGAATATAATTAATCACCGTACATGGTATCTGACAAAACATTCTCCTGAACTCTGTATAGTGTGACTTACAAGGTTATCTCTCCAGCAGGAACCTGCTTTGTGACATAGACCCAAGAAACCAAACATGATGCATTTGAGTCCATGAAGCAAACTTCTGTTGGCTGGAACCTTCGGCACACTGATACTTCACAATATTGATGCCTCTTCAATGCTACACTATTAGTATTGATCCAAAGCAGTGAGTTGCATTGAATTAAGACTGAATGTACAATTTAAATTGGGTTTTAGTCCCTTTGATTGGATTACAGGGGGTGGTTTCAGAATGGAATCAATGCAATTTTCTGCAATGTAAATCTGATTATGCTGAAGCCAATTAACTTTCAAACATAAAAAAAAACTTTGAAAGTTCTTGAATGGTCTTTGTTGGATCAATTTGTCTTACAACCTATCTCTCGGCCTTGAAAAATATCCTAAAAACATATTTCTTCAACTGTACCTTTATTAAATATCTTTAAATTGTTTATTTCACTACTTAGAATCCACCAGTTTGAGACTTTTTATGTGGAGGGCGACATATAAATGCAAATTGCTGCTGTTGTAATCAAAAAGCTTGCCACAATCCCAACTCCTCAATAACATTAGAAAAATGAATGGCCATCTAACACCAATTATTGGAGCTCTACACATATTCTTAAACAGTAAATAATAATCCTTGCACTTGATATAGCACTTTACACGTCTTCTAAACGTCTCAAAGCATTTCAAGGAATATGCTGTAAAATGAATTGACTGTATATTTGGGGGTGAAATGCGGCAGCCAATTGTGCATATCAACATCAAACAAGTGTGGATTGAGTGACCAAATTCTTATTGTTTTATTTTCTTGAGGGATTTTTATCAGGCATGTGGAGGATGGAAATTTGCCCAAGGATTCGCCCTGCCGGGAATCAAACCCAGCTCTCTTTCTTGTGAGGCGAGTGCGCCAAACACTCAGCTACAGTACTCAGATGCTGTTCTCAGATCTCAGTGAAAGTATGACTCACTCTGCCTTTCCCCACCTCCGCAACATTTCACCGACTCCGCCGTTACCTCACCCCTAATGCCGCTGAAACCCTCATCCACGCCTTTATTACATCCCGGCTCGATTATGCAAATGCCGTGCTGGTCGGCCTTCCCTATTCTTCCCTCCACAGGCTGCAGATAATCCAGAACTCTGCGGCCCATGTCCTCTACCGTTCCAAAGTCCGTGACCCCTTCTCTCCGATCCTTGCCCGATTCCACTCGCTCCCCATCATCCAGAGGATCCAATTCAAGATCCTGATCCTCACATTTAAAGCCCTCCACATCCTCGCCCCACCGTACATCCGTGCCCCCCTTACCAACCTGCCCCTCCATTCAGCAGGCTCTGGCCTGCTCCATGTCCCACGACCCACCCGCCCAACCATTGGCAGGCGAGCTTTCAGTCACTCTGCATCCAACCTCTGGAACTCCATCCCCAAGTCCCTCCACCTCACCCCCTCCCTGGCCTCCTTCAAGTCTCCCCACCTCTTCAATGGACCCATCGGCAACTCCTCCCCCCCTCTGTCCTCAGCTCGGGTCTGAAACAGTAACTGTCCAGCGCCTTGGGACATCCTCCTGACATGAAAAGCGCTGTACAAATGTAATTTTGTTATTGTTGTGTATGCATAAATCAGTTTCCCACTCTGTCTTGCTGTACTGCTCAAAGCAATGTCAAATTGCTCCAACAATATAAATAGGGCATGGAGAAGGTTTGAGACACATTTACTATGCGACAACCTCTGTGCCAATAGTTTCTTTCAACCTTTCATTAGATTGACTTTTCTTGATACGGTATATTTAATTCATAAGAAGCGCAATACAATTCATTATCTTCTTACGTCTCCCCCACTTTGCCCACTTTATGTCCTCCAGTTTAGATATTACAAGGGTCTAACAAATAGGAGGAAAATCTGTTCAATTTTTAATCCTCAAATGACGGCAATATGACACGGGCCCCAGGAGTTCCACATGTTTGCGAAAGATTTTACTTTGTTAGTATTAATGAAATTTTATCAACCAAAGACTATGAACATTCAATAATAAATATTTCACGCTTCTGAAGCAGCAAATGAGCCACCCGAGTGCAATAAAATTCAGAGGGACTTATGCACATTGAAGCCGGGGAACACATTAAGATCACTTTCAAGAATTGTATATATATATATATATAAAGGAAATGAGTACCCAGAGGATAAAGGTGGAATGGGCAGACTTATCATGAAAGTGCAGGACTCAGGCACTCCTCCAGATATTACCTGACAGGGCATAGTACTAGTTCATTGCTCACTCCTCATTTATTCCACCCCACCATCATTGGCTCAGATTTCAGTCACTATGCTCCTATCTACAACAGTCTTCAATAATCTCGTTGACTTTTTCCCTGCTTTTGAAACCCTCTTAAAATGTATCATTTCCACCATGCTTTTGCTAACCATCTGTAACTTTCCCTGGTCCCTCTGTGCTCTCTGTAAAGTGATTTCAGACATGCCTTGCCACCTCCGACCTGTCTGACCTCCTAACCCCCTATTAATCTGTCCGCTCCCTTTGTTCAGCAAGCCTGACCCATCTAATTTGACCCACTCTGCCTTCCCTCACCACCGCAACATTGCCCGACTCCACCACTACCTAACCCTCAGGTCCCTAAAAGTCTCATTCATGCCTTCATCACATCCAGGCTGGACGATAACGTCCTGCTTGTCAGCCTCCCCAATTCCTCCCTCCAACAATAACAAACTTACATTTGTATAGTGCCTTTCACGTTGGAAGGAAGTCCCAAGGTGCTGGACAGTCAATGTTTCAGACCTGAGGTGGGTTTGGGATCGGGGAGGGTGGAAGGAAAGGAGGGGATTTGGTATAACCGAATGGACTGTCAAAGAGGAGGGTCTTGAGGTGGGATTTGAAGGAGGCTAGGGAGGGGGCGAGGCGGAGGGACTCTGAAACGGAGTTCCAGAGATTATGGGCAGAGTAGCAGAAGGCTCGCTCGCTGATTATGGGGTGGGTGGGTTAGGGGACATGGAGCAGGTTGGAGTCCACTGAGCAGAGTGAGCAGTCTGGTTGGTAAGGGGTGAGGAGGTCACAGAGGTAAGATGGGGCAAGGCTGTGGAGGACTTGGAATGTGAGGATCAGGATCTTGAATTGAACCCTTTGGGGCTGAAGATCTCTGTAGCCTGTGTCCTCTCCCACACCAAGCTCCGTGACCCTATCACTCCCATTCTCGCCCGACTTCACTGGCTTTCCATCACTCAGTGGATTCAATTCAAGATCCTGTCCTCACTTTTAAAGCCCTTCAAAGCCATGCCCCTTCATAGCCTGTGTGACCTCCTAAATCCTGTCATCTCCCTCCGTTCAGTGGGCTCCAGCCTGCTCCGTGTCCCCCGACCCACCCGCCGTATCATCGGCGGGCGAGCCTTAAACCACTTTGCCCCCAACTTTGGAATTCTATCCCATAATCCCTCTAGCCTCCTTTAATTCCCACTTCAAGAACCCCCTCTTCGACCATGCCATCTGTCTTCCTCCTTTCCCTCCCTTCCCTCCTCCCTCCGCAATCCCAACTCCGGCTTAGATCTGAAAGATTGACTGTCCAGTGTCTTGGGAAGTCCTCCTGATGTGAAAGGAGGTGCTTTACAAATGTAATTTTGTTGATGCTTCATTTGATTTAATGCCTATAATGTCAAAACAGCTCAAAGTTTCTCTATACTTTTTTTAAATTCCTTTTATGACACCAAATATGGTATTGTTTGCAGTTTGTTTTTAAAAAGCAAGACTTTTGCTGAACAACAACAAAATAATTACATTTATATAGCACCTCTGACATCGGGAGAATTTCCCAAAATTCCCAAGGCCAGTATCTATTTAAAAGCAAAATATTCAGAACCACATTTACCAGAGCTGTGAAGAGTTTGTGGTTCAACTTACTTGGTCTGATTCGATTTACAAATTAAGAAGTACTGCAACAAATGAATGGGAGACAATCTCATAGCAGAATGATGCTTATTCTTGCAGTGATTTCAGTGTATTACTTCTGTTTGTTGTTCACCCTTCCACCTTTCTCCTCTCCTCTCTTCAAGACATTGACTCTCACTGAGTTGACTCTCATTGACGCTCATGATGTCCAGTCCTGCTCTATGGTACCTCAGCCAAGAGGGTGTTCCTTATTTAATACTAATCATTTTTACATGTGATGAAGCAGCCTTTTATTTGGGAGGATATCTCACATAATTTCACAGGATTTTATTTCAAATGGTCATCTTGTGTGTGGTAGACAAACAAATATATGTCACCTCTGTGAGCATTGGCAGGATTTGAACTGGAAGCTTAACAGAAAATAATAACACTGCGCACTAATTTGTAAAGGATCACAGCGTCTTTCCTCTGGGTAGGCATTCAACACATTGTCTCCAGTAAACCATGTAGTCTATTGCTTCACCTAATTACATTCTACCAGTTAGCCCATCGTAGATTTGTTTAAGGAAATGAACTTTTTTTTAAAATAGAGTGAGATTATGGGTTTACGCAGTTCCCAACATAAGACTGAGGTGGCCTTTCATTGTGTTAGACTTTCCAAATCCATGGCACAGCATCTGTACCTACATCTGCTGTTTGCAGAGTGACTACTTCATTAATATTAAGTATATTCCTGCTATTTTGAAATAAATTTAAAGAGAATTTTGTAATTTCTCTAATTTTTTTAAGAGATGTGATATATTTTACAATTCAAAGCTGTGGAACATCAAAGTCTTTAACTAGACTTATTTTAAAATGTATTATTATTTTAAAAACAGTTTAGGTGTAAGTCTGGCTCAGTTGGCAGCACTTTCGCCTGTGAGGAAGTTTGGAAGTTTGAACTCACACAGTCAAGACTGACACTCCAGCACAGTATATGTGAAGGAGATAACACTGAGTTGTTGGCGGTGCTGTCATTCGGTTGAGACATTAAACTGAGGTTCTGTCTGTTGAGGTGAATGCTATATGGTTTTATTCTAAATATGCCAATACTTATTATAAATTAATATTACTCTATTAAAATGAAACATTGTGTTTCTGTAAATCAAACAACTTGTTTAAATGCTATTAATCATTTTATGTGGAAAGATATGTGACGCGGCATGTGATTTATTCTAGGGCTTTTTTTTGTTCCTCCCTTGATTCCCTCTTATTTTCACTCACTTAAAGTGCAGTTTGTTAATCAACTCAAAGCTGACCAAGTTGGTTTAAAGGTCTTCATGTATTTTTGCTGTGAAAGACGGCGAATGTGAAGATAATAATTGTTTTTGGCACGTAGTTCTGAGTTGTTCATCAATGCCAAACAGAACTGAACAAGTTAAATTGTTTCCATCTGCACTTTCATTCTTCAAACAAATTCTTTGTTATCTTCATGCACTACAACTGAGCCTAGATCTGGAATCACCGTCTACACTTCTCTTCCTCTCATTCATTGCCAAAAATACTATAATTTGGTGTCTCACCCATCTACTGGAACATTAGTTTCACAAATACTTTCATCCGTCATTTTGCTGAATTACAATTAGAATCCTTGGCCAAAGCTCCCGAGAGTTTTTCTCTTGGCTGATGTTGATATATAGTCTATGCCCTTTAGAGTTTGGGAGAAAGATCAGTTTTGTTCTATTTGTTCATTCTGAATCAGAGAAACAGAAATATTTTTTGGAAAAGTTATATTCCACCTTTAAATGTTTGGAGATCACACAATGAAAGCTTGTAGGCATCTATGTCATCCAATATTTAATTCAAAGCAGCATCAAGCAGAGGGTCCAATTAAATTATAATAATCATTAAATTAGATCTAGTACTTTATCATGTTATGTGGAACTTTATCATGTTGAAAGACTCAAAGCGCTTCACGGTATTTTACAGTGATGTGTAGTGACTGTGTTTTGGCAGACAAATGTGGCAGACAAATTGTGCACAGCAAGCATGAAATGAATGACCAATTGTTTTTGTATCTGGGGGATTGTTGGCCAGGACACAAAGTGAATCTCCTCATTCTTTTTAAATAGTGCCTTGAGGTCTTTACCATCCAACTGAGCAGGACCTTAATTTAACATTCATCCAAAGAATGCCACTTTTGACAACGCACTACACTCCCTAGCACCACCTTGGAGCATCAGTCTGGGCTGATGTGAGAACAAAGTCCTGACGTGGGACTTGAACTCCCAAATTTTGACCCAGATTTTTGAGCCAGGCTGACAACCTGAAAAACATGACAGGCAATAAAAAGAAAAAAAAATTCCATTCATAATCAACAAATTCAGAAGGGAGATGTAGAAGCAAATGAATCACTAAGAGTGAAAGTAAAAGCAGGTATTTTGCAGAGGGCAATGTTGATTCATGTTCTATGACTTTGCAGGTCATTACTTCAGGTTGACTTTGGCTAGTTCATATAAAGTATTTCCTGCTGCTTGTTCAGCAGGATTGCATTTTTAAATAGGTAGGATAAGATACAAGAGTATTTAATCAATTAAAACTGTGTGAGGTAGCCTAACAAGTACGTACATTTCATGTCATTGTAACAATTTAACTTTCCGATTAAATTATTTCACCTCTACTACTTTCACAAACTGATTTTCATTATGTAATATCTACCATGGATTTAAAGATAAAGATTTTGGACAGTGAGCACTTTGCTTCTTGACAATGTACATTATATCATGGTTACACAATATCTCTGGATATACAGAGATTCCTGTATAAAGAGACTCCTCTGTAGATACAGAATCTCCTTTGGAGACTCCAGGGATATGTGGTGTCCTGTAGCTCACTGGTTAGAACACTCGCCTTGCAAGCGATTCCAGGCAGGGCAAAACCTTGAGCAAATTTCCTTACTCTACACACCTGATAATAATCCCTTGAAAAAAAACAACAATAATAAACTGGTTATTCCCAATCCATGACTGTTTGTGGAACGTTGCTGTGCGCAATTGGCTGCTGCGTTTCACCCACAAAATATACAGTTAATTCCCCTTTACAGTATATTCTGTGAAGCACTTTGAGATGTCTAGAAGACATGAAAAGTGCTATATCACATGCAAAATGCAACAATTATTATTATAAGATCCTCAGGAGGCACCTTGTGTTATAGTCAGCTCCAGATCAATCCAGATAATTTTTGGTCTCACTGCACATATATTGGATGTATTAGAGGTTTGATAAGGAAGGTACAGGCTGGATTGTGTTGTCATGAGGAATGTGTGGGGCAGCTTATTGCTTCATAATAATAATCCTCGTAAATCAAATTAGCACTTTATCACATCACCAAGACATCTCAAAGTGCTTCAGAGTATATACAGTACTGTAAAGTGAATTAACTACATTTTGTGGGGTAAATGTGGCAGCCAGTTTTGCAAACAGGAGTGTCCCACAAACAGCTATAGAGTGAGTGACAAATCTTATTTGGAGATTTACAACAACAACAATAACAAAATTACAATTATAGAGCGCTTTTCACGTCGGGAGGATGTCCCAAGGCGCTGAACAGTCAGGTCAGGCAGGGGGGTGGGGCAGGGTAGGTAGAAGGGGCGGGAGAGAGTTAGCAGGGGAGTGAGAGAGTTGGGAGAGCAGTAGAAGGTAGGATCGAAGAGGAGGGTTTTGAGACAGGCCTTGAAGAAGGCAAGGGAGGAAGCGAGGCGAAGGGACTGTGGGATGAAGTTCCAGAATGTGGGGGCAGAGAGGCTGAAAGCCCGTCCACCGATAGTAGGGCGGGTCGGACAGGGACATGGAGCAGACCGGAGCCCGCTGAACAGAGGGGGCAGGCAGGTTCATAGTGGGGCAGGTTTATTAGGTAGGACACTATGAGAATCTCTCTTCTCTTAAAAAGTGCCATGAAATCTTTAATGTCCACCTGAACAGATAGAACTGCCCTCAGTTTAACGTTTCATCCAAAGTATGGCCAGACGGACCACCCCAGCACTGAAATGGCGGGTCAGCATTATGTGATTCCAAGTCCCAATGTGGATCTGGAACCCACAACCATCTGAATCAATGTCAAGAGTACTACCAACTGAGCCAGTATAACACACAATGAGATTGCAGGATCTATATGAAATTGCAAAAGACCCATTATGTGAATCAATTTCGACCCATAATAACAACAGCAAAATTTCATGTCGGGAGGATGTCCCAAAGCACTGGTGTCTGGACTTCATGACAAAGATGGAAGCCATAGGAATACGTGGCCAAATCTATTTATTCAAGAGATGTATTCCAGCTCCAAAATCTGTGTATAGGTTGATGGGAGTCTCACTGAGTCTGTCCCTCCCAAACTGATGTGTGTGGGGGTTGTCCCTAACTGAACAAGCAGCAGGCAGCTTGCAAAACAGCGTTTGCAATGGTAAGCTGCGTGCTTTTATTTGATTAAATTCCAGGAGCAGTTGAGCACATTCTGAAATCTCCGAGTCTTGCCAAACTGCGCTGAATACTTTCCCGGATTACAGGAGCAGGGTGTATCCTCCTGGTGAGAGAGTGTGCTTTTCATTCCAACCAAAGGAGAATTTTCATGCCTATGTGAAACTTTCAGTAGTTTAGTTTGAATACTCCTAATTATGGTATATTCTATGAAGCGATTGGAGACGTCTCGAAAACGTGTTAAGACGCTATACCAAATGCAAGGATTTGATTATTATTTGTTAAACATTTGGCTGATCAAAATAAATCTTTAAAGTCGAACACCTTGCTGATATTTGCTGTACGAGGTGCAATATTGGCAAAAGCAGAGGAATTGCTGTCAGTGTACAGACAGAGTAAGCTTTGATGGAACTTGAAAAGGTAGATGAGAAATTCTGTCTTTACCTACAGCATAGCTTCAGAGTCCCTAATTTGTGATGTTCACAAACCAGATCTGCTGTGTTAATTGTGACATCTATTATGCAAATAGAATCATAGAATTATACAACAACAACAGCAACAAAATTACATTTATAGAGCACTTTTCACTTCGGGAGGATGTCCCAAGGCGCTGAACAATCAGGGGTTGGGATCCGAGCAATGGGGAGGGGCGGGGTAGGCGGGAGGGATGGGAGAGAGTTAGGAGGGGAGGGAGAAAGGTGGGAAGATGGCAGAAGGCACAATTGAAAAGGAGGGTCTTGAGACCGGCCTTGAAGGAGGTGAGGGAAGAAACGAGGTGAAGGGACTGTTGAATGGAGTTGCAGAGTGTGGGGGCAGAGAAGCTGAAAGCCCGGCGGGAGGGTCAAATGGGACACATGGAGCAGACTGGAGCCATTGAACGGAGGGGACGGGCAAGTTCATAGGGAGTCAGCAGGTCAGAGAGATTGGAAGGGGCAAGGTCATGAATGGCCTTGAAAGTGAGGATGAGGATCTTGAATTCTATCCTCTGGGGGATGAGGAGCCAATGGAACTGGGCGAGGGTAGGAGTGATTGCGGGAGAGGACACGAGCTGCAGAGTTCTTGATGATCTACAGCTTGTGAAGGGAAGAGCCCCCAAGGAGGCCATTCGGCCCATTTTGTCTGTGCCTGTTATTGAAAGAGCTGTCCAAATTAATTCCACTCCCCCGTTCTCTCGCCATAGTATTGCAAATTTGTCCTACCCTCATCTCTCTTGAATGTTGTTATCAAATCTGCTTCCACCCTTTCAGACAGTGCATTCTATTGCCTGAATTTCCAAATACTGCAAACTGTTTAATTTGTGATATTCACAAGAAGGCTGGTAGGCCTCCGGATCACAGCCAGGTTGGAGGTGGCCCTATTAAAGTTGACGATTCTGTCAACATAGAGATTGGAGGGAATTCTGATGGAGCCCGCCATGAAGTGAGTGACGAAGCAGCCTTCATACTACTTTGTGCAGTTGATGAAATAATGCAGCCACCTGCATGGAGAGAAAGGATTCTCACTGACAGCCCTAAACATTTGCATAGTTGAGAGACTGAGGGAACTCTCTTGGCTAGCGCAGAGGATATCCCATGTGCACCTGTGAGTATACAGTTCACATTTGATTGTCATATTCTTTTCATAATTGCTCTTCCTTTGTGGCTTGTATACCACAACTTATACATGTGCATAGATCTCCAGCTATGGCTCCTGTCGTTTCTACAACATATCACTGCGAGCTACTCTCGCAGACAGAAGACCATCTGTTTAGATTTAGAGATTGAACAGACAGATATATTAGGGTTACAGGACATCTCTCTCTCACTCTCTCTCCTACAAACCACTGTTGCAGAGATACTTTATTTGTTTGTTGAAAGAGAAATAACAAGCAGACAGTAGTTCGCTATGATTGAGGCAGGAAAGAGATTCTGAGTTACTGAAGGGAGAGAGTCCAGTAGCGTATGAAAGATTTTTCTCATGATAAGTTAAACATACTTTTTTTATTGAAGCAAACCTAATAAACAGTCCAAAATGAACAAGATAAGCTGCCTTTGACAATCTTGTTAAATAGCTCGACTTGACGAGATCTGGGCTGAGGAACTCTAAATCAGCCTAAGGACACAAAATGGCAACACTATCTTTTCCAAACCTGAAAGGTAAAATTTCTCAAACAATTTTTAGATACCTGCATTCAATAGCTTTACATCTGGTACCTGAAGCTTCTCCAGAGGTCTGTGTTGGGGGATTCTCCTTGGTTATCCTGTTTACACAGCCGGTAAGGATTCAGTGTGCATTCTACCAAAAGGGAATGAAATCCTGCTGCTGTGAATTACAGTCTGTTTCCATGCAGTGAATCTGCAGTAATTCGCACCAGAAAACAGTAATGTAAAGGCCGGGAATACGATTCTGGTTTGCAAAGTACAATCAAGTGTGGAGAATTACTGCGATTTTAAATGCTATTGAGTCCCTAGCTTAGAGATCAGTTGATCAGGCCTCCAGTACAAATATTCTGGTGTCAAGTAACTCATCACTGACTTTCCCTCTTTGAATGTTTCTCCAAATCGGATTTTTTTTGTTAAGGCTCAAGGTAAGTCTGGATTGCAGGTCACAACTAAATAATGATAAATAGTAATGATAAATATGAACCCTTGCATTTGTTATACAGTACTGTACTATCTTCCACATTAAAAAGACAGCTCAAGCTCTTGACAGGACTTACTGTAAAGTCTAATGATAGATTGTATATGCAAATCCAGCAGCTAATTTCTGCACAACAATGGTTCAAAAACAGCAATGTTTGCCAGGATACCTGGAAAAGCTCCCTTCCATTTTCAGACAGTATCATGGGATTTTCAACATCCACCTGAACAAGTACCAACATCCCAACTAAAGAACAGCACCTTCAACAATGTAGCACATCCCCGGTCCTACAATGGAATCTCAGTTTAGATTGTGAGTTCATAGTCCCTGAATCCGGGCTTAAAACCACACTTACAACCTTCTAACTCAGAGGTGAGAGTGCTATCAACTGAGCCAGCCTGACACAATTATCCTTTGTTTATTCAAAAGATAATCTAGATGCTTATAGTAGGATTCAAAGCACTACTGGTCATCAGACAGAGTGAAGAGTGGATTTAAATATGTGAACATGTTGCACCCATTAATGTTTTGTTTTGTTTCAGGACACTTCCCTCAGCAGATTGTGAGAATGAATCTTTAACTTTGCCATATGCTAAAACCAGTGAGATCACACTATAGTTTTAGACTTCTTGCAAAGAATCAGCCAGTCTCATAAAGGACAAGAAAGCAACGACAACCAGCCTGGCCTACCTCAATACTTTCTGGGCATGAAATTCAATTCAGTGGCACCAGGCTGTTTACACAACCAGAAAGCCAAATACTTTGCTGTGGAGCAAAATTAAATCCACACGGGTGGCAGATTGTGGCCCGCAACAGTTGAATTGGTTAAGTCTGCAGTGTTTACATGGCCCCAACTAATTTGGAACAGCTGCAAATGCTGTGCAAATGGAATTAGCCGCTGCCATGTAAATAGCAGTATTAAGGATGAGTGAAGTGGGTCCTATCTGTCTGTACTGGACAGTGCTGCAAAACAACTGCAAGGGAAGGTGGGGGTAGTATTGGTTATAACTTTATTACTTGAAAGTTACAAGAATTAAAATTTATCTTTTCTTCCAAAAATAAGTCTACAGCTGCAAACTTATGAATTCCAATCCAATGCAACCACCCACAGTCTTGTTTAATTACCTCTCATGGAAGCTACACAGAGAGTACTGTACTGCAGTGTCAGCCTAGATTTAAAGCCCTGAAATGGGGCAATATGAGGACTGTTGACGAAAAGATGCCAGAATGATAAACAATTCCCCACACTATTTTTCCAGCATGCTGTGGTCTTATTCTAAAGCACCAGTTGGCCATTCCAATGGCTAAACTGGAGTCTAGCTGCTTTATTTGACAATCATGAGGTGTATGTGGCAGGAATTTTAAACCAGCTATTAACTCTGTGTTATGTTAAATACGGTGTATAAAACTTGATGTTGGTCACACTTTCTTATCAAGTAAGAATATTTTAAAGCAAAAATAAATCCCTTTTTTTTATCAGCACAGTAAACATATTGTAGATCATTAAATGGTGAATAGGAATCTGGATAAAGGACAACATCTGAAAACTGTAGGTCACTCTCTGAGATGTACTTGAATAAACCAACATCTTTAAGTCTGCATTGATTCTGGAGGCAGAATCACTGTAGAGGTTGCCACAATTTAGAAAAAGGCTGGGTAAGAGAAATGGGTAAGAGAAAGAAAGCTACAGTTTTTTTGAAAAAAATCTGAATTTTTTTTGGAGTTGGCATTCTTCAGGTGCGACGTTAAAACCAAAGTCCTTTCTGCCTGATCGGGTGGATGGCTTCTTGAGTTTGGAATTAATTGTATTTCACGTTCATTAAGATAAACAACAACAACAAAATTACACTTGAATAGCGCCTTTCACGTCAGGAAGGTGTCACAAGGTGCTGGAGTGTCATTGTTTCAGACCCAATCTGGGGACAGGGAGGGTGGAGGGAAAGAGGGATTTGGAGTGGCCAATGGGGTCTTTGAAGAGGAAGGTCTTGAGGCAGGACTTGAAGGAGGCCAGGGAGGGGGCGAGGTGGAGGGACTGTGGGATGGAGTTCCAGAGGTTGGGGCAGAGTGGCTGAAGCAGAGTGGCCTTTGCTATGAGTGAACAAACACCTTGATATCACATATTCAAAATAGGTTGTTGGAGCCACCATCTTCCAATCAAACATTAAACTAGACGGACATGGTATTATTTGAAAATGGATTACTTGGTCGTTCATTTAATGGTTGTTTGTGGGACCATTTTGTGAACAAAATGGCTGCTGCACTTCCCTGTACAAAACAATGACTGCACTTATCAATAATTACTGTAAAGCCTTTTGAAACTTCCATGCATAAGGCACTATAAAGTGCAAATTCTTTTCTGCACAGACAATTAGAACATAAAACCACAATGATATACAGTATATTTACTTGGACAGAATAAAACAGCTAAAATTAAAACTAAAGCCGGCTGTTATCTTTATTCAGTCAGCAGTTCATCCAGAGATGTACCAGTAATGTGAAGCATGATACCGGCTCTTGTCTATCTTGGGAGTCATGTTGTAATTGTGACTCTTAGGGAAGCAGAAACATTTGCAACCAGCATCCAGATTGTAGAATCCACTTTGCAAAAGAACAATGCCTATTCACTTGTCTATGTGCTGCCAAATGCTAGAGTCCAAACATGCCTTGAGCACAGATTTCAGACCATTAAAATTCTCAGCAGGCAGAGGTCTGTAGAACTTGAGGCCCCATATGCCTGTTTAGGTGGACATTAAAGATCCCATTGCACTATTTGAAAAGAGAAGATAATTTTTCTCAGTGCCCCGGCCAACAAATCCCCCAAATAAAATTGATAATTCAGTCCATGGCTGTTTGTGAGACACTGCTGTGCACAAAGTGGCTGCCATTTTCCAAACACAAAACAGTCACTGCACTTTACAATATATTCTATAAAATGCTTTGGGACATGCTCCTGACATAAGAGTGGGTTTGTGTGTCACTTTGGCTTAGTGATAGCACTCTCCCCTCTGAGTCAGAAGGTTATGTCAAGCCTCACATTGGGACTTGGAACCACTTGGTCTAAGCTGCAGTACTGGGGAGTGCCGCATTGTTCTTAAAATTAACTGTGGAAAAACAGCTTACAAATTCAGACTGAAATTAAGAAATTTGCTTTCCTGTGGATGAGATGTTAAATCGAGGTCCAATCTGACTGTCAGTTGGACGTTAAAGATCCCATGGCACTATTCGAAAAGAGAAGGAAGTTCCTGTCCAACAAATCATCCAAATAAAATTGGTCACCCACACGATAGCTTTTTGTGAGACAATGCTGAGCTGCCACATTTCGCTCACAAAATGCACAGAATATCCTGTGAAGCACTTTGAGACGTTGCAATGTTGTAAGAAGGCTGATAATGTGTGTAAATTATTATAATAAGATTAGTATTGTTATTTCTAGCATGAAAGTTCTATTTATCGTACCTATATTTAAAAAATCCCTGACTTCTAAGATGGTGCAGAATATTTTTTGAAATTTATTAAATTGAGTCTTAATTTGAAAGCTGGTTTACCATGATTCATTTTAAAAACTGCATTTTTAGTGTTCAGACAACCTTGGGATTTAATATATGCAAATGACTGTGTCGAATTTACAGTTTTTATGATTTTGGGGGGCTCAGACAAAGCCCCGAATCACTGACAATTGTTAAAAACAAACAAACTGCTCTAACATGGTCTTTTCATCGAGACGACTGGGTTCAGAATTGTTTGTGTTTTTAAAGGTAAATTTTGTAGAGAATTCTGCAATTTCATTTGTGAACCAGAAGTGGTTCTTAATGCAGCAACATCCTATTTGAACTGTTCATAGCCTGACTGGAAAAAAATCTACAGTAGAAGCCCATTGATCCAGCACCCTCAGGACCTGGCCAACACCAGTTAAAGCGCCTGCCAGATATTCGGCAGAAAACCCAACACAAAAAAATTATTAATTTTTAAATATATATATTTTTAAAAACATAGCATATTAATAATAGATAAATAATCATTTATATGATAATATAACATAAATAATAATAATCATTTTACACACAGCGACCAGGCAGTTCAGAGAGATTTTTAAACTAGTGCAAAAGTTACACGTCTGAATGACAGTGTTCTCATTGGGGGCAGAAGAGAGGAATGCACATGTTATCGAGAAAGCAGAGAGTGAGCAGAGGCCGCTCAGTTCAGTTAACTTTCTTTCCAAAAAGCCTTGCGATGCAAATGAGCATTGCATGGATGAGTCTTTTTTAAAATTAAAATAAAAGCCAATGAATTGATCTGCAAGCTTTGCTTAGGATGTGTGTGTTTTGCTGTTTTGTGGCTAAATTAAATCTAAATTAATCAACTCATCCCATTGTGCTTCTCAAAGACTACACTCCAGAGGGTGCATTGCTGTACAGTACCGGCAGCATTCTGAGCTAGTGCCACCATCAGGCACCTAGAAGTAGCATTTCAAAATACTGACGCAACACAAAGCACCAAAAAAAGGCATTTTTCTGGATAAATTCCGGTTTATCGAATGCGGACCATTTTTTTGTGGTGCCGGTTATACGGAAGTTACGGTTGATCGGGTCATGGATAAATGGGCTTCTACCGTTTATAGAAGTTTTTTGCATGATAATAATAATAATCATCATCATAATAAAAATAATAATGATAATGATAAAACTCCGTGCAAAAAAAACAGAAATCACCGGGAACACTCAGCACGTCAGGCAACATCTACAGTGAAAGGAAAGTGAGTCAAAATTTTGGATCCATGACCCTTTGTCAGAACTGGTGCATGTTGGGAAGGCGAAGCCTTTAAGGCTGTGTTTCCCAACCTTGGGTCCCAACCCAAATCAGGGTTGTGGGGGTCCTTAGTTGAGTCACAAAGGGTCATCAGAATTTTTGCTGTTGCTTTTTTTAATGCTGAAAATGCTTTTTTAATGTTGAAAAGTGCCCGAGGCGACACCGCTGACCATATTATATGAAAGACGGTACTAACGAGTCCACAAAAGAGACGGAGATATCGTCTTGGCTGAGCTTCGCTTCAGTCGCACAATCGCCCCCTAGGGCCGGGAGGTCCTGTTGGTGGCCAATTTAGGGTCGCAGCAAAAAAAGGTTGGGAACCACTGCTTTAAAGGCTAACAGTGGTAGGGCAAGGAAACCAAAGGAGAACATGTGGTAGTATTCCAGCACCTGCAATATTTTGCATTTTGATAACAATTCTTTAATTTGATATAGTGCGTTATATCACATCTTCGAGATGTCTCAAAGCGCTTAAAGAAAGTTCTTTCACTGACTTTGTTCAATAATTATCCGTGTTTTATGAAGGAAATTGGGATTTATCAATAGACATCTCAAAGCATCCAACCTAACACCAAAACACATGACTGTATTAATGGACTATAACTAATGTGTCATAAAAGCTACAAATCAAAATGATACGTCCATGTCCAAGTATGGTAGAATAAAGATGTGTAAAGAGTACATGCAGTATTCTACCATTTTATGCTGAGCAGAAGAGTTAACAGGAGTCATGTTGATCGATAATATAGAACCAAACATCTTAATTGGATACTTAGAGCTGAGTCACGTGGGTTGTTAAACTGAGCTTGAATTAATTCTCCAATCTTAGTAATGAAGTAAGAGGTCATGGTTAGAGGTCAAATGACGATATCAATATTATCAATATTATCAATATTATCAATATCAATACTATCAATATTTTAGTTATCCTAAGTTTCTTATTTATATAATTGTCAAGTTAACCAAGTTTCTTTCTGTTACATAAGGGATGTTACTGATGTTACATTTATTTATGTTACCGAAGAAAACTGCCCAAAATGTAGCAACTTGCACGACTACAATCTTAAACCCAAAGATAGAAAGCTAAGAAAACATTGCTGAGAGATAGACTAAATTATAAATAAGCAGTAGGTTACAATGCAACATGAATCCACCCAACTCAGCAAACATAAATGGTTACCCAGTTCACATTTAAAAAATGAGCAGTCCACAGGTCACAAATCCCTGAAGATGTGGTTTCTTGTGAATGATTCTACTTATAAATCGATACAATCAAACAAGTTATGATTTAATGCAATTTTCTCAATACAAGTGGCTATAAAACAATTGTTGCAAATATTTTAATGCATTCTTAATCACCATTGGGACAGGCAACGTTTTAGCAGCTTTAGACAACCAAAACGTTTCTTATTTATAAATATCTATGGTCTGCAGTGGGTAGCCCGCAACTTTCTTCTAAGTATTCTTATTATGAATGACTTAAGTTTCGATTTTAGCTGCTTGTCAGGGACTCTGGTCCTGAGGGACTTGGCTTGTTACTTTCTGTGTCCATGGTATGTTGAGGCCTCCTTTAATCATAGACTACTCCACTTTCCTCTGGTTAAAATTGTTCTGGATTACACCGGTAATCACGTGTGATGAATTCGACTTACTACTTGCTTGTTAGATTTGCTTGTGTCTGTGAAATCGTTGTAACACTGTGTTACCCATATGGTGATCCTGTGTGATGTAGGCATGAGATTACGCTGCTGGTTTTCATCAGCAGGAGTCTATTAAATCATTCTGTCCAGCCTTTAGTTGGCTGTTTCAAAGGGAGATGCTCATCATTGGGACCCCTTTTTAAAAAAAAATCAAACTGTTACAAAGATTTAAGGTTAATCTTCTTTTGTTTTGTGACATTGAATAATTCTTGGTCAAGTGGTGAGCGCTGATCATAAGGCAATGTCTCCACAATACTGCTGAGTTTAATCCTTAGCATGCCTCGAATGAGATTACTTGTCATGCTGCTCTTTTACACTGTGGACTGCTGCAGAGTACACTAATTCAGCTGTCTTTTCCCATTTGATGCACACAAATATACCAGAGATTAACACATCTTAATGCAACCAGGCCTATAGTTGCTCTTGAAGTTTCTGCTGTAAAATATAGTTGTCTTTTACAGCCAGTCTGAACACATGTTTTTATTAACAAAAAGAATATAATGCCATTTCCAAAATAAAGATAGGAAATAAATAATGGGTCTTAAGATCAGAATTTTGGAAACATTTTGTATAGAAAACGTAGTCTATGTCAAAAAGCAATGATGTTCAAGTTGGAAAGTAAAACAAGGGTAAAAAGACAATGGGAGAGAAAGATAAGAGAGGAAAAAGGTTACAAGGCAATCAGAATCAGAACTTCCTTAAAGTTACAATTGTATTTTAAGATGTTTATTTCAGCTGTTTTGTGTTATGGTTAAGATCCCATGGCACTATTTAAAAAGAGAAGAGTTTCTTCCAGTGTCTTGGCCAACAAATTGGTCATTTACTTCATATTGCTGTGTGCAAATTTTCTGTCATGTTTGCCTATAAAGAACGCACCATGCTTTACAGCACTCGTGGCCAATTTACTGTTGGCCGCAAAAAATAGATTTTCTTGATTGAATATTTCTTGATTTATGCCAATAATCAAACTGCAAAACAGAAAACACACTATTGATTGAACAAGAACTTACCTTGACTTGTGTGAATGTTCGCGCGGTGGGGAAGAGAACTTCTTGATGATCCTGTGTGTCGTCAATGTTTTGCAGTAATTCCTGTAAAGCTTTGTGAAAAATATTGACAACTTGATCATTCGCTATATCAAATGTTACGATTAATATTATTATTATTTTAAGCTTACACTAATAAAATTATTGCTGGTATTTGAAAGCTTGATTACTATAGTACTGTACTATAGTTTGTGGGCCAGAAATGTGAGTTGCTGTGAACCATTGGACTAAATGGGTTAACAATGTGAGGGAGCTAAATTAACACACAGAACTATTGTTGAGACACCCTCAGGTAATGATTATTATTGATGTCATCATCATAAGCAACTAATTCAAACTAGTTGACTTTTGAAGAATAAAGGTAAAAAAAGGTTATGAGGAAAGAGCAGGTCAATGGGATGGGCAAAAGATAAATCCAGTAAGGAGTTATTGTGCTAGCGGCATGATGGATCAGGTGACCTCTCACTGTGATGACAATTCTATTGTTTTCTCAAAACTAGTTGTTTTAGGGATAAATAAAGGTTCAACTGAAATTGTAAATAGTGGATGAAAAGGACATTAATGTTAATTATAATTGTTGGAGACAATTTAGTATTTGGAAAGAGTTCCCGATGGCGAGACTTCTTGGTGGAATCCTGGTACAATGTAAACCATTTTTAAGGCAATGTATGAAAATTGTACTAAAAATCTAAATGATCTAATCATAATAATTGTTTCTTAATTAATAGTAGGCAAGGGAATTCCTTAGCTCCAAGAATGCTTCTAATGTGGTTTTACTTTTATACCCACTGTCCAGAATAACTCATTTTTACAGCTGTGACATGGAAGATGCATCAGAGGCTACAACTTAATTTGTCCGATGGGCATGAACGTGCATTTACATAATTACATGAAATGAATAAAGCATTTTAGATTAATATTTGTTCCTGCAGCCAACGACAATAACTTGCATTTACACAGCACCCCTCACGCAGGGTATCAAACCAGAATGTGTGTGACTCAGTCCCAAATAATCCCACACTGGACTATGTCAAATATATCCACTGTGAAAATATTCTACTTTTATACTGAGTCAAACCAAATGGAAAATTGGGACTGTTCTTTTGCATATTTTATTGTTTTAGTGGTACTTTTAGTAACTTCTGGCAATGGGAAATGAAACCCATGGTGGAATCAGCTTTAACCACCCTAACTGACATTCCACATTTAGTGCTCACATACCCAGAGCAAGCACTTGCAGACATCTGCTAACTTTTAATCATCCCTTTCCCATTTATTTTATATCGTCGAGATCTGGACTTTCTCAAAGCGACTATGTCAGGTCTCTTGCACACGCTGCAGCATTTTTCAAAGATTACATTTCATAATTTATCTCCCTAAGAGTGATTACAAAACCTGAGTGTATTGCCAATCAACAAATTGCATTGTTTCCTATTATGCAGAGGGTTTTTTTTGCAAAGTGGAATGGTTAAACTATTCCCATAAAAATGCCCTTCAGGCTATGTGTTCACATTGATAACCCTAGACATCATGTGGAAATGGCTGTTTGACCTTTAGCCCTCTTAAGGTCTCAGACAACTGCTGTATGACCTGGAACTCTCAAATGCTGTCAGAACAGCACTAAATTCATGTTGCTGTAGATTAAGTCACATTTGGACAGTTCTTGAGTGCTAAATACAAACAAAGGATATCCCTGGACTGTGTCATAAACTTCATCCATTTCTTCTTAGAAGCCACATACTGGTTCTATCATTGACCTCATGGGAGTCCAAATGCCCGATTCTATAGCCTTAGTTTTCATTAGCATTTCAGTAACTGTTTTTAGGGACTGAAGCTACACACCAATACATTGGGAGAGCACCATTGTGTACTTTCAAGTGTCTTGAAACACCAAAGTCAGTTTCACTAGTTGTAGATTTTATTCCATGGCGAACATTATGTTGAAAAAAATACCCTTCAGGAATGGGAGTTGGTCTGCCTATAATGCCTTGTCTATACAGAAAAAGGCTACGAAGAGACCATCAGGCCAGTCTCTGAGAGTTTGAGTTGTTTGGTTCCTGATTTCTAATGGCCTCACCTGTCTCATTCAATAACTAATGTTATTATTAGCATGGATCAGAATATTTCATTGGGATTAACTCCGGTAAGCAAACTGGCACTAAAACACAGTGCAAGATTTTGAAGCATACAAAGTTGAATGATGACTCACCTCTGCTCTAAGTAGGGAGGAACCAGGGTATGTGTTTTGGGAGGGGAGTAGAGAACAGATAAAAATACAAGCACAACTATCTATTTCCACATTGTTTGGAGTCTTAATGATGTATTATTTCCTGAGGTGAGCCACTGGTGTGAAAAATCTTACCACCCAATTCTCTCCAGTGGATGCAATGTTGTTCTTCATGTCTAGAGTCTATGAGTTAAAGCCTAGATGTTTGCAGATCATTAAGAATGTCACATCCCCCTGAGATTCTTCCTAAATACAACATATGCACTTTCATTTGTTATTTATTGCACAAATGACCTTTTTAAACAGTGGACAAACATGTTTTGAATGGTTTGAAGCCTCCTGGAAGAGCACTGAGTATTTCGTCTTTGTTTGTTCACCAATCTGATACAGAGGGTGACATGCCCAATTATGTGGAACAGCAGCATCGTTGCCTGGATGCTACCCTGACATAAATCTGTTTCGCACACTCCCATTTGTAGCCGATCCCTATCTCTCAGGATCATGGATGGAGTGGTAGCATTTTGTTTAGTCTGGACTGATGTGGTAATTAACTGCAGCTGGAGCTCTGCTCTTTTTTTCCCCCCCTTCTTCTGCCTCGATCATCCCTTCAAAAACCATGCACACAAAGGAAGCCATATCTTGATTAACTTTCCCTCTTACCCTTTGCCTGCAGAGCGTAAAACATTACACATCCGAATTAAATTTGTCATCTGCAGCCTCACGGGACTGTAGATGCATCAAAACATTGGAAACCAATTTTGGAGTCTTACATTTCTCCATGCTTTTAATCACAGAGCAAGTTAAATTCAAAACAGTCAGGAAATGTCCCTTATTTAAAGCAATCAAGATTCTGCTGAATGCCGAGTCTGTCGGACTTTACAGACATTTTTAAACTTTATTTTGTAACCTTTTTGGCACTATGTAAATATTGACTTTGTACAGTTAGATTGGAGACGGTAATGTGAGAGTAATACATTTCATTTCAAATATGTTGTAGCGTTCCTCCCTTTCATGTAATTTGTGGCCCCACACTGAAAGACAAATGTTACCCTGCGACTGACTAACTGGCTCGATAATTTTACATTAGGAAATTATTTCAGAGACAAAAGATTTTCAACAAATACAGGTGTAAGTTTCAGACAGGAGCAGACATTCGTTTCGTCCAATCTGCACATCAAGATTCAATTAAGTTTATTGGAATTTGGGGGGGGATAAGCAAAAATAAAACTTGATTGAAAGAGCCACACACTTATTGAGGTAGAAGTTTATCCTCACAAAGATCTCTAGATGGGGTAAGCTTAATGTTTACCTTCTGTCTCACAATAACTTATTCCTTAAGATGTTATTATGACTCCAAATTCACAGTGCTCTTACTTCTGCTAGAGCCTTGTTATCAGCATGTTCTGCATTATCATCTGATTGCTTTGTTACCAGCATGATCACAATAACTACCATCATTCTAGCATATTGGAGGAACATCTTTCAACATCTGCTTATAGTTCCACCACCAGAAAACCTGATGATTTTTCTCTTGTTTTGGTCAGCTGGGTGTCAGACACATGCAGAACCAATCACCATGCTTTAGGGTATCCAAACCGAGGTGAGATTTCTATACACACCAACTATGCATGGAAATCCCAGAGATAGATTGTTGGAGTGGAATGCGCACTCTCTCCCTGAAGGGACACATCCTGCTTACCTAATTCCAGAAAGTGTTAGGCAAGAGCCAAAGCTTGGAGACCCCAGAGTGTGTGTTAGGATACTGTTGGAATTTCATTGCCAGCATGTCACCTTGGAGCAGGTTCCGCTCTAAGGAGACCACATTTACCTCCCCTCCCAAGGAGGATAATTGTCATGTTATCACTAAAGTTTTTCCAGACAAGGAAGTCGCAATGTAGAATTCTCTGTCACAAACTGTAGTTAAAGCAGAGTCCGTAGATTAGTTTAAAAGGGAATTCAACAGATGCTTGAAAAGGAGCGATATTAAATGGTAGAAGGAAGTCGGTAGAAGAGTGGGATTACTTTAGGTGAATCAAGTGAAGAACAAACAGCAGGCAGACTTGTGAATGAGCCAAATGGTCAGTTTCTGAACCGTAAAACCGTATGACTCATTGATTCTTTTTGCAGTTCTGTTAGCCTTTAATTCTATTTACTGGGTGCAAAGGCTTTCTTCATTAAGTCAGAAAAGAGGTTCTGATGACAAGTCCTTCGGCCCTATTAATCTCATTCTTCCAAAATATATCTTACCCTCTTCCCATTACAGAATCAAGCCTGCGATCAATTCCATAAATGCCTCCTGGTATTGGTCCTGAAATTGCCCTTTACCTATTCTTTCATCTCGTGTTGCCATGGTGCACTTGTCAATATAGTTTAAAGTTTATTTTTATCACCTCTATTGCATCTCTATTTCAATATAATTAATTGTACCAGAGATCAGTTTTTTTGCTCTGCTCTAGATCCCCAAGGTCACCATGACCAGAACTATAGAGTATCGAAGATTAGCCTAAGCAGAACACTGCAGTTTGATTGTGACTTTGGATTAATGCAACCCAGCATTTTATCCTATAAATTATTGAAATGAGATGAGCTTTACTGACCCGACTACATTGGCTCCAATCATCTCTAAATTGTTCTTCTCATGGATAATGAATTAAGACAACCAGATTCAGACTACAGTAGCAACAGAGAGTTGGTTCCAATGTGAGAGGAGCTTCTTGTGTCTGAGTGCATTTCTTCATGTACAGACACACCTTGTATAAGTAGTCTTTTACTACTAATCTCTATTCTGTATGGTTTTGATACCAGCAACTGATTGTATTTCATGATTGACTTAATCATATGGCAAATCTAACTTACAGCCCTGTTTTCCACTTTCTCATTGATTCCTGTACCCACCAAATTTGCTACATCTTATAGTCCTGCTAGCACATTGCTCCACACCCCCTTCATTCAGCTGGCACAGGCCTGTTGTGCATCCCCTGACCCTTCCATATCACCAACGGTATAGCCCTAACCTCTGAACTCCCTGCCTCAATCCTTCCTCCTTCCAGTCTCTTTATCTATCTTTAAATCTTAAGGCTTAACACTTCAATTGCTTCTATGGTCACCTCGACATCTTCTTTGCCTGCAATCCAACCTTATACAATGCTATAGTGTCCAGTTTATTGTACAAGTCTGAGATACTATCCTGCATTAAGGGTGATATATAAATGCAGGTTGATTTTGTTACATTTGGTGTTGATATCAGCAGTTAATTCTACTTCTTCAGATAGTCTAGCAATTATGGATATAGTTACATTTGTTTTGAAGGAGCATTCAATCTTTTTTTAACAAAAAAACCTGTACAAGCAAATTTATTTTCAATTTGATCATTTTCAATTTCCCCAGTCAGAGCTACAGTACTTGGGGAAATACATTTTAATATAAACATTCAAGTTTTAATAATGGTAGGGGAATGGAACCCTAGGCGCAGTCTAATTTTTGCTCATTTTAGGCAAAAACGAAAATAAACAAAGAGAGTTGTGGATAATATTTATGGCAGAATATTAAATGCATCTAATTCTCTATGGGCTGGCTTACAAAGTACAGAGAGAATTGAATTGTTTAATGCTCTACCATAAATATATCCAATTCTACTGGGCCAAGACTATAGGAACTGGGATTCTGATTCGTTGGAACAAAAAATGATTGAGGGGTGATCTGATGGAGATCCTTAAAATTCTGAGGGGTTTTGATAGTCAGTAGGAAACTGGTATTTCCACTGGTAGGGTGAGTCAGTGATTAGATGGCATCAGGTTGATAGCAGATTTATTAATGAAAAATGCATATTTAACTAAGTTCTAAAACAATGAAATTTTAATTGAATGTGCTGAAAAATGTATTTGGTGATTATAGACACCCATGGGAGGCTACAGTCTCTTACACATGACAGCTGATTCACAGGGGGTCTAATTTGTGCAATTTATAAGCAAATTCAAAATAATGAATCCCAGAAGGGACCTGATATCTCAGAGACAGTTTGTCTTCAAAATACACAGTTACTACACTTCACAGGACAATCCTGGGAAGTGCTTTGAAATGTTCTATTGTTGAAAGGCTCTACATCAAATGTAAGGAGTATTATTATTATTGTAACTCTGCTGGGATGCCAATCTTAGCTCCAATATGTCTGAAGCCAAATTCTGGTAGAATCTAGATTAACACTTATCTCCTTTCAGGTGAAGGAAATTGGCATTGGAGTGGGGCAAAATTACCTTTGGTTGATGCGAAGCACACATGGTTACTGACAGATTCATTGTGAATCCAAGGTGTGATTCCCACATTTTGGCGTGTGTTTTCCAACATGCTCGCTTGACATTTCACCACAGATTTCTCTGAAGCACGGCAGCTGCAGAAGAATCTTCATTGAAGTCGAAAATAATCCCCAAGGCCGCAGACCCAAACATCCTGAAATTATCACACTTCAGAAACACTCGAGACAAGAAAATGTTGAAACTATGGCAAACCCACAGTGTACAAAATATGTATTTATGCAATGTGTAGCCCCATTCACTTGTGGGACTACCTCCTTTGATAGGCTTATGTAAGTTTGAATAGAAATGATAAGTGGTTTGATGTGGGGGAAAATTGGTGAAGACAAAGAAACTTTGAAGGTTTCCCCCAATAAAAAGAGGCCTTAAAGGCTTAAAAAACAGCAGAACACACCAGAAAAATAAATATTGGAGGAATTATGGAACAGAAACAGTGTAACATAATTTGAAGCTCAGCTGGAACCAATAATATTGCACTGATGGCCTATTTAGTGTTATCAGTTTTCAGCAATATCATATCAGGGGTCACTTGAAATTTGAGAGTCCAAATACACTTCCTTAACTTGGTCTTGATTGAAGCTTTTAATTTTCTAAAGGCCAATATTGGACAGCAGCCGACTGTTCCAGTATTTGGTGCAACTCCTGGCAGGCAGAAACCAGTATTGATTTGTCTGATGCAGCACCAATGAAAAAATATGACTTCTTGGCCTTACAGTGACCGATGTTATCCACCTATTTCATTATGGAGCAATGGGATATTTTATAAAATGTATCATGGATGCTCAGACTAAAACTGTCACTGATCTACTGGCAAAATACAAATACAATGGCAATCAAATCAATAACTAATTTCAATGCCTTGCAATGTTGTTGGGTCAATTATTTGTCGATGTGAAATTGGGTAGACCATTGACTAATCTTGTTTGCTCTTTCCGCCTTGCCCCATCACTTGCCTCCTTCAAGACCCACCTCAAGGCCCTCCTCTTTGACCGTGTTTTCAATCAATCTCCTTCCCTCTACCCTTCACCCTCCTGAATTCCTACTGCCAGCCCAGGTCTGCAATATTGTCTGTCCAGCGCCTTGGGATATCCTCCTGACTTGAAAGGTGCTATATAAAAGTGCTATATGTAATTTTGTGTCTTGTTGCTTTCTTTGCACCTGAACTAGGAGTAATAACATGCAGTGTGTGGGTGGGGGGAGGGAGGGGGGTGGGGTGGCAGTCTAATAATAGCAATAATCCTTGCATTTGATATAGAGCTTCTGGATATCTCAAAATGTTTCACAGAATAAACTGTGAAGTGAATTGACTGTATATTTGTGGGCAAAACACAGCAGCTAATTGTACAAATTAGTGTCCCACAACAATTGTGGATTGAAATTACCAAATTTGTTTTGAGGGATTATTATCAGATGAGCGTAGTAAGGAAATTTGCCCACATTTTTGCTCTGCTGAGTATCAACCCCAGGTCTCTCGCTTGTAAGGCGAGTGCTCTAACCACTGAGCTACAGGACTCCATGTAATGTATATATTTCTTAATGGGATTCCTTAATAAGGATAAAAAATTCTATGTGTTATGATGATTCCTTAAGAAGAAATCTAGGTTCCTTGTGGTAGCCTCAGGTTAACTTGTGGCTAATATACTCCAACATATCTTACATCTGAGAGGAGATCTCACAGTTGAAGGGGGATTCTAACGAGTTTCCTTATTGACATCGTTCATGGGTGGCAACTCCCTGAACTTCCACTTTGACCACTTACCCTCCCCCTCAACAAAAATCCAAGAGACTTAGCTGATCCTTAGCAGCTTCACACACCTGGGCAAGTTGTCATAACATAATTTTGTAGAGTCCTTTATCCTAGACGGAGGGACGCTGTTGTAATCTCTTCACCAAAACATGTCCAATGCAAGAATGCTGGAAAACAACAGAGTAGTGACCGGCACTAAAGAGGAGAGCTTAGGCACTATACATTTGCTGGTCAGAATGCACTAATACTGATAGTTATTAAAGGACTCTCAATACAAAGCCAGTATTTACTTAGTAGCTTCTCTCTTCTACCCATTCAACAGTACCACACATGCTCTCTGAATATAGGAGACAGTTCCCCCCGGGCATTTGGGGCTCCCTCTATGTGGGAGACTAACTACAGGGAAGCTCACTGGGTAATCCATCTAATTCCATTCAGATTGAAAGTTACGCTGTTCATTCCCTTCACCTAATGATTCCTTAATAGGAGGTGAATTAAAAAGTGGCAGACTGCAGTGAGATAGACAACAAACTAAAGCCTGGTCACAATAGAACTGATCCCTTAGATGTTGGCCTGGTCACAATAGAACTGATCCCTTAGATGTTGGCCTGGTCATTTGGGGATAAGAGAGCTGCTGGTGGTTTGGGAAAGAAATGTTTCTAACTGACTAGTCTCACCAGCAAAGCTTTCAGACCTCATCCAGCAATTTTGAATCACTGCCTCCTCCACAAGGATGAGCCATAAAAAAAAGTATTTACATAGCATCACATCTCCATTTAAGTCTCTAGTAATTGCATTATCCATCCTCTTTCTTCAGAAAACATAGTATACACTTGAATATCAGTAAATGCTTGGGATAATAATCTGTTTATAGAATATTATAAATACGTTGCCTTTTTTCAGCAGAGAAATTAATGGCGATATGTTCCAGATGTCATTAACGTCACCAACAGGTCTGAGTGCTTAAATTGGGTGTGAGAAATTGGATTTAATAATGATTTCATGTTATTCTTAAACCTCCGTCCTATTAAGTTGTGGAGGGGAAGTCCTGAGATCCAAAGTTTTACCTTGTCTTAGTTTTAAGATCATTTCATCCTAAACTGCTAAATTACGCAGAATCATGGAAATCTCACCAAAGTTGATTTAGAAGCCTATATTTTTACAGACAACTTGCGTGAAGGATTAGTGGGGGGAAGCCAGGAGGGTAGAGAAATTGGAGGAGAACAACACAATTCTATGTGCCATTCATCATCACTTAAAATTTAACAACCAAACCAAACACCCAGATCTATATATATCTGTAATAGTATATGGTTCAGCAACTGCTTGCTGTTGGGATCCTTGAGCTATATGATTGACAATGCCAAATTTAAATGACAGTTTCCCTTCTCCGCAGAGAGATATCCAGACATGTATTTCAAAAGCCACACAACTGGCTGAGTGGTGTTGAGGACAAAACCCATGCCTCGGATTGCTGCAGCTGAAGGGTTTGAGGCCAAGAATTAAATGAGTAATATTTTCAGACTGGCAGAGTGACAAGAACTCACTCACAACAATGAACCGATCCATCAAAATTTAAAGTGAGATCCAGAGAATATTGCACAATATGAAAGGCAAGTGAGTTTAACAATGCTGATTAGATGTCCACTAACCAAAACAGCAGCAAACACTTTTATATTCATTTACAAGCTATATTCATTTACAATTCTCAAACTAGTGGATTTGTGCTTCGAAAGAGTTCAGTGAATGCACTGGAACAATAGGGGTGGGATGGGTGGGAAGAAGCTGAGAGGGATGGAGGGGGGAAAGATGACTGAAAACACAGTCAAAAAGGAAGATTTTGAAAAGGAGCTTGAATGAGGTGAAGTTTCAGAGAGGCTGAAATATGAATAAAGCAAATAGGCTGAAAGCCTGACTAACAACACAGCAAAATACTGCAGGTGCTGGAAATCTGATACAAAAACATACAGTTCTGATGAAATGTCGTGGATCCGAAATGTTGACTCACTTTCCTTTCTCCATAGATGCTACCTGACCTGCTGAGTGTTCCCAGTGATTTCTGCTTTTGAAAACCTGATTATCACATAAACTGGCTTTCTTCAATGGGAATCCCTAGGCAATAAATGCTATCATGTAATAAAGCACTCAATATTGGTTAGCAGATTCATCAACAAGATATAGCTTTTTATATAGTTTTTTGAGGGGTGCTAATCCCTTCAAAGACAAAAATAATAATAATTTGGTCATCCAAACCATGACTGTTTGTCGGATGCTGCTATGTATAATTGGCCCCCACATTTTTCACATAAAATATAGTCACTACACTTTATAGTATATTCTGTGAAGCACTTTGAGACATCTCAAAGATGTGATAAGGCGCTACATGAAATGCAAGGATTATTATTACCCAGCTATCCAATTTGGGAAGAGTCAAGTGAAATTCCTACTACAGGTGACATTAGTGCTAAAATCTTCAAACATTGAAGGCCAACTGCTGATCCCTCCACAGTGTCCCACCCTCAGGTAGAAGAATAAAAAGGTCATACAATGATGGTCACGTTAATTATCATTCTGTTTTAGTGAAACTGGCAATGACAGAGGAATATCACTCCTGCCAGTTGCTGTAGAAATGCTGTCAAGTTGCTCTTGGCAACACTGATCAGCACATTTAAACTATATTGTTTCATGGTGGTCCTTGGACTCTGAGTATGTCGGAGCTAAATCCCTACATTGTATAGTTTAGATCACTAAATGTTTCTGGGTAGGTTGACAATCAATTCACTCCACTGTGGACACTGCATTAAACAGCCAATCATTCTTCCAGCAAATTATGTACAGAGATGAAGGAAGGTATTGTTATAAGACGAACAGCAAAATAAACAATTGTAACAGGTATGATTTGTAATACAAGTCGAAATAATGCATATTCTATTTCTAGGTGATACTATTCCCTACAATTAACCAGTACAGCACACTGATCATAATATAGAGCAATGCAAGTACGGTCTGTGAGAAAGGAAATAGTGTACTTGTGAGCAGCAGTAACCTGCTAATTATTCCTTATTTAGCAAACCAGATTAATAGGCCTCAAGATTGCTGTTGGCAGTATTCAGCTGCTGTAGTTTATTAGCTGGACTGGTTTGAGAATAATTGTAAAGTGGTGTATGAAATTCTGCACTTTCCATTATTTACTCAGTACTCTGGCTGTCCTTTCCTGTAGTGTTAGGGCACAATTTAGTGTTGATCACATTGGCATGGGGAAAGGCAGGAGCCTGGGACTAATTGGATAGTTCTTTCAGATAACCAGGACCACCTGGCTTTCCTCCTGTGCTGCCCTGTTCCTCCATTTGTATGTCAGATTACAGATTACAGTTTGACTCAAAGATAAGGTTGAGTTAGTATCCCACTGTCTGCACTTCACTGACCAAAGAATCCAAGCTCACAGCACTGCACATCTGGCTCACAGCCTCCAGTGGCCAATGATGGGGATAGTGGCTTGTTACTAAAAAGAAGCCTAGTCAAACTCCAGTGCTATCATTTGTTCCCATTTAAAAAAAGGTGTGTGTGTGTGGGGGGGGAGTTGGGGAGTGAGGATGGATGGATGGGAGGGCTGGCTGCACAGTATTCTATATGATCAATTTTAAAAGTGCCACTAAATTGGCCCGGTATTTCACATTGAAAATATATTCTGAAGCAAAGAGTTATTCATTGCAATATATAGAGGGATGAGTGTTGATTGATTGAATTGATTCTTATTTCCAATTTTCCTTACATTCTTCTGATCATATTTCTATTCTGTGTAACAATAATCCTAACTTTACAATCTTTTTGTAAATATATAGAAACATGAATGCCATGCTTTGTACTGAAAACAAATGAGCACATTTGACATTATTCTCCTTTTTGCGGTGAAAGCTATAAACAGCAAGGTCTAAATTATGCTGATCACTAAAATAGTCAAAAATATCTACATGCCTTTATAATAGTATTTTTTTTCTAGCAATAACTTTTATGCTGAGTTTGACCACTCATAATGCAATCTGTGAGGAACGTTTAGTACCTTCTTTTGTATTCTTCACATTCAGTTCCTTATAATCCTCTAAAACAAAAATCTAATGTTAGGATGGTCCCAACTGGACATCTGACAGCATAGCAGTACTCTGCTTAAGTGGTTAAAACCAGAAGTACCTCAACACACTCTGAAGCCCCCTAATCTGCAAACTTTACTAGTGTAATCTGCACCACAATTCTCTGAGATTAGAGTGAACCAGAAGTTGTTTGTTTGGGATATTTGTAAATATGGTGATGTTTTTCCATGTGTGTTCGACACTTACCCGATGAATAAAAAATTATCAAGTCAGTTGGGTCTAAAAACACTCTATCTGGGTCACTGGTCTGAGCAACCCAGGTACCTGACAGCTGAAAGCGACCACCTGTGAGCAGGAAGGATGAATTTGGATCTGGTTTTACAGATGGTGAAGAAACAGGGATTGGATCTACAATGTGCCCAGATAATTAATGTTTGACTCAGTCGGAAGCACTTTCATCTCTCAGTTGGATGGTTTTGGGCTCATGCCCCATGTTAAGACTTCACTCTAGGTTTAAACCCTATGTCAGGACTATTTCAAATCAAATAATTATTCAATTCTTTGAGAATTTCTACCTTTAAAGCACAAGTTAGACTGTCAATCATCTCAGGGCCACAGCTAATTGGTCCTCTTCTCATTCAATGGGAACAGCACTGTCGACTGTCGTTTGCTGAGTGGGAAGAGGTAATGGTATTTTGACTGCCCTCAGACACCTCTTAAACCAGACAATACTGCCGACCCGAATGTATCTGGTTTAACCAGCTTCCACTGTATTATAAAGTGTACACATTTTAAAAATATTTCTGCCATTACATAATAAAACTGTTTCAATAGCTGTCAGCCTGGATCAGTTGGGAATACTCTTGCCTCTGAGACAGAAGTGGGTTCAAGCTCCATTTTGGTAGTTTGAGGTTATAGTCTAAGATACCCATCAAGTACAGAAGGGAAAGTGCTCTGTTGTTGAAGGTGCTATCACTTGGGTGAAACATTAAACTGCATGTCTGTCTCTGCCTGTTCAGATGGATGTTAAAGGTCCCATGGCATTATCTGAAACAAGAAGGGAGTTTCTTGGTCAACAATTGACGAGATTAAAATTAATCATTCTGTTCATGGCTGTTTGTAGGACTTTGCTGTATGTAAATTGGTTACCCCGTTTGCTTACAAATACAGTAAAACCTAGATAATCTAACATTCCGAAAGCTGGCACTATCCTAAAACTGACAAGATTTCAAAATACATACAGCATTAGATTTTTTTTGATATCTGGCAAATCTCCCGAAGTTCGGAACAGCTGCTTGTAGTCCATGGCATTGACGCTCTGTCATCTGACGCTGGGCCAGTGTGTGGCTTCAGGGATGTGTTTACAGCTCACATGGTTAATGGGGCGGAGCTTCCCCAGCCATTTCTAGGTAGGATTCTAAATACCGGCAAAATCCGGGAGGTGCGTGGACCCAACAGTGCCGGATTATCGAAGTTTTACTGTACACCTTTACTGGACTTCCGATACATCACATCAAAATAGTTTGGCCATGTAATAAGGTGCTGTATCAAATGTAAGGATATCTATTGATATAGCTTTATAGTTATTGTATATGATCTATTTAAGGTATATTTGCTTATATAGCAATGTTCATTTTCATCTCTAAAACATTACATTTTGTAAAGTTCTCTGAGATGTTTACTTACTACTACATAATAATCCTTGCATTTGATATGGCGCTTTTCACGTCTTCTAGATGTCTCAAAGTGCTTCACAGAATATACTGTAAAGTGAATTGACTATGTATTTGTGCGAAATGCGGCAGCCTATTGTGCACAGCAGTGTCCCACAATCATTGACTAATTTATTATTTTTTTTGTGAGGGATTATTATCAGGCATCTGGAGTAAGGAAATTTACCCAAGGTTTCATCCTGCCTGGGATTGAACCCGGGTCTCTCACTTGGCAGGCGAGTGATCATTGAGCTACAGCACTCCACATATAGCAATGTGAAAAGTGCTTATTGTAGCTCTATTTTGAAAAGGTAAATCCAGTACACATTTTAAACAAACTAAACGAAGAGTGCAACAAAAGATAAACTTATAAATGTAACAAAAGATTCAGGTTATAGAAAACTGCTTAATTTAGCTTATTTGGCAACTCCAGTGGATCTCACACTTGGCTAGAAACATGCAACAAATTGCCCTTTTTCACAGTGAAAGGGCCATGTTCAGATTTAATATGTGCAGCTTTAAGATTCACATGTTTTAAAATATATTTTTAGAAATATAAACATTGGCACCAACAGCTTTGATATTGGGTTACCTTGAGGCACTTACTTCTACTTGTGATACTTCTCTGAGCTCCAGTCTTCTTTTGAAGTCTTTTTCAACAATATTAAGAACATGAGGAAGTAGACTACTTTGAAAACTTCCTTTCACCCGTGATAACATGAAACAGTGGGTGATGCTTATAGAGAGCACCTGACTGACAGCAAGTGAGTGATCCCAGTTTGTTATTTGGATTTGGGTCAATACTAGTCAGTGCATTTAAAAATTACGAAGTGACCAGAAGCCGCTTTTGGCTTTGAGTAAATCCAGGAAATGATGCCTGTGTTTTGTAACGTGCAAAGGTAAAATATCTTTTTCATATGAAAATTTAATTGTATTTAGAAATGAGTTATTTGGAGCATTTAGAGTATTTTCAAACAAAAAAAAGAATGAATTATGAAATGGTGGGTGTTAAAAGATCTATGGCACTATTTGAAAAGAGAAGTGTTTTTTCTTCTATGATGGAGTTCTGTAGCTCAGTGCTTAGAGCACTCGTCTTGCAAGCAAGAGACCTGGGCTCTATTGCCTGCAAGGCAAAATGTTTTCTTACGCCACATGCCTCTGTTTACCTAGCATAAAGTGGGATCCCAGTTGTTAGTCAATTGGTGGATTGCTTTTCTGGGGATAATAATCCTTCAAAATAACCCATAATCATTTGATCACTCAATCCACAACTGTGGGACACTGCTGTGTGCAATTGGCTGCCGCGTTTCATCTGTAAATATACAGTCAATTCACTTTACAATATACAGTATTCTGTGAAGCACTTTGAGAAGTCTTGAAGATGTGAAAAAAGCTGTATCAAATGCAAGTATTATTGTGATTCTCTGTCCTGCTTTTTTAAAATTGATTTTCATTTTGATACAATTTCCATTGTAAATAGATTGAACATATAGAATCATAGGACGACAGGGCCATTCAGCCTTCTGAAGTTTGCTTTCATTTATTAGATTCTGGTAGATCTTTTTATCTCATGAGCCTGCCCTGTTACCATACATCTTTATACAGGCACTTCCTGTGAATCTCACTGTCTCTCTTTTAAGCATGTCTATTGATTCCACCTCTATATTTTCTGGGGCAGAGCATCCCATTTCTTCATCATGCTCTGTGTGAAGAATTGCTTTCTGACCTCAGTTCTAACTTTCTTAGTTACTGGATCATTCTGCCAAAGGGAAGAGTTGGCCACTATCTAACCTATGAATTCCTTTCGTTATTTTAGGTAATTCAATCAAATCACCTAACCTTCTCTGCTCAAAGGAAGATAATCCTAGTCCACCAAGCCTCTCCTCATAGCTGAACCTCTTCTGGACACCCTCCAATTATATCCTTTGTAATCAGGATACTAAACCTGAACACCAAACTCTAAATGAGATTTGATTACCAGTCAATATACCTGGAGTTGCATCTCCATAATTTTACGTCCAGTCCTCTTGGGATAAAATCTACTAGCCCATTTGCCTTATTGCCTGCTATCTGCACCTGCAAACTAAATTTTAATTATCTATGCTCTTGACATTTTTTTTTCAATTATTTATGCTCTTGACTTGCTACAACACTCTATTTCCTGCTGGCAATGGGTCACTGGGCCTGTGTGTGTAGATGAGTGTTCAGGGACAACGGAACCCACATTCTTGTTTTTTTATTGTATTCATGGGAGAGGATTGCTATGTCTAAAATATTCTGGCATCTCTCACTCCTGGTAGAGAGGATTATTAGCAGAGATTTGAGGCAATTTGTCTGCTCACCCTCACAGAATAATACCTGAGGCAAAATTTAACCTCAATTACAGACAACTAAATTACTATTTTAAAATGAAGAGAAAATCACATTCCTTTTTTCCCCTAGAATTTTTTTTAATGAAGATGCTTGTTTTAGTTAATCTCATTTATGTGCAATACCTAAAACAAGGAGTAAAGTTACAGGATTGGTGGACATTTTAGTAAGGTTTGATTTAACAGACTAATGTTGAAAGTATTGATACCAGATTATAAAAAAAGTTACCAAATCACAGGTTTGAGAAACAAACACAATGATCACTGGCAAATCACAAAATACACAGTCAATCTACTTTACAGTACATTCTGTGAAGTGCTTTCGCACGTCTCAAAGACATGATAATTCATTAGGAATATTTTGACTATTCCATATGTACATCTAAGAAAATTATAATTTTGTGCAAAAAAAACAAAAGCGCTGCTCTAACAAATCTTACCAAATCAGGGCTCTCTCCTTGGCTGTCTTTTCTTCAACATGCTCCTCACTTTGGTGACATCATCTGCAATCATGGGGTCAACTTCCATATGCATGCGGCTGACACACAACTCTATCTCTCTGCCTCCACCCTCGATTCCAGGATCACTGTTGTCCTGACAAACTGCCTGTTGGACATCAGGTCCTGGATGAGAGCTAACTTTCTACAGTTGAATGTCAACAAAACCAAGGCCCTCCTGATTGGCTTGAGCCAGAGGCCAGAGCTTTCTACAAGCTCCCTTTTCAGTATCATATTGTGACTGTAAAGTGGCAGAAACCTAGAATTGGCTCATTCAGATTTCTGCCAAAGCCTTTCTGCTTGGTGCTGGAAAATGGCTTAAAATCTCAAATTCTCCTACAAAAACAGAAGTCGCTGGGAACACTCAGCAGGTCAGGAAGCATCTATGAAGAAAGAAAGTGAGTCAATGTTTCGGATCCACGACCCTTTGTCAGAACTTCGTCTAATTGTCCTTGTTGCCTACGGTGAACAGAACAGTGTCGCTTTCTAACAGCAAAAGTTTTGATCAGGAACTCAACATGTGTGGAATTGTGAACAAGAAGTTAACGTATGATCTTAAGACCCAATGTTCACTTGAATCAGCGGAACAAGTGCCACCAACTGAGTCAAATTGACACCTGATTCAACTCCTTCAAATTCCACAGTTAGTTTATAACATTTAGTTGACCTGTTAGCTGCTCAGAGACATGATCCCATTGCTATGGATGTGTCACCATAAGCCTCTATAAATTTATTATTTTATTCAAGTGAATGTTAAAGATCCCATGGCACTATTCAAAAACAGAAAATAATTTAATAATTTGTCCTGCTATCCTGGACAACAATGTTACAGATAAAATTTGTCATTCACTTCATCAGTTGAATAATGTTACTATCATACTGGGAGATGTGTCTGGGGCCCTGTTATGAGTCAATGAAAGCTTTTTTGATAGTCTCAGGAAGGCCTGATCATTAAGTCAAATCAGACAGAAATGATTGATATATGCAGCAGGGCAATCAACATCCAAAACAGAAAGATAGCTTGATATTTCAAAGTGTCCAAAATTTTGAACATTTACAAATACAGCCGTAATTTTGACATTGGGTTTCCATAAACTCTTTTACAAAACTACAGAAAACCAATTTTAAACACTATTTTTGGCAATTTGCCAAATTCTGGATGCTCTACAATGCTACATAAATAGAATAAATCTAGACCCAGGTGGAACTTTGCCCAACAATGTATGCTAAATGTTGAATCTTGGAGGTGACTGGGTGTGCATCACACTGACCTGTGGGAATTCCAGTGTAATGCATTTGGACTGAATCTGTATCAGAGCAGTGCTGTGTGACACATATTATCCAGTTACCAATATTTACCAATTCTGTGAGATTCCTGTTGTGAATTGTGCAGTTTATTCCCCGAGGTACTGATTCTCTGAAGGTATGGAAAACAACATTAGGACATACGTCCTGGTCTGCTGAAGCACTCCCCCCTGCTGGTTGACCATAGGACAATACTGACAACAACCTCAGACAAATCCCAGAGCAAGATCTGTAATCCTGAAATCTCTAACCAAGAGATTAAATCTATCTTGTATTATGAAACTTTCTATTATGAGCTGTCTGGATATTCTCAGAGGGTGAAAACTCACACACATGAACACATTCACTGTTATAAGGCTCTTCTATATGACTTTGTCCCAATAATAATAATTCTTGGATGTGATATGACATGTATAATGTTGAGGACATCTCAGTCATTATATTTGATGTTTTGTTATGGAGCTAAAATGTGAACCTTGATACAATTATAGACTTCGTATCATTAAGTGTGCGGTAGGGTCCGGCGATATATCGATATATCACTAAAACCCGATATAATTTTCATAAAGATACGCCGATATAGGCATTTCAAAAATATCGATATATCGAAACGAGGTAAAAAATCGGAATGCGCGAACACTGAACTACAAGACCCAGAATGCTCATCTCTATACACAATGCACAGACCGAGGTGCAAAGCCGCCATATTGTATTCATAGTCCTAGAATACAATATACAGGTATGCAAGGGGTGGGGGGAAAGACGGCAGACGGCTGGGGTGAGGGGGAGAGAGACGGCTGGAGGGAGGGGGAGAGAGACGGCTGGGGGGAGGGGGAGAGAGACGGCTGGGGGGAGGGGGAGAGAGACGGCTGGGGGGAGGGGGAGAGAGACGGCTGGGGGGAGGGGGAGAGAGACGGCTGGGGGGAGAGGGGGAGAGAGACGGCTGGGGGAGGGGGAGAGAGACGGCTGGGGGGAGGGAGAGAGAGACGGCTGGGGGGAGGGGGAGAGAGGCAGTTGGGGGGAGGGGGAGGGGGAGAGAGACAGCTGGGGGGAGAGGGATGGCTGCGGGAGGGGGAGAGAGACGGCTGGGGGGTTGGAGAGAGACGGCTGGGGGGGTGGAGGGAGAGAGACGATGGGGGTGTGGGGTGCGCGAGAGGGACGGCGGCGGGAGGAGAGAGGGGTGGGGGGGGGGGGAGAGAAGGGGTGGATGTGATAATATACAGATAGATAGAGATGGGGGGGATGTGAGAGAGGAGAGAGACACAGACAGAAAAACACAGAGATGGAGAGAGTGAGAGACACACAGAGAGAAAGATATTTACCTCCTGAGGAGATATTTACCTCCTCCGGAACACGCGCGCACTCCGAATGCGTGCGCACCCAGAATGCGCGTGCACCCAGAATGCGCGCGCACCGGAACGCGTGCGCACCCCGAATGCGCGTGCACTCCGAATGCGCGCGCTGCACACACATGTGCAGTACAAAAACCCAGAAAATATCGATATTTCGGTATATCTCGGTATGAGCCCATCGATATATCTAAATCGGAAAATTTCCATATCGACGGACCCTAGTGTGCGGTGTGCCTCCGGTGAAAAAATATCAAATATCCAAACATTCAAATGTTACACTAAAGAAAGCTAAACCAAACTTAGTACTGTACTTGCAAAAATGGTTCAATTCATCATCAGGTCCTGAAATTAATACAAGGATGGAACTTTCTGATGTTCCATACTGATTCAGTGCCACATTGAATGTGTTGTGCAGCACCTTTTTCATCAAACTTAGAACCAAAAATATATATTTTAGTTTGAGAAAATGTCTGCCTATATAGCTTGAATGAAGCAAATTAAAATCCATGAATAATAATTTGAGAAACAACAAATATGGATGCTTGATGCAATGGTACTCAAATAACCAGCTGGCAGAAACAACTGGCTTTAATTTCTGTCTTGAGGTAGGATTCTTTATGTAATCAGGACAGAGGCAATTCTGCATCCCAAAGTGGTAACTTCCTTGTGATCACAGGTTTCGATGAGAGTTTACAAATGGCTTTTTTACATAATACATTCAAGGACAGTGCCTGCGATTTTTAGAAGCCTTCAATATTTTCTTTACTGTCTTTTATCTTCTGTTGAGGTTACTTAATAACGGTCACACTGGGTGCAGCGTATGCAAGGCTATTATGCTGATGGTAATAACTCAAAGGAGTGATCCTTCTCTGTCAAGAAGAATGTCATTGAAACAAATATCCCTCGAATACTGTATACCAGTAATAAATCATAAGGTCATGGTAATTAAAATCATCTGGAAGAATGCTTAGGAAAAGCTCTGTGCTCTGCTGGACTCCCACATGAATGTTACTGTTTGTTTTGTAAGTGATCCATGCATGCAAATAATTTTACAGCTAATTTATCCATATGTTTAATAAATACAGTACATTGTGGTTTGTAAATGTCATGCCCAATGAATTTTCATTTCAATAAAATAAACTGATTCAGGAGAGAACATTAAATCTGAAAACAAAAGCAAGGTGAACGAATCATTAAAACATTTCAATGACATTTGGCTCAGAAACCAAACCAAAGACTCCCATGATTTGTGCTCTTGTGCACCGAATCATGCAGTGTCAGAATAAAGGTATGTGTGTGCCTGTGGTTCACCACTTGTGATCTTAACTGTGGCTGCCCCAGGGCAGCGAGTCAGCTTGGTACTGTAGTTAGTCTGCTCTGTTCTCCTAAGCAGCAGGTTCAAAAGCACCTTCAATACAGTACTAGTAACAAGTCAACTGCTGCTGTTTCAGTATAGATATTGTGAAAGAGCAGTTTCCATCTCACCTTCCCTTGTCATACTGAATTGATTTAAAATAATATCACTTATGCCCCTATGTCCCAGTCTGCTCAATCTCTTATGTCTCTATGAAGCATTTTGAGACATTTTCCTATATCAATGCAGCTTGTGATCCTTTTACAAAATTAAAGCTTTTAAAAGATCCGAGACTATAAAACGCATCACCTCACTCCTCTGCTTCTTCCTTTATCTGTCTTAAATCGCAAGATCATGAGATCAGAAGAAGGCCTTTTGGCCCATTGGATCTCAATCGCCACAAAACACAGTCAATTCACTTTACAGTATATTCTGTGAAGTGCTTTGAGACGCCTAGAAGATGCAATAAGGCACTATATTAAATGCAAGGAATATTATTATTATTCCACAATCTCTCACCCTAATATAGGATAATAGGTTGAGGTATTCTGAAATAATTGCAGGCATTTTGGAATAATTACAGCTGTTTTTCAAATGGATCAAGAGTCTTGGCCTCACACTCTTCCTTGTAACCTGTTCCAGTTGTTAGTTACCCTCTGGATAAAGAAATACTACACTATTGTCTGCCCAAAATTGCCATTATCCCCCCAAACTGTTATCCCTTTGTTCTACTATCTAAGTGTATTACTTTCACAGTTCCACTTAAATCTTATATGCCTCTATACAATCCCTCTGTAGCATCTCTTTCATGATTGAAGAATCCCAGCCCGTCTGCTTACAATTCGTTCCTTAACACTCAGCCCAATTCCGCAGTAGTAATGAACCTTGAGTTTCCACTCAATTAAGAACAATAATAATAATCCTGGCATTTGATATTATTAAGTCGCCAAGATGTCTCAAAGTGCTGCACAAGATATATTGTCAAGTGGATTGACTGGGTATTTTATGGGCAAATACAGAACCAAAATGAAGTGAGAAGTTTAAACATAAACATCAACAACAGTTTAGTCAGTTGACAGTCAAAGTTACGATACATCCTTTTTTAAAAAAAATCTTGGATGTAGCGCTGTGAGCTGTTGGCTTGCCCCCAAAATAACAATTGTGTGCTAGCTAGTTGTTGTTAAGCTGACTGAACAAACTCAAAAAGGACTGATGTCTGAAGAATTTGACCTCAGAGGGATGTGCAAGAGCTTGATTGAAGAGCTATAGAGCAAGATCTGCTCAGTCTTTTTCTCACAGTGAAGGAGAACATGCACCTAATTGTCTTCCCAGATCTATCCATCCAGCCATCTTCAAGTGACTTTGCACTAGTCATATATTAGCACTGCTGTTGAAGCCGCAAAAGGCGGATTCTTATATTGGAAAATAACTGTGCTCTGAATCCCACCATTAATAAGAACTAATTTGAAATATTTTTACATACATAGAAAAAACATTCAGGAAAACACCAGCCATTCAATCCATGACATTAAAATGTTGCTTAAATTTTTTTTCTAAGAATTATTGATATAAGAAATGGTAGACAAAAGCTTAAAAGGTTGAGATTAAAGAATCAGAACCAAGTAGTTATCACCTCTGTAACTATGTCTAGGATGTTTACAAAATCTTGGCCCATATTCAAGGTAGGAGCAGATAGAAGTTAAGCAGCAAGACATTAAGCAGCAAATAGGTAGTGAATGGCACTGTGGATAGAAAGAAGAGCAAACAGTAGTAGTGTAGCAATAAAGAGGTCAGACAGGGAGACGCAGGGATAGTTTGGATGGAGTAAAGTGGCTTTGGGCAGCGTAAGGGCCACAGAAAGGCAAGGTATCAGGTTTATACTATGCATTCTAAATTTCTCACGGTCTGATGAAACTTTACTATGTTGGAAAGGTCACGCACCTCTGGAACAAGACCACTTCTGCATGGCTAATCCACCATGTCTATTACTGCACCAGGCTTGTATGGAATCGGGCCATTGTGTGGGTGCACACAGCAGGTGATTACTATAAGGAAACTGGTACATTCTGTAGAAGTTATTTTTTTCCGTCTAAATAAAATCATGTTTCCTGTGAGTGTAGGTACAAAATGACAGCGAGTATATGTGCAATAAGGATGAATATTGAACCCAAATAATTTAGTGGGGAAATTGAGTATGCAATGTATAGAGGAAAAACATCAAGAATATGTACTTATATACCACTTTCACTTGGCACTTTATGAAGTTGGTGTGGGATCCTGAGCTGGCAGAGAGATGGGGAGTGATGTAAAGTGGTTGAAAGTTCACCTATTAATTTTAGGGAATGATAGGTGAGCACATGATGCAAGCCAGGGTTTGTGGAACAAAGGTGGATGAGCAGCGTAAGACTACAGTAGGTCAGAGAGTGAGGGTGGGTCAGTGCCGTGGAGGCATTTGAAGTCAGTGGAGCTGAGCAAGGATGGGAGTTATAGACCTGTGGAGCTTCGTGTGGAAAACAATGTGAGAGGCTGAGGTCTGGATGAACTGCAGTTTGTGAAGTGTAAAAGTAGAGAGACTGCTGAACGGGGTATTGGAGAAGTCAAGTTTATAAGTGATGAAGAAGAGAATGAGAAAATGCGGAAAAGCACAATATCAGAAAAGACCATCATGATCTATTTGGCCAATCCTAAACTGAAATAAAATTCATACAGTATTCTTATTTTCCCCACTTGATTTGACTTCAGTGATTTGACTACTGGCTGTGAATTGCCACAATGCAGGCGCAATGTACTATTTATTGATTGAGGAGCAGCAGATCATTGTGCCACATGAGTACTGTAATACTCAGTGAAGTTGGAGTGAGCTCATTCATTTGCTAATGGGATGACATGGATTGATATCTAGTCACAAACAATGCGAGGCATCAAGCTAGGCTATGCATTGCTTCTGAGTGAGTTAGGAGAGTTGAGGCACTTGGATACACACAAACTGATAAAACAACCAAAGCACAATATTGGTTGCCTCCAAAGAACTCACCTGAGGCGAGTTTGATGATTGAGCAGTGATGATGCAGGGTGTTGCAGTAAGTCAATGGAATTTTTTTACCAATGGATAACTTAGATGGAGAAAAAGGATGCAATAAAAAGACAAACCATTCTTTAATTGTTTAAAATAAAATATTGAAATATCTTTAAAGTTGTGGATTTGAATGCTTCGATATTTACGAGACTGTTCCCGTGTGTGAAATAAAATGTTGTAATACCTGCAATACCTACTGCTATTAAATGCCACAAACTTTGAGAAGAAGCTCAAGAAAGATTAATCACAATGCCACTTCAACTGGAAGATACGTTTTGGTTTTGTGCAGCAGGTTGCTGTGACCTGGACATTTTTAATCCAAGGATTAGCTTTTCAGACAGCTGAAATAAAACTGAAATACACTGAATTCTCAGAGGCAGCAGTGCTCTGTATCACAGTGTTTCAGACGTTGATAAAAAACAAAAACAAATTCCTGGTTGACCCTGAATTTGACCCATATTGACCCATATAATTTACTCTGTCGCACCAACACAAGAAAGCCTATCATAAATTGAATTTTATGACGCAATACATTTCTAGTCAGTGTGTAACTGATTTCCCACCCTGCTGTACTCCTCTCTGGAGGCATAAATCAAAGAAAAGTGAGTATGTTAGCATACTGCAGAAACGCTTTGAACTGATATACAGCATGTAATTTATACACCATTTGAGAAACAGTTTAAATAAGACCAATAACAAAACAACTCGTATTTATACACTACCCTCCATGTGAAGTAGCATCTCAGCGAGATGATCCAGTTCTCAAATAGGTGACTGTAATTTGGGCTCCTGTAGGTTCAGGTGGCTGAGTGGAATTGCCAACCTGCTTCATCTGTGCATTGATAAAATCTCAGGCGTAACAGCCCACTGAGTCTTAACCTGAAGTATATTAACGTTTCAGAATTTGGGGCAAATTCTCAAATTCAGCCATAGCTTTGAAGCCGCTTTACCGCAATTCTTTTCAAAGGAAGGAATACAGCAAAAAACTGCTCTCAATTAAGAACTATCCAAATTCTGCATAATCTGAAAAATCCTAAGGCTAAAACCAGGTGGAATATTGGGTCTGGGGTCTGTGTGCGATCAGTGAATTTGCTTGGTTTATCCTGTGGTGTGGAATTCCTGGCAGTGATGGTAACACGCAATCTGCAAATCCAGTTATTTTGGAATCGCCATTGGGAAGTATTTCTTCTGGTTGCTGTCCTTGGCCTAGAGTATCCCTGATCTCTGGGGAAAATCTGGACCAGCCAACAAAGGCCAAACCACAAGACCTCAACACTATGGATTGATCAGCACAGTGATATCTGGAGGCACTTTTGATTTCTTTGAACGTACAATATCAGCTCCGCTCCTGGCTCACAGTTATACAGGATGGGAGGAAACTGCGGCACAGCTCTCTCAGCATAAGAACATAAACAAAATATGGTTAGCAAAGGTCTGTGGTCTGGGTGTGCATATCAGACCCTGTTTCAAAAAACAACAAATACTTAAATAACAAAACCTTGAAAATGTACTCCTCTCACCAAGGTTGTACTGCGGTCCAGGTCATTTTGAATTTATTTGGTTCAGATTTCATGCATCTCAACAAATATTTCTAATGCTCATTTGTCCTATTTGAGTATCCGTACCTCACTTGACACCACTTCAGTTCAGTTTGGAGTTCAGTTTGGCTCTCCCTATTCCAAAGTACAGAGGTATCAAATTCATCAGTGTTTTTATAATCACATTTTTCGAAGTTTACCTACATATCAAACAGTAATATTGGAGGTTTGATCTCCCTCTCACACACCCACAAAAAGGAAAGCCACTTGCTGAAGTACAACATTTTCCTTGGACTGATAGGAGTTGTTATAAAACAGAGCTTTGTAACTTTGCATACCTCTACAGATAATGACTGGACCAACTTCAAGTTTTGCTCCACTGTATTAACATAAGCACAGCGGAGTGCTTTTCAAATAAGTTTGTAAACAGCCAAGCTATTATGTTCCTCATTAGCCAGAAGAATACGGAGATAAGTGGTAGCTGCCTCTGTACAATAGGCCTCCCTGTTGCATGTATATTAATCCAAGCATTCAAAAGGCTAATCACTACAGACTGATCTACAAAGCATCTTATTTCCTTATCAAATTTCTCCACTGAGTTTAGCCATGCTTGTCTGATCTCCAGGCTTTTTCAATAACTTGTTTTATTCTTACCATTTCAGCAGCCAAAATTCCAGAGAAGGAGCATGTGGAAGAATGAAATGCTAATTTCTTTATCCTTATCAGAAAAGGTCTCTGCAAGTACCCATGGGAAAGGTCACAGGTAATTTCTACAGGTGCACTTTATAATAGCAACTCTGTGCCTCAGCTGGAGAAAGGGCAGTGGGGAGTGTGGTCTCCATCTGTGAAAGCGCTGGCAGTATCTGGCCAGCAGGAAGCAAGGAAGGAAAGAAGGGGAGAAAGGATCTGACCCCTCTTCATCCTTGCCAAGGTCAGACTGTTGCCAAGAATGAGTTTTTATAAAAGTAATGAGATGGGTTGCAAGCAAATGATTGGAATCGAATGTTTTTTTCTTTTATAGTGAAATGCACAAAGGTACATTTTGTATGTGTGTGGGTGGTGGGGAGTCGGGGGGGGGGGAGGGGGGAGGGAGTCTCACAAATCTGCCGGTTTCAGTAGAAATAACTTACATTAGGGTCTAAATCATGTTTACTCACCCAAAATAGCAAACACTATAATATTTCTACGATGGGACTCTGAAAAAATATTCTCAGCAGGTCAGAGAATGCTAAATTTCACATTAGACAGATGTAGTTCTACATCAAATCAGTACACAATGGAGCTGTACAATTTGTTGTTATTTTCACATGTTATTTTAAAGTTTCACAAAATACAGAGTCAACCCATTTCACAGTAAATCTTGAAGTTCTTTGTGACATCTGAGTGATTAGTAAGGTGCTACATCAAATGCTGGGATTTTATTATTATTATAACTGGTGTGTGACTACACCTGGGAGATAGTGGCCCACCACACTAGCTTCATCCAGGCTGCGATGTTACTGCAGGAGATGCAGAACAAACTTTTGATCTGAAACTTTTGAAATACTGTATAACAGTTGCTGGTGGCTGTCTGGACCTCTCTTGAGATTATAAACAGTATTGTACAGTTAGTGGGTTCTTGGCTCTTTAAGATTGTTAAACAATACCCACCATTTGGCACAGATTGAATAAATTATGTGTACTCATTGAGCCCTGCCTCACAACCCTTCTTTGCCACATTTTGGTTCAGAAATCACAAATTCAAAGATTTATCAGCCAATCAGCAAGATTTAGTCTTGAGACGTCATGGAGAAAACGGCTGTTTCCCAAAACACTATTTTCATATTTATTTTTGGCTGGGCATTCACCCCCAGTTTGCTTTCTAACCATCGCGCAGGGAACATTACTTATGTTGCAATAAAAGTTGGGAAAGATTGGATCCAGAACTCTGTAGTTTAATGTGTGAGAAAGAAGAAGGGGCGAGGACAGGTACTGCTATAATAGAGACGCCATGCCAGTTCCCATACTCACTAATGAGGTTTCAAGATTAGTAGTTACTTGGCAAGGAACTGAAGGATGACTGGCATCCATGGAACCATCTCCATTCATGAAACCAGTATTCTCAATTCTGCCCATATACATAAGTAATCTGGACAGCTCATTCTTAACATCATCTCGCTGAGCATGACACATAACCAAATTAACATATCTGCTGATAAAGATTTTAATGTATCTCCAATGCTCACTGTGAGGCGACCTTGGGGAATAGTAGGTGTCCATCCTGAACAAATCTGTGATCAGGATCACCAGATAATCGGTGTGTTCCTGTACATCCGGGATAATTAAGCACAAATATTAAGGGGAAAGGCAGACACTCTCAATTGGTATTAATAGTAGGTGTAAAGTTATTTAGTGAGTTGCCATCAATCAGACAAAATACATGATAATATTACTGGAGATTTACTTCACTGGACAGCAATGTTCACACTGTGGCATCTCTTACTTGTGTGTGGTGCACTCATATTGAATACCCAGTTGCCGTCTGTGTCAGGTGCTAAAATACAAGGGGAACCTTTTCACCAGCTTCCTGTAGACTCCAGCTTGTGCATTATGCTGTCGGTGGCCTACAAAGTCTCTTGCCCTCTCGGTTGGTGAGGATGACTCAGTTAGCGGGAAAAGCTACAATTAAATTTCTGATACATTTTGATATGAACAAAATGTACCGTGAGCGAGTACTCAAATAACTGCTCGCTTTGTCAGAAATCTCACTGTCACTGATTTTTTTCTTTAAATGTTATTCAGTTTTACACCAGGTTCCAATATCAAATATCTTCAATGTAGAATTACTGTAATGGGCATTCTACTCATCATCTGGATATTTGAGGTACTAGTCATGGTATTTGCCAAGAGCTAGTTAACAGTGGCAGGTTTTCCTACTATAATATCCTTTTGGAGTCCTATGGCTCAGAGGTTAGAGCATTTGCCTTATGTGAGAGATTTGGGTTAAATTCCAGGCAGGGTGAAATCTTGGGCATTATTCCACATGCCTGATAATAATCCCTCAAATAAAACACAATAATAAATTGGCCATTTCAATCCAAGACTGTTTGTGGGACATTACTGTGCGCAATTAGCCACCACATTTCACCCATAAATATACAGGCAATTAACTTTACAGTATATTCTGTGAAGCACTTTGAGACATCTAGAAAGCGTGAAAAGCACTATATGAAATGCAAGGATTATTATTATCATTAATAGAAGAGGGATAAAACACTATCCTTTTACCTCTGGATCTATGAAAATTCTCTCTGTGTTGGTTGTAAGGGAATTTACCTATGTGAAATGATCTGGGAACAATTATAATAATAATAATCCTTTTACAAAGTGAATTCATGAGTTGTGCCAGTTAACTGCAGTAAGGCTGCTTAGTGCCATTTTTATGCCAGGGTGTATCCAACAGCATTTTCAGTGATGTGAAATCCACTGGTGTTAATTAATGCAATATGGTTTGCAATTTTGACCCACAAGGGTTATGGAGAAAAGGCAGAGAAGTGTACTAAAAATAGAGATAGAGCTAACATTAACTAATCATAGGCTGGAACAGGCTCCATATGGCCTGTCTGCAAGTTCCTATGTGCAGTACAATTAGAATTTATTGAGTAGTTAAGAGGTGCTAAACAACAACATTGTTATTACCATGAACTTGCTGCGCTACCAATAAACAATGCTCACCAGGCATAGACCACAGGTCTATATTCCACAGGTCAGAGATCAGCGAGTTACTTTTCATCTATAGTGAAAACAGAAAATCTATCTCTGAACGGATCTAGAGATAATGATATTTGTTAGTATTGTAGGTTTAGTTCTAATCAGGAAATGCTTTTCAATCTTCATACAAAATTAAAATGATTTTGGAGTGTCATGTAACAACTAGCTCTGCTCAGCCGGTATCAGTCCAAGTTACTACAGCTTTACCATTTGTGCTGTTAGTACCAGCTGGGACCACTGCATAAATTGGTTCGCCATTGCCCTTCAACTTATTGAATGACCTTGAATGTGCTATCAGTCTCTTAGGTTCTTGCTGCTCACACTGCTGGATGAATTTTCCTTCAATATACACAAAAAAACAAAAAAAACAAGCAGTCCTTCTTTGCTATGACATTTTCACGTCTTGTCCACTGATGACTGGACCATTACCATCACTGACAAAGCTATCTTGAACCACAATTTCATCTCCTTTAACATCTCCATACCCCTTTGCCCCACTCAATCCTCTATCATCACCTACCGCCCTTCGAAAAAATCCCCTTCCTCTCCTTCTCTGTTGCCCCAGAGTCATCTGAACTCCTGCCCCTCCGGCCCTCACTAATTAACCTACCTTCTTCGCTCTCTCTTCTCCACAAATCCCTCTCCCCCTTCCTTGAGTTCCTTGCCCCACTCAAATCCCAAATCACCTCTTACTCCCATAAATTCCTTCTGGTACACCAGCCATCTCCAATCCACCAAGGCACAATTGCGAGCTGCTGATTTGGACCAAATCCAAACTAACATCCATTGGCAGATTTGGCTGGATCTCACTAAGACCTACCACTCATCCCTTGTCTCCGCCAAGTCCTCCTTCTATTCCAAGTTAATCTTGGGAGGCCTAAGCTCCTCTTCTCCACCACAAAACTGTCTCCTCCACTCACCTTCCCATGTCTCATCATCATCTCCTCCAATTCCAACCATGAGGAGATGCTGGACTTCCTTGAATCTAAAATCGAGGGGATCCATTCAGCCACTTCTACCCTGTCCACCACTACCTTCCCATTACCTATCCCCCAGGATCTACCTCCCCATTACCTCTCTCCCAGGATCCACCCACCTCCCACTACACACCTTTGACCCTATCTCTCCCTCCGCCTTTTCCACTTTGTTAGTAGCACTCTCACCTCTACGTCAGAAGGTTATTGGTTCAAGCTTCACAATGGGGCTTTGTACTCACAATCTCGGCTAACCCTCCAGTGCAGTGCTGGGAGAGTGCTGCATTGTTGGAGGTGCTTTTCTTTGGATGAGATGTTTAACCAAGGTCCTGTCTACCTGTTCAGATAGATGTCAATGATCCCATGGAACCATTCAAAAGAGAAGGGAGATTCTCTCAGTATCCTGGTCAACAAAGTCCCCAAATAAAATTGGTCATTCACTTCATAGCTGTGGAACATTGCTGTACACGAATTGCAATTGCTCACTGCACCTTAAAAATAAAATCCTGTGAAGTGTCTTGATGATGTGATAGGTTGCTATACGAAATACAAGATTTATTATTATTTTATGAAACAAATTAACATTTCCTCATCTTCAAACTGATGTATTCAGTGGACATAGCTTGCACAAATAATGAACTTGTTTTAATGTGCATATTCATTTGTATACGCCTTGGGTTGTCCTCCTGACATGAAAACCACCATACAAATGTAATTTTGTTGTTGTTTTGTTGTAAATGATCTTATCTTGGTTAGTTGTCATTTTGCCCCTTTCTTTTTCTGAACGGATGTGTACCTGTATTAAGCATGTAGGATACTTATGAAAATCAACCCCTGCTTTTCCTGAAATGTATTTGAAAAATGGGTGGCTATAAAAAACAGATGATGCAGATCCCTTGATAGAATTGAACAACAAAAGATGCTATTTGTGATGAAACCATTTTTTATGAATGATGACAGGGGATGAAAATGATAGGTTTGTCCTAGTGCAGGTTCTGATAACAGAGTATGAAATTCATAAAGTTTTCCTGTCTTACAATTACAGGAATATTTAGTATGCGGTAAACATTACATGGGATTACATTGAACCTGGAGCTAAATTGAATACTGTACTCAGGCTGAAACATGTGGTTTCTGTGGAAGAATGTGGTAATAATGCCTGATGTATGAATTCTGACTCAACTGACTACCACAGCTCAAGCGTATGCTTCAGGGCAATTGAAGCTAGTTCTCTATTTGTGTAAGCTACGTCCAATGAATACATCAGTTTAAAGATGAAAGTAATTGTGGTTATGATTATTGCCCAAGATGCCTTTTAACATTTCCCAGACATTGCTAGCATTTTAGTCTCTGGCAAGCAAGGCAATAACAAAAGGAATTGCTTAGAAAAATCTGACATACACTGCGGCTATTCCTCCTGCAATGCCTGTATCATATTTTTGCTCAACATCGAAACGCAACACTCTTCCATCATAAACACTATTGATGTTTCCCTGCCTGCTGACATTGGAAGATGAATGATGACTGATGGTAATTTCTGATTTTATGGAAAGTGATTTAAAACACTAGAAAATTGTAATACTTTGGTCCTTTGTATAACTTTAGTCACACGCAACAGACATCCTATACATAATAGGTCATTTTTTAAAATGATAAAACATAACTATAATTCTGCCTTGACTTTCCATCTCCCTCTCTGCTTTCAAAACCCATCTAAAAATCTCTGACTCTGTCTGGGGCACTTAGCTACTAACACTACAGAACTTCACAGTATCCATTGCGATTCACTACCTAGATTGGAGATAAATTCTGATACCAGTTGGTAAAGCAGAAACTTGTAATCTGCATTGCATATTTAGCTCTGCTGTCTTCCTTGGCCTGACATGTTCTTTCTCTCAGCAGTAGTTACCTTTTGGTCAGAAGTGCTCGATTACTTTATTTCTATGCGCATTTTGCCTTATACAGAAACTGAAAAAGTATACAGTAACTTTCAATCATCTTCTTAACCAGATATTCATCTATTGATATTTTTAACCATATATTTTACTGCATAATGCCATTTCTGGGATAAAACATGTCTAAAGTAAACCACAAACATTGTGTTACCAAACGTGACCTAAAATGCTCTAGTATTTCATAAATTATTCATAAATATTTATTTCTTAATTATTATTTGATAATAGTATTATTATTAAATTGTTTTGAGGTGAGCAATTCATAGTTTATCAAAAGTTCATAAGTTATATCAACCAGACAAATCCTGGCCATAAATAGGGTTTACAAGTAACCATGAACAAGTCATTGGAAGCAGTGGTATTACATACACAACAAGCAGAAGGATGAGCTGGTATTAGTAATGCTTGTGGGCAAGCCACCGCACTGAGGAATAATCTTGCTGAAATATGTAATCACTTTCAAGCCAATCTTCATAATACCATGAATTATCTATTTTTATTCATTAATTATCCTTAAACGTGTCTTAGAGGGAAACCAGCTTGTTGGGGGGTCTACCTCTGTGGAATAAAATATTACTGGGGCAATTCTGTATAACATTCTCTAAACAGTCGAGTGATTTATGCTCCAAGTCCATAGATTCTATTTGACCCATTCAATATCCTGAGGAAAAGTACTGCAAAATGTATCCCTAAGTAACAAACCTATACTTACCAAAACAGCCTTCTTTGGTCTGGTTGCTGTCCTTGAGAATGTTCTTTTTCTCAGCAGTTCAGCAGTTTTTACCTTGTGTTCAGGGACACTGTACTTCTATCCACACCTCAGCTTGTACAATAACTGAACAAAATGTATAAAAGTATACAGTAACTCTCAATCACCTCCTTGGCATTGATATTTTTAATTACATATTTACTGAATTATGCAAAATTGTCACCTTTCTTGGATGACTGCACATCACAGATTACAGTATTTGGCAATAGCAGGTACATATGTTGAGGATCTTGCACAATTCTGCACATTTGGAAAGCATTGACCAGATCACAATCTTTCCTTTGCAGGAAGCCTAGGTTGAACAGGAAAGGACTTATGGGGCAGTGAGTGAATCTTACGCAGCTTTTAACATGAGACATTCAATGCTGATTATTATTATTTTTTCTCTCATCTTAGCCAAACTGTTAACTCAGGCTGTCCACAAATCAATGCAGATGTTGGTTATTGGCTTTGGTCCACACCAGATTAGAGGTTTGGCAGTTGTTATTTCATATAAATTAGCCCATTACTATCAATGTTTGCTTCTCAGATCAAACAGTGTCCCATCCACATCCGAAATATTTTGGATGGCTCCAGAAAATACAATGAATATTCAGTTTTAGTTCATTCATGGATGTTTGGAATCCATTAAAACTGATTAAAAAAAAGCAACAGAACAGGTTTACATTGGCTTCCCCATTGTCTGCCACAATTCTAACCAAACAGCAACATTTCTATGGCAATTTAAATACTAACACATTGTATCCCATACCACCTGACATGTTTGTCTACAAATAGAATACAGATGTCATCCTGGCTCAGATAGCATTCTCGCCTTTAGCCATATGGTTGTAGGTTCAACTCCCATGTCGGGACTTTGAGTTGATAATCTAGCTGGCACTCCATTAGCTGGGTATGTGCTGTATTGTCAGTAGTGCTATGCTTTGGATGATGTATTAAATCAAGATCCTGTTTGCCTGTTCAGGTACAGAATAAAGGTTGCATGATGCTGTTCAATAGCACAGTTCTTGTTGCAACATTTGCCTAGTCAGGTGGAACCTAAAGATCCCATGGCACAATTTGAAAAAGAGAAGGGAGTTTACTTCTGGTCTGGTAGCCAACAATAGATAAATTGCCCATTCAATTCATAGCTGTTTGTGGGACATTGCTGCGCATAAATTGGCTGCTGTATTCATCTACAAACACAATCACTACACTGTAGCCATACAGTGTAGTAAAGTGCTTTAGCCATTTCTTCAATGTGATGAGTTGCTATATCAAATGCATGGAATATTATTATTGTTTTAAGTTGAATGGCACAGCTTGTGGGCTGAAAATTCATCAAGTCAGTTGAGCCAGGGACATATGAATTTCCTCAAACCTGTCGACTGTGCGCAAGGATTAATGTCATTGTTTGGTTTGACACCACATTTAAAAAAATAAATTGAAACTTAACAAGTACATTTTGAATGATCGGTTCAATAAATTAAATGAGTGTCCTACAACGTCCATCATGATGCCTTGCAAATGTCAATGAAACATTTAAAATAAATATAATAAAATAAAATACTCCCTCACAATTAAAATAAGTAAAATAAATCTTCCTTGACAAGTAAAATGAATAAACATGAATTTTAAATAAATAGAATTTAAAAAATGCAATTGTCTGGGGGGTGGGGAGCAGAACATTTAACATACTACAGTATTATTATAAAGTGGGAACTGGCATCATTTTCTGTGTCGCCAGAGCTTTATTGAGCATGGCTGGAGAAACTGCTACCTGCATTCAATGAGTAATGTTAAACATTAATCCTCAAGTCATTACTTCCTCAAAAATGTTTTTTTTTGCTTCAAAAATGTGAAAACATTTATACAAACTAAATCAATGAAAGACGTTTTAAAAAGATTGTATAAAAACATAATCACTAAAAGACGGAGTGAATAAGTATGCAAAAGATTTTGCTGAGTTTATTGTATTGTTGAATTTGAGACAGATTTTCAACTGAAAAATGTAACATTTGTTTTTCCTCCGGTTTTCACCTGGATTTAATTTCTTTAAAAGAAAATTGATCGTTTTCTTTGCAAAAATGCTAGAAATGAAGAAAGTAGCTAATCACAGAGCAGTAGACCATTACTCAACCTGGCAAATCGTGAATACATTCTATATAAAACATTTTATTTAAAATAAACAAGTGCTAAAAAGCAAACCAACAGGTTGATGAACATAATCTGTCATTGGGATCCGTGAAAATGAACTTTCAGAACTTTAAACGAACATAAACTAAAATCCAAAATCCAAGATCGGATTCCGTTGCACAGTCTGGCATCAACTGAATCTCCATTTCATTTAAGTTTATTTCAGACAATACCAAGACGAGCCATATGGGGAACAAATAGATAGTTTTTAATGGAGAATTAGGTTGTCCCAAGTTTTGCCCCCAAACTCTGGAACACTCTCCCTCAATCCCTCCATCTTGGACCCCTTGCTCCTCTTTTTCAAGTCTTGCCTCAAAACCTTCCTCACTGGCTGTGCTTACAGCCACCTCCCCACCCCCCAGCTCAGATAATACACCTGCCAAGTCTCAAATTACTCATATACTGTATCCCAAAATATTATTTTCGAAAATAAATCTATCTAATTTACATTTAAATGAATTGAAATATCTACTTCCACCGTCTCCTCAGGAAGTCTGTTCCATAGATTTACCAGGGTTAACAATCCCTTCAAAAAATATAATTTGGTCACTCAATCCACAACTGTTTATGGGACACTGCTGTGTGTAATTGGCTGCGTTTGGGCACAAACCACATAGTCATCACACTTTACAGTATATCCTGTAAAGTGCTTTTAGACATTATGCAGATGTAATATGGCACAATATCAAATGCAAGGATTATTATTACGGTTGCCTTCCTTCGTACCCTCTTTACTGCTGCAATATCGTTGTTATACTTCTATGATCCCATGTCTTGGTTGCAATACTTTCTATCTGTATTTTTATTTCCTATTTACAGTAAAGCCCGTTTATCCAGCACCCTCGGGACCTGGCCAATGCCGGTTAAAACGGTTACTGGATATTCGGCTGAAAACACACACACAAAAAAAAAAATTATGCATAATTTTAATGAGAGCACTATTTCCAAGTTTGCAGATAATACAAAGTTAGGTAGGGTAGTAACTAGTGAGGAGGACTGTAACCAACTGCAAGCAGACATGCACAGAATGGTGGAATGGGCTGACATGTGGCAGATGGATTTCAATGTGCATAAGTGTGAGGTGATACACTTAGGTAGGAAAAATGATTGGAGGCAATATAGACTTGGTAGCTCAATCTTAAGGGGGGTGAACGTACAGAGAGATCTAGGTATTCAAGTAAGCGAATCATTAAAGGTAGCAGGGCAGGTAGATAAGGCAGTAAAAAAGGCATTTGGTGTACTGAGCTTTATTAGTAGGGCATAGAATATAAGAGTAGGGAGGTTATGGTTAATCTATTCAAAACACTGGTTAGGCCTCAGCTGGAGTACTGTGTCCAGTTCTGGGCACCTTACTTCTGGACATTAAGGCATTGGAAAGGGTGCAGAGGAGATTCATGAGAATGATACCAGGAATGGGGAACCTTAGCTATGAGGACAGGCTGAAAGACAGAAGTTAGGACTTTTCCCATTAGAGCAGAGAAGGTTACGCGGGGACCTGATAGAGGTCTTCAAGATCATGAAAGGTTTCCACAGGCTAGATAGGGAAAAGTTGTTTCTGCTGGTAGGTGTGTCTGTGACCCGTGGTCACAATCTTAAGATATCTACCAAAAGAAGCAGAGGGGAGGTTAGAAGAATTTTTTTTACTCAGCGAGTTGTTCGAATTTGGAATGATCTGCCTGAAAGGGTAGTGAGGTCCGATTCGATAGCAGCTTTTAAGAGAGAACTAGATAGGTATCTGGGGAAGACAGGTTTGCAGGGTTATGGGGAGAAAGCTGGTGACTGGGGTTAATGAAAGTGAGTTGCTCGGTCAAAGAGCTGGCACAGACTCGATGGGCCAAATGGCCTCCTTCTGTGCTGTAACATTCTATGATTTTTCCGAATAAATTCCGGTTAATCAAATGCGGACCTTTTTTTTGCGATGTCGGTTATACGGACGTTACGGTGGATCGGGTGCCGGATAAATGGGCTTTTACTGTATTTATTTAGGGACTCTGCCATATCTTTGTCCTCCATTATAATTCCTTCTGTCTCTGCCTGTGATGGACCCACATTTATTTTTGCTAGCCTATTCCTCTTAATGTATTTATAAAAGCTCTTACAATCCGATTTAATGTTCCTAGCTAGCTTGTTCTCATACTCCATTTTTTTAAAAACTTTTAATGAGCTTTTTGGTTTTTCTATGTTGGTCCCTAAAACAGTCCCAGTCCTCAGGTTTGCTGCTCTTTTTGGCAGTTTTATAGGCCTTTTCTCTTAGTTTTATACTTTCTCTAACTGCTCTAGTTAGCCACGGATGATCTCAAACTTCTATCTTAATTCCACTTACCCACCCTAGCCCCACAATCCTCAATACCTTTATATATATAAAAAAAGGACTCAAACAACAACAGCAACAACAAAATTACACTTGTATAGCGCCTTTCACGTCGGGAGGATGTCCCAAGGCACTGAACAGTTAGTTTGGGACCCGAGTGGAGGAGGGAGAGTCAGGGTAGGGGCAAGGAGAGTAGGGGAGGGGGAAGAGTTAGGAGGGGGAGCCGATGGTCAAAGAGGAAGATCTTGAGACTGGCTTTGAAGGAGGAAACAACAACAAAAAAAAATTGCACTTATATAAACGCTTTTCACGTTGGGAGGAAAGGGAGGAAGCAAGGCGGGGGGACTGCCGAATGGAGTTCCACAGTGTGGGAGCAGAGAGGCAGAAAGCTTGGCCACCGATGGTTGGGCAGTGGATGCCAGGCTCACCCTCCAAACTATTCAATACAGGTAAACCTCTATTTAGGACGGGGTTGCGTTCCTGAAAAACGGTTCTCAGATCGAAACGTCCTAAATCGAAACTCGGTTTCCCATGCGGTCCCATTATATAACCCGAGATGCGTTCTTTTCCCAAAATTTTCTGACCTTAAACCCACTAAATAACACACAAAACACACAAAGGCAAGAACAGGTACTTGGGGTAACTGTACAGTATTGTACTTTAATACTGGAAAACTTTAATACAGTCCTATGTTTTGATAATCTGCTTGCACCTGTAGCTGTAACACACCTTGAACTTGCCAATATATTGTCCTTATTCTGTTCTATAGTAGCCATCGTCGATCTAGCTAGCCCCAAAGCCCTCCCGACATCCGTCCCTTTTTTGCCAGACTCGATATGCTTTATCACCTCCAATTTAGTATTTAACGTGATGATTTTAAATACCTCCCGACCCGGTGGCCAGCCGGTGGAGTCAGTCGGCTGAAAACACAAATTTTAAAAACATTTCAGGCATTTTTCTGGATAAATGCTGGTTAATTGAATGCGATTTTTTTTTTGCGATGCCGGTTATACGGAAGTTATGGTTGATTGGGTGCAGGATAAACGGGCTTTTACTGTAATATCAATAACCCTCTGTATCATGCTGCTACCAACCTGCCCACCCCCTACCAATCTTCCCTCTACCTCTGCTCAGTGGACTCAGGCCTGCTCCGCGTCCCTCAATCCACCCACTCCGCCATCGGCGGGCGAGCCTTCAGCCACTCTGCTAACAACCTCTGGAACTCCCTGGCCTCCTTCAAGTCCTGTCTCAAGACCCTCCTCTTCGACGGTTCCATCTGTCACCCCAAATCCGCCCCTTTCCCTCCTCCCTCCGTGTTCCCGACCCCAGCTCAGGTCTGAAACAATGACTCTCCAGCGCCTTGGGACATCTTCCTGACATGAAAGGCGCTGTACAAGTGTAATTTTGTTGTTGTTGCTTTTATTATTATTGTTATACAGTACAGTACTTGTAAAATAGCAAAATAACTCTGATGTAAGCTAACTCACAGCTAACTCTGTGAATCAGGTTAACATGCCTAAATGATTTAGCCTTTGGCATTGGAGACGGCCGATTTCACATATTTTATGAAGTCTGAAGCCTGAGCCAAAACTACGCAACTAGGTATTTATTTCATGCACCTATTAGAACTATTAAGGATTTGCTGGATGTTCATTAGTTAGTTTCTAGATAAATATATTCCCTCCCCCAAGTCTGCCAAGAATTGGGTACATACCATTCCACTGACTCTTAGCCACTGATTCACCTGTCAATGATATTTAGCTCACATTCCACCTCTTGACAGTCAAGGCAAGCGAGAGACCTGGGTTTGATTCCCATCAGGTCAGGTGACACCTTGGGCAAGTTCCTTACATCACACACCTGATAATAATTACTCTAATAAAATTATAATTTGGTCACTTCAATCCATGACTAATTGTTGGACACTATTGTGTGCAAATAGCTGCTGTGTTTCACCCACATATGTGTAGTCAATCCACTTTACAGTATGTTCTGTGAAGCGCTTGGAGACATCTAGAAGACGTGAAAAGCACTATATCAATGCAAAGTTTATTATTATTATTGTAAGAATTGGATACATAGAGACACTAGATGGCCAGGAATTTGATACATGCCGCACCCTTACATCTTTGGGGATCAAACCCATTCTGACTTAATTGAACTGCCTGGAGGTAGATATATTATTCTCCATAAAACCACAAGAAATCATGAAACATACAGTACTACGCCTCTAGATACTATGAATCAACATCTCCCATTTACCTCTCCATTTAGATTTTTTTTAAAAAAACAATGAGGCTCTGGTTGCAGTTACTCCTTGCAAAGATGATGGTGGACTGATCATTGTATGAAGGAACATATTATTTTTCTATGTGGAGGTGTATTTGAATTTGACATCAACATTTTTAAGTGTCTCATTTCTCTGCTCCACAAAATTTGTCAAGCACTTTGAGATGTTCTGTTCCATGAAATACATTGTATAAATCCCACTTGGATTACTACAACACACTTTTGCCGGTCTCCCCAGCTCCACTATTCAAAAGATCCAGCTCATTCAGAACTCTGCTGCCCACAAACTGACCTGGACCAAACTCCCTAACACCACATCTCACCAGTTCTGGCCAGGCTCCCCTGGCTCCCATCACCGAATAGATCGATTTCAACATCCAGTCACTTGTGTTCAAATCCATTTACTCCCAGGCACCTCCCTCAAATCCATTCACTCCCGGGCACCTCCCTATCTCTCCGACCTCCTCGTTCCCTAATCCACCATCCGTTGCTTCAGTTCGACTGGCACCGACCTCCTGCTCATCCCTCACACTCTTTGCCCCACCATTGAAGTAGTGCTTTCAGCTACTATGCCCCAAAACTCTGACTCAACCCCTACGCCTTACTTCCTCTCTCCCCTTTCACGATCCGCCTGAAAACTTTCCTCTTCAAATGTGCTTAGGTCCACCTCCCCACTCCCCACCCTGGCTTGGAGTCAGGCTCCACCATGGTTAAGAGCTCTAAGGCATTACCCTGCGTGTAGGCTGCTATATAAGTGCAAATTGTTGATTTATATAAATTCAAATGTTGCTTTTGTTAAAGCAGTCCATACTGAACCAAATTTCTGACTCAATAACCAAACTTCAAATAGTTCTGGGATATAATATCAGTTAGTCTTCACCTCTACTTTAGACAATGCTAAGTGGAGTTTTCTTCTTCCTACAAATGTAACAAATAGATATCTACTGATATATATCAAACTGTTGAGAACACAATACTTTTGTACCTTTTTGTAAAAATATCACATCCACCTCAAGCTGCCTATTTTCCTCACAAGTGCTTAGGCAAGGCAAAACCACAAACTGTATCAAGTGTTGTGTTTGAGTTTCAGTAATCAAGCAATTGCAAGTCTCAGGTATTTCCAGGTGACATTAAGTGAAATAGCAATCATGCAAGAGACACACGGCATTGGAGGTTAGTCCAACAGGTAAGGGATTGACCTCACCTTTATTTTAAAATACTGTTTATTATACATTTCATCTAGGCTACAAATATGATAAAGAAGAGTCACAAAACTGTATGATCAGTTCAGATGATTGGTAATATTACTTACATCAATACCTATGATCAACATAGTAAAAGCAGAAAAAATATTGCCTCCTTTGAAAATGCGGGGCCAAAGTTATAGTATTCCCAAACTCATCCCATTTCTTTTATAAGAATATGTTGAAATATGTTCTGAAATATCTCCAAACTTGTGAATAATGGTAGTGCTTAAATGTGTCTGAAAACCCTGGGCAATGCAATCTTGGAATCCTGCTAAGCAGAGGTATTTCAGAGCAAGTTGCAAACATGGTTTCAATAGAGCCATGCTCTGTAGAAAATTTAGCTATATCTGTGTATATATATATACAGGTAGACCCCGCTTAACGAAGGGGTTAGGGACTTTAACATCCTTTGTTCAGCGAAAATTTTGTTAAACGAGAGTTTAACTGTATTACCGTGTTTGGCCGCAGCCAAAACGCCGCCCGGACCTGAACCAAGTTTAGTTCCAAGCAGTTTCTAGCGCTAACATTTTTGGTGTACAGGTTGAGCAGCCAAAAGTCTGGAGTTCCGGAATCCGGAATGTAACAAAAATTGCAGGAATAAAAACACCAATCCTACCTGCTCCAAGCCAGGTCTGCACAGTCACCACACTGAAATATCGCAACCTGGGCCCAGGCATTTCCAGACACATGACGCGCTTTCTTCCTCCCCCACCTCCTCCATCTCTATCTCTCTACCCTCCCTCCTCTCTACCTTTCTATACCCCCCCCCCCCCCCCCTCCTCTCTATCTCTGTACCCCCACCCTCCTCTCCATCTCTCTATCCCCCCTCCCCTCCCTCTCTATACCCCCTCCTTCTCTATACCCCACATCTCTCTATCCCACCCTCCCTCTCTATCCCCCCTCCTCTCTATCCTCCCACCACCCCCATCTTGACTTACTATTATTGAAGCCAGGAAGCATCCTGCCGCTTAAGCTCCTTCCATATGGGAGGGGCTGCACTGCACTGCTTACCTGAGGCACGCTGAAGACTGAGCGTGCATTGCTGGGGCAACCAGAGAGAAGCTGTGCACTAGAAGCGCGTGAGATTTAAAGTCTGTGTAAACATTCGTTATAGCGAAAGTAGCCTTTGCTAAGCAGAGAAGTGGTACAAATAGAAATCCTCGTTATAGTGAAGTTTCGGTAACTGGGCATTCGGTAAGCGGGGTCTACCTGTACTGTACAGTATATATACAATATATATATATATGTATGTGTAGTGAGGTAAATTATTCACTTAATAAAGCATTGCTTAATTGCGGTGTCCTTGAAACAAATATTAATAGTCATAGAAGGAAAACAAAACATAAATCTTTGTTTATTTTTCTTAATGATATTTTGCTAACCAGAAAGAAGCAGCAGTCAAGAGTGGGAAGTCTGCCAAGGGCTGATCTTAATGACAACAACAACAAAATGACGCTTGTATAGCACCTTTCATTTCAGGAGGATGTCCTAAGGCGCTGATAACACTGCCATTTAGAACAATATTGAGGAGGGAAGGGAGTAGGGGGAGATTAGTATATTCATTGGGGTAATAGTGAATGTGCTTTTAAATCGACCCCCAAATGTCCCAAAATATTGGTAGCTTTACAAATGATGAAGTAGCAATAGATATCTGAAGGATTTTATAACCAAAGGATAATTTGCTTCACAGCACATGACTCGTACATGACTAGATATGACTTGGACTTATAGAGAACCAAATGCTAGAATCTTTAAAGCATTGCCTATTGATACAATAAATGTTTTGGATAATACTGTATCCAAAAATGTGTTGATGTGGAGCATTATTCTAACTTTTACATTGGTTTTATTTCCTAATTTAAGTGCTCTGACACCCCACCATACTTTTTATATACTATATACTGTATATGCAAGTCGTTGTTTATTCCTTAGTGGCTCACCATTTGTAACACACTTCGACAGGATTTTTAGGAAACACTTGTTTAATAATTAAATGGAACCACTGAAGCCATATACACATGGTGTTGAAAGCATTTTAGCCTGCTCTACAGTTTAGCCTCAGAGCTCCACTACAAATAGACGAAGCAATGAAAGAAGAAATTAAAGATTAGTAATTGAAATCCTCTTATGTCGACAAGAGATCGCTTCAGAAGTGCCCAAGTCTATACCACACACATGGAGATGGTTTGCAATTTTGTGTAATTCTGTTCTGTTGTACATTGTTAGTTTTTTTTAAAAGCTATCATGGAGGGCATCTCCTCAAGATAAGGTGCTATATTAAAAAAAAGTACTGTACTTTCTTTTTGTTTGTTTGCGTTCTTAAACTTTATTTTGTTTAAGCATGCAACATGTTAGGCTTCTATTTTATACATGTTAACCCTTCACTGACTATCCACTAGTGTTACTTATTGACCTCTTAGTGTTTGTAGCCTCAACCTGTGTGTCCTCATCAATAAATACATCACAAGCAGGTTATCTCTATCGCTTCTGGTGCTTCCTTCAAATATGGGTGGGGATGGTGCATGCTTTGAGTGAGTGTCCTGTCGGGTGTGCCAGTATGATGACTTATTCACTGAATAGAGCAAATGCTGCATTATCATTTTATATCAATGGATCAATGTTGTCATTGCCTCACTAGCTTTGCATTGTTTCCTGATATCATTTCAGCATCGTTATTTTTTATTTGCCCGCAGTTACTCAGTCATCACACTTTACAGTAACGATCATGGGAAGTGCTTTGAGAAGTCTCAACAATGCGCCAAGATGCTATATTCAAGCAAGGATTATTATATTATTACAATAATATGAGTGCATAATTGAACTAAAGAATAAGTTCATGTCCTGTATTATGTAATTCATATATTACTGTGGTCCTTTCCTCTTTCAGCCACCACAATCTTAATGTATTGAAACCCCCTCTTTTGTTATTATTGTTGTGCCTTTCAATTGGAAGAACATCCATTTGTAAATTTATGGAAAGTTCCTTCTCTTGTTTCACTGAAAGAATAAGGGAATTGGATATTGTTGGGATTTGGAAAAAGCAATAAATAATATCTGATCTGATACACAGAAGTTTTTTTTTAAAAGAAGGACTTTTGTGTTGGATGTTAAAAAGATCCTATGTTTCCTCCTCACAAGGCAATGTGTCAAGTGTATGGAGTGGAGGCCCCATGGACTAGTCCCTCTTGGCTGTCTGTTTTTGTCTCTCAGGAACTTTGATGAATTCAGAAGCACAATAGTTTGAAGTATATTGTGTGTGACATTGATTTATTGTGTGCTATGATATGCCATATATTATTTTTGTTACTTATTTTAAATTTATTTCCATATTAATCATTGTGTCTCTGATGTTTGAACATACCAATAAAGTTGGGGGAAAGAAAAACAAGTTTTAACGGATCTGGTTTCATTTTTTGTGAAAGAAAATCTCGTAAAACTGTACAGAAGAAAATACAAGAGAAAAGTTTGTGAAACAAAGTAGAATAGTGGTCCTTTATTTTAAAATTGAGAAACCTGTTAAAATACAAAATAAAAAGTGTGCTGAGAGATCCTAACAGGCTCAAAACTTCTATGCATAACCTGTGAAGACTAAATAAACATCCTTAGACATTTTCTTCCAAGAGCACCTCCATTAATCAGTGATCTATATTTTATGTGAGCTACAGATACTTTCATTTTATTTAAATGGTTATAAAATAGATTAATGTATAAAATTACACCATATATATAATTTTTGGAAAACATTAGATTTTCAATAAGCTATATTACATTCAACAATTACTGCAAAACTTTACTATTAATAATTGCATTAGGTTTATTATTAATAATAATCATTGCGTTGCTAATAGTACCTTTCTCACTTGGATAGCATCTCAAAGTGCATCGCAGGATTTCCACCTGATCAGGCAAATGTTGCAACGTGAACTGTGCTTGGTTATTAACATTTATTTGAAATATCTTGTTATGTTAAGAGGCTGTTTTATGCATGGATTTTTTTTTAATCTGAAAGTCAAGTAGTGCTTGGAGTGAAAGATGTAAGTAAGTGATTTGGGGGAGTGGTGGGGAATGGGGGTGGGGGGGTAAGAGGAACAGAAATAAATACTCCATGGACATTGTAGAGAAGATTTGCAGAAGTAGAGATTATATATCTTAAAATGCAATACGGCAAATATATATCTGAGGGTGGGTAGGAATATCCCCGGTGTTTTTAATGGAGCTACATCTGTACCTTCAATAATTAGAAAGAAAGAGGTTTGATGAAACAAAATTGTCTATTCAATGTCCCAAATCCAGTCCAGTATTTAATGTTGCCCCACCCTATCCCTGTGACATTCTACAACACTATCACACTATCAACCTGCCCGCTCTTCATCCTGGAATCCCTTCACCTCACCCCATCCCTTGCCTCCTGCGAGGTCCACCTTAAGACTGTTGTGACTCACCCCTTGTAAAACAAAAAAGTACCATGGTACCACCATAACCATGGTACTACCACCATTACCGTGGTACTTTTTTACAAGGTACCTTTCAGTCATCTTTTCCCCTACCATCCCACTCAAATTCAAACCCCAGCTCGGGTGCAAATCCTCAACTGTCCAGTACATTCGGATGTCCTCTTGACGTGAATGCTGCAATACAAATGCAATTTTTTGTTGCCTTCAGTGAGCCAGATAATCTGTTAGGTTAGACACAAGATCAACAGGGTTTTGTCACAGTGGGTGTGATGAATATTTACAGGCAGGATGGAGAAATTTCTTCTTCTGGTATAACAGAAGCAACTTTAAAAAAAAAACAAATTCTGGACCATTCCAGCACTTTCATAAAGTTAGAGCACAGGGCTTGAATCGGGCTGGCTCACTCATTATCATGGCAGACCTCCAATAACAGAGACTTAATCAGAGCTCCCAAAAGTTTCCAAGATGTTAGTGGCTAGTGTTCAGTTTCATTCTTTCCGCTGCTAAACCTCTCTTTTCATCACATTTTATTTCATCACACCGATCTCTGCTACAACCTTTTACAAGTGCCTCATTATGTTTTAATATTTCATCCAATGAAAGTGCCATTGTTAGCTGGGCAGAAGGTAAGTCCCTGATAATCTGCCAACAGTCACATCTACACCAACTCAAACCTTCATTTCAACATTTTTCCATTAGAACCAAAGAAGGAAATAGAATTCCATACAATGGGATCAATTTCACAGTCTGTTCAATATATAGATCATTGAACACATAAGAATCCCTGCATTTGATATAATGCCTTTTCACTTTGTCGAAACGTCTCAAAGTACGTCACATAAATTTACTGTAACGTGTCGTGACTATGTATTTGTAAAAAATTGTGGCGGCCAATCGTGATGAACTCCCTTCCCTTTTTTAATGACATTATGGGATCTTTGGAACAATTAGATGCGGTCTCATCTGAACATGTCAACCACCATCACCACCAACAACAACAAAACTCCATTTGTATAGCGCCTTTCACGTCAATGATACCTATGACAATGTAGCACTCTTCCAACACTCCGGTGGAATGTCAACCTAGATGATGAGCTCCGAGCCCAGATATGGGGTGTGAACCCACAACCTTCAGATTCTGAGGCAAGAGTACAGTACTACAGTGCTAACTGATCTGAAAATACATATCGTGAGCTCCCAATGCTGAAGCCTGCATTCCACATGTGGATTGCTACCTTCAACGATCAGGTTGCAGTCGAGCTGCCTTTTGAGTTTTAATACTTTGAAATTTCAGCCTATACATTTAAACAAATACAAGTGTGCTACTTATTAGAAAGTAACTATTTAGCGAAGTATCCAGATTTCTGCTTGAGTTGGAGAGAAAGCATTCCAGGGCAGCCTTAGTGTCTTGCTGAGCTAACTGTTCTCACCTGTGGATTTGTTTAATGTAAAGTTAAACTCTGCACCTGTTTGCCAGTAAAGGGTGTTTGTGTTTGTGTATTATACAGATATATTGCTGTATGCCTGTCAACACAAAACTGTGACCTTACACAAGTTTATATTGTGTTATGTCCTTGTGCCTTTCCCTGGAGCAAAAATATCTTGCAACAACTTAGAAACATAGAAATTTATAATGTAGAAGGAGGCCATTGGCTCATCAAGTTAAATTTGTACTTATATTTTGCCTTTCGTGTAAGATCACAAAGAGCTTTCTAGCGATGGTAAGGGTCACCATAGGTGGAAAGGGAGCAGGCTGTGTGAGGAAGATGATTAAAGGCACAAAGAAGAGGTAGGCTTTAGGAAAGAGAACTAGATGGAGTAAAGCAAAGAAAATTTGAGAGTAAGTTTTACAGAGTGGAGAAATTATGATTTTTTTCTAGTTTATTCCATCTCCCCTCCTGCTCGTTTGAAGGTGCTGCCTCTTATCGTGGATATGATTCCATGGACACTGGCATCTCAGTCCAGCACCTCGTCCAACTGGCCATTCTTTTAGTGCTCTGAGATGCCACACAGTGTGAAGGGCACTATATAAGTGCAAGTTATTGTTGCGTTAGCTTTGAGACAATGAGTAACGGCAGCAAACTGTTCAGCAGTGGACTCAGAACTGAGTCTAATCCTGTTCTCACTCGTGTCACACACACAATAACCACAAAATTAGATTCACAACAAGAACAACTTCGATTTATATAGCGCCCTCCATGCTGGACGACGGCTCAGGGCACTTATAGAGCGCCTTTCACTTCGGGAGGACTTCCCAATGTGCTGAACAGTCAGGTCGGGACCAGAGCAAAAGAGTGGGGCAAGGTAGTGGGGAGGAGGCAGGAGAGAGTTGGGAGGGAGAGAGTTGGGAGGGCAGCAAAAGGCATGGTAGAACAAAAGGCAGATCCACTGGCTAGCATCCAGGAACACCAGCATAGTTGGAGTGAAAATATTGCTATTTTTTGCAATCACTGCAAAATGGATTTCTAAGTGAAGAAAAACATAAGAAGAAAATTAAGAATATTAACCACACAAATTGCATACAGTAACAGTTTCATGCAGGAGAATAGCGCTCTGAGATGCTATCCTATGTGAAGGACACTTTATAAATGTAAGTTGTGTGGTTGTTGTTGATCCGTCTGAATATTAAGCCAATTGTTGTCCTGGTTGAGATCAGCTCACTCACCAGAGGCCCGGCATCAAAGCTGCTACCACCTGCCCTAACACAGCTCAGTATTTCTTTGGGTGGTGAGTTTATCTAATACCTGTTTGGTGCAGCCTTTTCTCTTCATAAAAAACATTGTTACTATCTTCTTATATATTGGTTATTCATTCTTTATATCTCAATGACAACTTTGATAAGGAAGGTTATAATGACAATCTATTTCACAACAAAAATTACCTTTAAATTCTGAGATCACTGTCTGCTTCACTGGCCTGTTTTGTCCCAGTCCTGACCTGCTTAGTGCTGGCATGGCTTCTATCCTTATAGAGGGCAATGAAGCAGTAAAAGTAGAAATCACTTAAGTCAGTAACAGTATCTAGAAGTGGAAAGGAGGAGGAGCACACCTAGAATATCTCTTTTGTTTGCAGGAGATGAAGCATTGGATTTCCATCCAAACATGCTCTAGTATACAGTTGTCAGTAATGCCTAAAGGAGCCATTGATGTAGCAGCTGAGTTGCTGAATCATTGGAAACTGAGAGACTTGGTAGGGACACCATACAGGTGAGTGCTTTTATATGAACTGTTGAAAGCTGAAAGTGAGTGAACAGGAAACTAGAAGACAGAAGAGTTGAGGCAAGAGGATGGAGAACGCAACTATGCTTGACTAAACGTATTAAATAGTCTTTAAGCATCTGAGAGCTGAAATTTGTGTGAATTAATGTGAGTTGCATGCGTTCCCGAGTACCTGCTGCAAAGTCTGAGCCAGAACTAAGTGCTATCCCACTAATTTACTTCTGTTGCTTTATTAATCTTAGAATGGCGAGTATTCCAACAAACACTGAAGCGTCCCATTAAAATGGGGTTGAAAAGATAATTAAATGAGAAAAACGCAGTGTAAATGGTGTGAACAATGGGAAAAGCAGATTCTGACATAAATTCCTTCTCGTATAAGGAAACCTCATGTACATTATGAAACAAAAACAGAAGTTGCTGGGAAAACTCAGCAGGTCAAAAAGCATCCATGGAGAAAGGAAAGTGAGTCAACGATTCAGGTCCACGACCCTTCGTTAGAACTGGGCTATGTTGGGAGGGAGAGGTTTTTAAGGACAAGTTAGAGAGGGGGAGGCAGGATAAGGATGTACATTATGTTGTCCTTCAAGAAATAAGCTTTCAACATATATTTCAAGACATATTTTGCAACACAACCACCATCATACAGTGTGGGTCATTGGGGGCATTGGTGCCATCCCCATTTCAGACAAACTATTCCACTACTACACAATGACTTTTAGCTCAGAGTTCAGGCTGACACTCCAATATCCTGTTGAGGGTGGAAGGACTATTACTGTGGCCCTCTACTTCCTCTCCTGGTCAGTTTGGCTCCGACCTTGTACCTAAGATAGATGTTTTGAGGGACTTGGAAGCATTCGGACTTTGAGCTCAGAGTTCAGGCTGACACTCCAATATCATGTTGGGGGTGGGAGGACTACATTTGTGGAATTGTTGTCCTTTTGATGAGACTTTAAACCAAGGTACGGTTGCTTATTCAGGTGGATGTTAATAATCATGTGGCACAACTTAAAAAGAGAAAATAATTTCTACAAGTTGGCCAACAATCTCACAAATAAAATCCAGCATTCACTTCATGGTTGTTTGGGAGACATTGCTTTTTGCAAATTGGCTATTGAGTTCACCTACAAAATATATCAGCACTACACTCTACAGTGAATCCTGTGAAGTGCTTTGATACATCTTCCAGTCAAAAAAATGCATCAAATCAATTGCAGATATTATTATTTATTATAATATATTCATGCAGTGATTGGCTAGCAGGATGCTAAGGAAAATTTCCCAATTGATTAACACTAAATTTCCCTTGCTGTAGATGTGTTAAGTGATGCCTAAAGGTTTGTTAGATGTACATATCAACCCAAAGTGTATTATTTAATGACAGTGAAATGTTGCAAAATTTGCCTAGTGAATGTGGCTTGTTTGCAATGTGTAAATGGGCAAAGGATTAATAATGACAGGTACTAGTTTAATTAGTGATTTGGGTTTGGAGAGTAGTTGTAATCCAGATAAATAAAATGAATGCAATAAGATTGCCAGAAGTGTCCTTAAATTCAATAGTCCAACATTTTTTCCCTTGTGCTTCTGTATGTTGTAATGCCTTTTTGGCTTTAGGGAGAGGTGACTTCAAACCAGCTTTAGGATTTAATAATACTACAGTACCAATAATAATCCTTGCATTTGATATAGTACTTTTCACATCTTCTAGGCATCTCAAAGAGCTTCACAGAATATAATAATAATAATAATAATAATCTTGGCATTTGATATAGTGCTTTATCACGTCTTCTAGACGTCTCAAAGAATTTCACAGAATATACAGTACTGTAAAGTGATTGTATATTTGTGGGTGAAATGTGGCAGCCAACTGTGCACAGCAGTGTTCCAAAAACAGTCGTTGGTTGAGGAACCAAATTGAAGGGATTATTACGTCCGGAAAGCGATAAGGCAATCGACTAACAACCGGGTTCCTGCTTACTGCTAGGTACTATGTATGGAGTAAGGAAACTTGCCTAAGGTTTGCCCAGCCTGGAAATCGAACCCGGATTCTCTCGCTTGTGAGGCGAGTGCTCACCACTGCACTATGGGACTACTGGAGTAGCTCATTCCTTTTCCCATACCATGTTTCGGACATTTAAAGAAAGTCAGTAAAATGTTCGATTGTATATAATGCAAAGTGAATTGATTGTATATTTGTGGGCGAAATGCGACAGCCAATTGCGCGCAGCAGTGTCCCACAAACAGTCATCGATTGAAAATCTATTTTTATTTTGTTAGTTTATTATTAGGCGTCTGGAGTAAGAAAACTTGCCCAAGGTTTCGTCCTGCCTGGAATCGAACCCAGGTCTCTCACTCGCAAGGCGAGTGCTCGAACCACTGAGCTACATGACTCCACGTGAAATTAAGGTGAAATGTCTTCCTTCAGTTTGTTGTGAATTTTCAGATCAGTTTAGCAGTGATCATAACAACAACTTTGATTTTTATAGCGTCCTCCACGCCGGACGGCGTCTCAGAGCGCTTTGGGGACTTTCTGGGGACTAAGTGAACAATAGAGCAAGTGCCAGTCTACCTTGGTTCTGTTCATCATCTGTTCCCTGCTACTAACCACTTGAGAGAAAAGATCAGCAGAAGAAACTACGACAGCTTCAGTAAGTCAAATATAATCTATCTCTGAAAAGAATGTTTTCCTTCCTTGCATTCTTCTTTCTCTCACATTAAATCATTTTCCCAGATCAAACTTGCACTTTCTTTTTGTATCTATTAAGAATCAACTTTTGCTGTTTTTTTTAAAAGAGTTTTGTTTTCCCCCTGAGTTTTAACTACGCAAACAGGCTAACAGTATGGATCAAAATGCAATGCAGCTCCATCTGGCACAAGCAGCTTGCTGCAGTCCATGAGATGTAAAGTACAGTATTAATCAATAATGCTGTTGGATACAGGCTAAGAATAAAGTATTATTATTGAGTGCAAACCTGACCCAGCCTACAGCTCTGCTGCCTATTTAATATGGCTGCCTCAGTGTTTCTTCATACAGTGACAGATGAGCAAAACCACCTTTGGCTTCTCTGTGTTCTGAACCAAGTTTTCTGATTGTGCAGAGGGTATGTGTGTTTTGCATTGTACTGCCCCCTTGAGGACTTCCATGTTTGTGCTGTTATACCTATCCAGTGAACAACATTAATAGACCTGGTATAATTTTGCTCCAATTTGGATTTGATGTTAAACTTCCTCAGATGAAAAAATTTGTCCAATTAAATTTTTTGGCCCAAGAACCACAAGTCTTTCACAAAAACAATATTTGGCTGAATTTCTCTGAAGGATTTTCAGATTTTCTACTACATTTTTGACATTCAAATAAAAGTGCTTTAAAAGATTTGGACTGTTATGACAAAGTGGGAATATGTAATAGAGGAACAGCATGTGGGTAAGATAACATTATCTTAAGGCAGTCCAAGTGGATAAAGAATTAATGGCTCTTGATTTTATTTTCCCTTTGGGTTGCCACATGAAGGGATATTGGTCTGTGTATTGCTGGTAAGAATAATTAATGTTTATAGATGAGACAAATTCAGCGGTGGTTAGACAATCCAGAGCTATCTTTTTAAGATGAACAAATTTATTTTTAACACTACGCAAAACAGGTAACCTGCCTTGCAGAAGCTCAAACCTTTTCACCTTAACCTTAGTTGCAATAATGGTCCACTTTTTATAACTGCACCTTTTATAGCTGTGCTTTTTTCACTCTATGTTTCCCAGTATCTATTACTAATTAAGCATTAAGCAACTTTCCTTATCCTGTAAGCTGTGGTACTTTGCAATGGAAATTCTTGTACAGAAAGCAGGGGCCATTGTTCACCAAGGGCGTCTCTGTACTTCTGAAAGGGCTGCCCTCAACCAAATAGCTTTCTCGTTAAAAAAGGTTTTTTTCAACATGAAGCTTTCTTTCAAGTCCTCTACTGTTACAGTGTCGCGGCCATCAAAGCCCCCTCCCAGCCATTTTCATTTACCTTGTGACTCTGACTCTTTGTGATGCTGTGCAGTTTCAGGGTAAACTGATCCCAAAGGTCCCCAAGGATGTTATTCTCATTTATTCACACAACTCTTTGACTGTAACAGTCTGTGTTTGGCAGCAGATCAACCCAGTCTAATTCAAAATGCACAATACAGCACTTTTTTTTTCCTGGGCCTTTTTTTTAATAAGGCCCATGTTGTCAAGAGATTTTCAATGGATGTCAAATTGGTTAGCATGTTACGTTTCATTCACAGTTGCCAGTACCTGAGGAACAGGTCCTGGAGAAACAAAAGAAAAAGCGGACAATGCTGAAAAGAATCATCTTTGGTGCCTTTGTGATCTGACATTTCCCCCTGGTTGGGAGTAGACTGCTTCATTCACTGTGAGGAGTTAACACCCTGTTTAATTGTTGCCACGCCTAAACCCCATAAAGAACCATGCTGTTGTGCTTGGCAGTGAGGCCAGCGCACTCTGAGGTTGAATTTGAGTGTATTCAGACAGCTGCGCATTGGGAGCCAGTCTTAGGTGTGTGATAGATGGGTTGAACTACCTTTGGTGCCATCTGTGTGTCCACAGGCAGTCCTTTACCTTTGACAGCTGTCCCTCCTCTCTGAACATCAAATGCTTGTGGGTAGTCTCTGGAGAGCCATAAGACAAGGCTGTGGCAGTGACTGTCCCGTGAGGCCACTATCATGAAATGCTGTACCTGCCAAATGGTGTGTCATAAAGGGCTCCAGTTACTGCTTGGTAAATTATCTGATTAAAACGTCCTTTCATTTTAGATCAATAACTGGATTTAAAATGAAATGGAGTGATCCTGAATCCTGCAGAGCCTTTAGCAGATAGCACAAAGAAAAGACAACTAACATTTTTGCAAGTGATACTGGTAGTATTTACTTTAATGTGAACCTGTTTTACCTGAGCTGTTTGACTAAAAATAGTTTGAAACAGCCCTATTTACCGTTGGCACCTTGACTGATCTGCTCCGCCTTTTACCTTCGCTTGTTCTGCCCCTTTCCTCTTAGGGAAAAAATGTAAGCTTCTTTGTTCATCTTCAGTGCTTTGCAGAGAGGTATTCCATTTTAGTGCAAATGGAGACTGTTGATGTCGCCTTCCTTCTGATAAACATAGTGTCAGCATGTGTGTGTATAGCTACAAGAATATAGTCAAGGCATTTATTTTTAAACTCTTTTATTGAACGTATCTTTTTCTCCTGAAAATGCATGTACCGTACTCTGTTAAGGCAAAACTCAAATTAGATTTGCAAAGATCTAAAACTGGTGGAACAGCTTGATGGACTGAAAGGCATCTTATTGTTCCTCTTTTTCTATGTTCCTAAATTGTAGTTCTGGTATCCTGCTGTCTCCCTGCTCTGCCGTGACCAGGCATACTTTGTCACATTAGTACCTAGTGCCATAACTGAGAGATTCCTCCGCTAGTCCACTTCCACTGGAGGTATTTGGTAACTCATCTCTTTGACTTCTGAATTTATTCAGTGTCTCTTTGGTTGTTCCTGGGATTCTAAACCATTGTTTTTAACTCCAGAAGGTTGGAAGTATAATTGATGGT